>VZRL01005614.1:429247-491450 GCA_013397895.1 Origma solitaria | reverse complement strand
TAAAATTTGAGCAAGTTGTTATTTTAATAGAGCACAACTCCTGCCTCCTAGAAGCCTCTGTGAAGTTTTCAAACCACGGCAACTCCTTTCCTGGTTTCGGCTAGGTTGGGCACTGTTTTATTTGCTTCAAAGTTTTTAAAATATCTCGCATCCTCCAGTTTGATTTCTAGCGTTGCAATCACAGAAACAAAAACCGCGGGCTTTTGTTTTTAAACTCGGTTGTTCATATAATCGTTGTGGTTTATTAAGTGTTTTGTTACCGACCCTCGCTTGGTTTCTATCCACAATCTGTAGCTTTCACGACTTTTTAACTTTAGAGTTTTATTCCTTGAAAAGGGGGAGGTGGGAGAGAGCAGAGCTGTGCGGGTCGCAAACGCATTTCTTTTATTTATAGTAAGTTGTGTGTCTTGGTTTTTCTTAAGCTGTAAACTTATGTAAATGGGTTTGTGAATTTTACTGTGAACCATGTTTTGACATATCTGATGAAGAAACGTTTTAGTTTTGTTACCGGATTCCTTAAAAAAAAAAAAGTCGTCGAAATACTCCCTCCCTGTTCCTAGTCCCTCGTTTGCTTCCTTCTTCCAAACGAAGAGAGATCAATAAATTTTATATCAGGCACGTCGGCGGTGTCCGGGCGGTTTGTGCGGGTCCCCCCGCGGTGCGGGAGCGCGGAGCGGAGCAGCGCCGAGCGCATCCCGGGGCTCCCCGCAGCCCCACCGCCCGCTCCGGAGCTGCCAGCGCTTTTGGGCTGTCTTTTGGGGGGCGGGAGAGGGAGAACGCGCTCCTTGGATTTGCTTTTCTTCTGAAGTGAAGCGGGACCCGGGCCGGGGAAGCGTCTCTGGCACTGCCGCGGCCACTTGTTGCCTCTCCGCCCGGCTGCTTTCTCTCGGCCGGCGGGGAGAGAAGGAGATTACGTCTCTGCCTCGGCTTGTTGTACTTTCTTTTTTTTTTTTTTCTCTCTCTTTAGTTTTATTTTTTTTCGGTCTGGAGGATTTGCCTAGAAACGCGAGCTCATCTAAAATATTTACAAAAGTAAAACCCGTTGGGGAACTCTTAATTAGACTCCATTAAAAATGAATGGTTACAGGAGTCCCCAGAGGAAATAAATAATTCAATCTTTTCAGTATGTTTGACGAGTGCTTTTAGTCTGGACAACTTTCCTCTCCTTTGCCCGCCCTTTTAATATTTATTTTAATTTTTTGTTTTGTTTTTAAGGCTGTGCGTTATTCGTGGCTGTGTTTTGGTGGGCGCTGCGGAGCAGCCCCCGCGGAGCCCCGGGGCGGCCGGCGGAGTTGAGCATCGCTTCGCCCTCCCTTCAAACCCTGTTCCGGCCGGCTCCCCCGGTGTGTCCCCGGCTCCTCGGCAGGGCTCCGGGCCGGGCTCCGAGCTTTCCCCACGGAGCATCCCCACCTCGAGCATCCCCGCCCCGAGCTTTGCCTCTCGCTGCTCCCGCTGTCCTCCGCTCTTTGGCTCGGTACAGGAGGGGAGGGAACGCGAGGTGTTTGCGTTTGGGCCCGGGGATTGCCCTGCCGCCCCTTGTCAACAGCGGCTGCGGGGAGCCCGTGTGCCTCGGGGCAGTCGGAGCCGCGTTCCGTCCCCGCTCTGTCACTCCCGGCCCGCCCGGGGCCCTGCGCTGCCTCCCGGCCCCGCCGCGGGGATGCCCCGCAGCCGCTCCTGCCTGCTCTGCCGGGAAGCACGGCCAGGGCTTTGCTCGGATTCTTCCAAGAGGCGAGGATGTTGTGCAAGCCGCCCGAGAGCCTGGTTCGCTGCTGGGGGGCCTGGCCCTGGCCGCCCGGGGCAGGGGCAGCCCCGGGAGCAGCTGCTGCAGGTCCCAAAGCAGAGGAAGCCCCGCACGCTGTCCCCGCACGGAGCAGAGCCCTCCGTGCAGTGCGGCAGAGCTCGGGCACCGCCACTGCCCCCGGGACGGGCTGGGGGTGATCCCTTTGCAAACGAGAACCCAGCACGTTCCATACCTACAGCTTAATCTTTCCATGAGATTTCTAGAGAAATCTTGCAAACTTTTGAGGCGCTGCTTCAACCTGTTTGTGCTGCTGCCCTTCAGGCAGGAGCGTGAGGATTTAGTAGCATGATTTACCAGCTCTGTAGGGAAAAGCAGCTCCATAAACAGCCTGGAGGTCTGAGAGAAGGTGGTAACATCAGCGGTGTTAGCAGAGCACATGGACATAGGCAGGGCAGCTGCAGGACATATTTCATCTCAGCTGGGAGCTGAACTTCCCAGTGCTCTCCAGAACTGGCAGTGCCAGCACAGCTCTGAGTGGGGAAGTGTGAAGATCCTGCTCCCTGAAACAATTCCCCCTCTGCCTTCCCAGGCAGGTGTGTAGGTGCAGGTCTGACAAAAGCCAGGGCTCCTGAGCAGGTGAGCAGCTGCCAGCGCTGGAGTTGTACTTGGTATCGTCAGAGCCCAACTGCAGCTGCATCATTATAAATGTTCTTTACAGCTCAGTATTCTGGAAGTGGATTCTCTGCCATGAAAGGGGAGAAACACTTCTCCATAATTTGGAGCATTTTTAAGCTCCAGTTATCCTCCTTGTTTGCCATAAGTCAGGGCTTAAGGAGGGTGTGTGAGCAAGCCCCAGAGAAATGTGTCTATGAATGTCTCTGCCTTGTTCACTCTGGAAGCTCCTATCAGTGGTTTGGCTTAAGGCTGCTTTTCCTGATTTACTGATTCTTGAGACATCCAGATAAAACTGTCAATGCAGTTTTCAGCTTCCTGGGGCTAAACTTTATCCTGAAGTTGATAAGCTTGGTCAGAGCTTGTGGGAAGGGTTGTAAACAGGTGCACACTGGATGGGGGACAGACCCACAGAAACCAATCTGAACATGAAGTACAAATACAGATACAGCCTCTTCCTCCCTCAACAGGAGTGTGTTTTCATTAGAGAGCCAGGAGCATAGAGGGAGACACTGCCTGAAGAAAACTTTTTTTTTTTCCCAAAGAGCACTGTTACATCCTTTGCCTGGACTCCAGAAATTTGCCTCAGGAACAAATACAGAAATACGTTCTCTTTAGAACTGATGGAAGTTTGTTTCACTCATACTGAACTAAATTTTTAGATTTGCAGATTATCTGGCCGTTGACATCCCTCCTGCACGAACTAAATCTAAGTGCCTTTTGAGCACTGCCCAGGTGGAATTTCCTACTCCTGCTGGTGTGGGAGGGCTCAGAATGGAGCCATTAACATTCACGGGGAGAGCAGGTAAAGCTCCAAACTCTAAGTGAAGTGCTGGGCTGTTGCATGTGCACAATCATTAGCAAGCGTTTGCAGTCAAAACAACTCCAGCCTAATTCTGCAACATCCAGTACAGATGCAAGTGCACCCATTACCCTCAGAACGACAGAACACCGGCTCTGAAGGGGTTAATGTTGGCATTTAAGTGTAATGACAATATTTAGGATTTTGTTTTAACACGTTTTTGAGTGGGAGAGTGGAAGGTAACACTTGGTGCTGTTAGTTTATCGAAACCTCGTGTGTTTGGTTACACTTACATGGTTCCTTCCTATGCCAAAGAGCCTCAGAGTTCATTTATTACAACAAAAATTGGTAAGTGAAAATACTTGAAATTTTTGAAACTGCGAGTAAAGTCTAATAATTAGCAGAGGAATCTGACTGTGGGTATATTAAGAGCCAAATGTCAAACCACATGTTTTTGTAATTCCAGTATTTCTTTGTTCCAAGAAGAAATGAAGACTAAATTCAAGAAAAATATTAGCATAAACACTTTGTGAAAGCATTTGTAAGTCAGTGCTTTCCCATCTCAAACACAAGACTAAGAAAGATACTGCTCAGGAATAGAAAGATAGGAACTTATCCAACTATCCTCCAATGTTAATGGAAAGAATGATTTCTTAGGAATGAATACACCTGAAGATCTGAAGTTAGGTGAGGTTCAGGACTGGAATGTTGCTGCTATTCTCAGTGCCTGCAAAAGTGGGAAGCTTGATGTGGTTTCTTTTCTACTTACATAAACCTTGATCCTAGATTTCTTGTAGTCATGTCCAGTTTATTCACATGCTGCAGATTCAGATTATTTCCACGGCAAATTTTATTGGTAAATTCCAACATAACAGTGAAATAATGAAGAGAGAAAATTTGAATCTATTTATTTTAAGATTTCTCGAGGAAGGTGTGGAGAGCTGTCCTTGCAGATGTGTTTGCATGGGGTAATTTAGTAGTTAATGCAGATTTCCAAAATAGTTTTCCACATAGTTTTCTATCACAAATTTTTACTGATACCACTGGATGCAGCACTCTGTGCAACACAGTGACTTTTTCACAATGGAATGTCCTCAGGATGAGGAATTAATTATTCTTTGCTGTGAATACCATTCACAGCCAACCTCTTTGTGTTGCTAGTCAAGTAAACAGGATTTCAGATTCGCTTCTACCAGAGGCATCCTCAGAAGCTCTGTATCCCATTTATACCTCAGTTTTCCACTTTCTAAAATATCTCTACCTCTTTGGTGCAGCAGGGAGATTGCAATGAATGTGAGTGAATGTGTGAGAGAGAGCAAGAGAGCTGGGGGAGGTCACAGCACATCCATAAAAATATGTGTTTATACTTTCTCTATGATGAAAAATAAATTATGCACCACAGTGTTATGCTCAGGATACTCATCTTTATTGCTGCTGCGAAGTTCAATTTATATCAGGTTAATTTTATTCAGTAAGACATCAAATTAAGACAAATCAATCCGAGTGTGGTTTGACCTGCTTTAAAAATACTTATGCTGATATCCCTGACGCCTCTGCTTCATGTCCACATGAGGAATAAGTGATGGGGTTTTAACACCCCCAGAGCTGTTTGCTCCGTCAGTCTTGTAGAAATTTGCCCCTTTCCCCACGCTTTGGCCATCCCACGCTGGGGGATCGGCACAAACTCCCCTGGGCTGATGGGGTGAGGTGTGAAACACAAACTCCTGCATAAGCTGGGGCTGCCTCCAAAGAAATGCGAAGTGAGCCGAGCTCTCAGAGCCCCAGATCGCTGTGTGTATATTCCACGTGCACAGCAGCCCAGAGTGCAGGGGAAGAGCTGAGGAATAAGAGGGAAATTAAGCAATGTTAAAAACTTGTGAGCTTCTGTCATTTATCTCTTCTGGGGCTTCTGATTGAGGCTTCTGGCCTTGGTGAGCTTTTCTCTTTGTCTCTGTGGAGAATATTATGCATCTTTTCTATGCAGGCCATAGGAAATAGTAGAGCAGTGATTGCACCAAGCCTTCAGGATTTCCCCTTTGTACAAGGCTCAGCTTATTCACTTCATGCATCATTCACAGCTTGCTGTGCTGATTTTGAAAATTCTATACATCTACTTGACACAAAGGGGAGAGACAGAACATAGTGGTGGACGTGCCTTTGGTGCAGGTAACGACTGCTCTTGAATGCCATTTGCAGGGGAAGAAATCTTGAAAGTCAATGGGAACTTTGCCCATTCAGAGTTCAGGGTAAGACACTTGGCACTGATTTCATTTTCATTGTACTGTGCTGCCAAGTCAGAGAAGCTTCTCTTCCACAAGGTTAAGAAAAGATTTTAATCCAAATAATTCTTTTCTCTCTCTTTTATTTTTCCCTCCCTCTCCTAGTTTGGTTTTTTTTTTTTTCCCCCCCATTTCAATTCACTGGGCAGTTTTCATTTTACAGCCTGTAAACAGCATATGTCATAATTGGAATTCCTTTAAAAAACCAAGTTATATTTTCATAATTAACCAAAAACTTCCTTTCCTTTAAACCTTAGACTGTTAAACAGGTGAACATTTGTGAAACAGGTGTGAATTTTTTATGAGCATACCAGAGCTGGGATAGGAACTGAATTAAGTGTCATGGCCCTAAAGTAAAAGGAAGTAAAGGAGCTGAACATACAAACTGGCAAATGTTTGAATCAAGGTAATTCCATGTAGTTTTCCAGGCATTCTGCAGAGCTGTCTGAGTGGCTGAGTAAGGATCAGCCCTGCCTGTGTTCTCTGTCCTAAGAATGACTGAAGTTTTCCTGACTTCACCGATTTTGTGCAGAGCATGAAATACTGCAACAAATCTTTTTCTAAAATACATTCAAAGTAAGGAGATCACCTACTTGAAAGTTTTTTGCTTGCCTTTGCAATAACCCTTCTGCTCTTCTCTCTGGATTTCGGACCATATTTGTATCAATTCTAGCCAAGAACAAATGCTTCGATTTGGAAGTCTTGTGTAAGCAAGGACGAACAACTTTGGATTAATTATTAAAGGCAATAAGGAATCTTTTGGTGGTTTTTTTGGTTTTTTTTTGTTTAGACAGCAGTATAACAACAATATTATTGAAGAGTTTAGGCTGTGGTGGCACTGGCAGATCTCCTGGAGGTTCTGGAGTAGGAAGCACGACTGTTTTGCCTCTAGCAGAGGGCTGTCCATCTGTGTCCTGGAGTTATTTTGTTTTCAGTGACTGACAGGCCATTTAATGACAGGACCAGGCTTGTGATCTGCACAGAGAAGCGTGGAGCTGCCAAATTCTGGCACATCCTTTGGTCTTCCTGTTACATGAAACTTTCCCCACAATCACTTCCTTTTCAATTATTCAAGAAAAGACTAGAATTCAGGCCAGCCAAAAATGAACTGAGCAAGCAGTAGATGAGATTTTGCAGTCCTGTGCCTGGGCTCTGGTCCTACCTGGCCCCACCTCCTCCTCCACCCTGCCAAGGTTCAGAAACTGGCTGTGAACACAGCCTCCACACCCCAGGGAGGGCTGACCCACAGTCCTACTCTTCTTTTCGGGTGAAAACATCTTCACTGGGCTGCCGGAATGGCAGGGAAGGAGAGCAGTGTATGCTTTGACACACACAGTCTTGAGAAAGTTCATTTCCCCTCACACTGAGCTTTTATCCGTTCTCTCCTAGCAGACCTACTGCCTCTAGCTTTTATCAAATTTTAGTTTCTAGCAGCTTCACAGCAGAATTTTGCTGCTAGTCCCATGCCAGCTGCTGACAAGGTATGAGGATATTGCCAGAGTTGGGTGCTGAGCTCTCTGTACCTTGCTCAGGTAAGACTGCAAGGGGAGGAAGGAGGAATAAAGGAAAATACTCTCCAGGAGTGGTGTTACAAAGGCACAGGCAGACTTTTGGTGCTTAATCTGCTTCATCTTTGGTGCAGAGTAGATAGATGAGTAATAAATGTGCTTTTGTCTGCTTCTCCTTATGGGCAAGGCAGAGATTAAGTGCAGGCAGAGATTCTGTATCTGGATGGGAGTCATGAGGACAACATAATGCTGAAATAAGGACACATTGACAGTCTCTGAAGTGCTGTGTGCTTACAGCCCCAGATTGTGTTTGATTTGTGACAAGGAGGTGGCTCAATGTGGTTTCCAAACTGATGGTTGAGCTCTTATCAATCCATGGGAGAATGCCCTGAACAGTTCCTAAAAAGAACCACTGCCAGCCATAGGTTTTGAGATGGGCTTGCCTACAGACAGACCAGGGAAAGAAAAAGCAGGCAGAACAGACCTTTATTGTCAGGCAGATAAGGAAGTCACGAGAAAAGTCAGGGTTCTAAGCAGAGGGCTGAGCAGCTCAGGTGTGAGGGAGAGGATTTGGGTTTACCTTGCCTACTTTAAAAAAAACCCAACCCCCTTGCAATTGGGGAGCAGGTGACTTCAATAAACCACATCACAAATTTCGTTTTTATTTTGATGTGCTTAGGGCTGCGAGCTTTTCAGAGGAGCAGGACTTGTTTTCCCCAGCTCCTGAAGCATGAGGTGTGATTCTGGTGATCACATTCATATCTCTAAGCAGGTTTAACCCCCATTTGTGCCTGCCTTAATTCCAGCTCCAAAGACTGGGGCAGCCCAAAGGGAAGTGTGGGAAAGCAAATAGTAACACCCAGCATGGGAGGTAAGTGAAAGCTGCGGCTCTGTGAAATGCATTGTTCCAGCTAAACTGAGACCCTCTGCTTCCCTTTGAAGCTTTGGAGGGCAGCGCTCATGAGCTGCAGTGGTGCATGTGCAAGGCAGCACTAGAGGCAGGGCAGCGATTTAAAATCAGGCTTTTATGATTTAATGGCAAATACTCGCTCGCTGCAGGCGTGGGAATTGCACATACAGAAAATGGCATTGTGACCAACAGTACCGAGAGGGTTCTTTTCTGAATTCATTTAGTGAAGGGGGCTGGATGCAAAAAAGGAGAATGATACAATTAATGGAAGGGGAAAGTCCAAAGGTAATGGGATGAAAGGAGTTTAGCACCTTGAGACACATATGTTTCATTTCTGGGGATTAATTAAAACTGTGAAAGAAACAATGCAATGTTATTCTGTATTTAAAACACATCTGCACTTTCTGTGTCTCGTAATTCCTTTTCCAGCATGGCCAGAATCTTACCCTTACCTTGAAGTGTGAGCACAACAGAAAAAGCAGTTGTAGCTAATGAATGAACAGGAACAATAGAGATCTACTGGCATTTGTCCCTAAAACCTCTGTGTGAAGGGGAGGATGGATGGGGGAGCTTTGAGAGGGAGCTAGCCCAGATCTGCTGAATTTCGATGAGGATTTTTCTAGTTTGTCTCCCATTCTGGTTGGCTGCATTATTATTTATTTCATCACTCAAATTGTGGTAGGTGCTGCTTCCCTTAGAGTATGAATAACAAGCTGTTGGGCTCAGTAGAGTTCACTTATTGCAGTAGGAGAGAATAATTCTCTCCTCTCCAGGAACTGCTGGGTAAAATTTAATAGTCTCGGCTGTGCCTCAAGGGTTTAGGGTAAAGGATCCTAATGGTGCCTTTTAACCTTAAAGTATGGCAGAATTTAAAAATATCCAAGTATATGCCAGGATTGTATCCTGGCCAATGTACAGAGAATGAATTCCCCCTACATTCCCTTATATCCCTGCAGAAACTTTTCCTAAAGTTCAGGGCATAAAAGAGGGCATAAAAACTAGTTTAATAATTATTGGATCAAGTAGTAGGGAAAACAAATGTGTACTCTCAGGTCTGCATGTTATCCCACAAATTGTGCTGCCATACTCTCACTATTTTATAGCATTGTTCATATTCATTGTTAAACTTAGTCTGAAGAGGGAATTTAGCAATAACTTTCTGGTAAAACTTGACTAATCCTAAAATAACAACATTTTCACCTGAGACATCCATCTGAGCAAATTCTCCTTCCCTCCATTCAGTGAAGTCATTTTCAGCCTGGAATATTTGTCAGTAGGATCAGCTGTTAAATATTTGGCAACATTTCTCTTTCGGGGGTCTTAAGTACCCTCAACATTTAGAGGCTCCTGAGGTGAGAGAAGGGGAAGAGAACCTCTCTGGTGCTGAGGATTCTGGTGGCTGAGTACTGCAGCATCAGTTGAGGTCTCTTTAGAGCCAACAGGCAGCAAAAGTGGTTTCACCATGCAAATTTAGATCCTCTAGAAATGCCCATGCACATCTGAGAGCCTTGGGATCTGTGGGGTTCTGTCCTCCCTGGCAGGTAGAGAGGGTGGCAGATTTTATAATCCTTTAATCGTTTGCTCTTAAAGGATCTCTCAAATGTGGCAGAGGCACTGCACAGGTGTGCAGGAACAGTGTGTGATTTTTAATTAAGGAAAATTAATCAGGGAAAGGGATTGTGGGATGACCACTGAAATGGGAAGAGCTCTGCATGACCCCTGAGGGATGCAAAAGGAAAAACTCGTTCTGCTGGGTGGTGGCCTGTGACACAACCAGGGAAAATGGGAGGATTTAACATCACAACAATAAAAGCCAGATGTGCAAGGTTCTCCCCAGGAGAAGTTTGCAGCTGTTTGAGCAGGACTGGATAAATCTGGGAGCTGTAGAGAAGAATCTTGGGCTGGAAGGAGGGGAGAATAGTGTTTCATGGATGTTCTTCCAGTCATTTTTAAAAGAGTTGCCTTCGATGGAAACATCCGTGATGAGGTGTATTCCTGAATGCCATGGAAGCCTGGGAGTGCTGTACTAGGAGAGAACTTGTGCTTTGATGATCATTCTTAATTTTGGGTGGCTGGCGTTTTTTTCTTGTTTTGTGCGGAGTTTGTTTTTTTTTTTTCCTGTGTTTTGTTGTTGTTGTTTTGGTTTTGATATTTTGGTAGTGTCTTTTTATTTTGTTGGGGGGGGGTTTGTTTGTTTGTTTCTTTTTTTGTTTTTGGAGAGTGTTTTTTGGTGGTTTTTGTGTTTTGTTGTTGTTGGGTTTTGGGGTTTTTTTTGGTGAGATCTCAAAACACTTTGCACAGGAATCAGTGCAACTCAGTTGCATCAGGAAAATGGTCCAGGGACACCCAGTGAGGCAGGGGCAGGGCCTGTAGAGATCCCTGGCCTCAGACTGATGCTCTGCCCACTGCTCGGAATGGAATTTCCAAAATGGGCCCTGTCTGCAGCATTTCCTTGTGCTGATGATAGGCTCCAGCAGCCCTGGAGGGAATTCCAATTTTCTCCTTACGTCTCTGCTAAGGGTTCCTGGCTTTAGAGAGGGCAGGGTTTCTATTCCAGCTCCTCAGTCACTGCATACTGGCTTAAAATAATAATATTTTCAGATACTGTGGGCTACTTCTGACAGAGGGCTGGCAATCTTCCATAAATATGGCTTTGTCACTCTGTAGGGACAGTAAACAGTCATGCACTTGTTTTCTGTTTTTCCCAAATGCACACTGTCACAGCTTATCTAGGGAGAGTAAAACTTAATTCATAGATGCCTTTCCTGCTCCCAATAAACAGCCACACTTAAATCTTTGGCCTTATTTCACTAAAAGTAAGACCTCTTTGAAGCATGCATCCCACTTTTCATTCAGCAGGAAAGGTAATTTTATGTGTTTTGCAGTGAAGTATACAGATGAATCCCAAAGACATGGAAAGATAATGGGAATTAAAGCCTATTTAAAATTTCTGCCTGATGGGGGTTTGCTCTGAGCTCATTTTGCTTCAGACCAATTCAGTGGTGGGGTAACTTGTAGCTGAGTTTGCTGCTGGTTTGATGCATCCGTTGAATCTACTAGCAGCTGCAAAATTCCAGGAGCCTGGCCTTTTCATGATTCAGTGACCATGTAATTGGCCATGGGATTTATTCAGCCTTTTCATTCTATGTGACCCTTCCGTGCAGCATCCTACCAAAAACCTCCTGGTTAAATTCTCCGGCTCTCTGTTGTGCATTCTGAATGAACGGCTCACAATTTCCAACCCATTTTCCTTGCTTAGACGGCAGGATAAAATATCATATTAACGCCTGCCTGCTTGTCGGCATCATTGTTGGAGCTGAGAGTGCAGAAATTAACTTTAAAATATAGCGAGCTGGGCCTTTGTGAGCACAGGGCGCTGGATTTGTTCTCTCTGCCTTCTTTGGAGTCAATTGACATCAGACATTTCTGCAAATGGACCATCATGGACAGCCACCAGCACAGAGGGATAAACAGCCAAGCACATGCTCAGCCTCCATCCTGAAAAAGTCTTAAGCACTGTGATTGAATCATTTAGCAGCACTATTTGGGGAGTTTCAAACCCAACTGCTCTGGGGAGTCACTGCCTCCTCTTTATCCGCCCTCTGGCTGGGAGCTGTGGGTGTGGGAGGAATGCGGCATGGGGTGCTTATCTCTGCATCCTGTCTCGGCCCTCTTTGGAGCCGGGGATTTGCCTGGAAAAGGTTGCCAGGGGAAGGGCAGCTGCTGCACCGATAGGCATTGCTGGGGAGTAGAGTTTTTGTGTTGTGGTCGGGATTTATCCCGATTTGTGTGGTTGAAATGATGAATTTTCACATGCACGGTGCGTGTTTTTGGAAAGCTTTACCTGGGTCACAACTGGGAGCTTACCCAGAGGTTATCACCTGTGAAAGAGTTGTTGCTTCTGGCACTAATGGTGGAGATTTCGATCTCTGTTATACATTTTGTCATGGAATAACTAGTTTTACAAAGGTGGGGCTGAAATCAAAATTTACTGTAGGTCTCACTTCCAAGGCCTCCAGTGTGGCAGGATCAGAGCTGCAGTGTCATCCAGGATAGCTCTGCAAAATCACCAAAAGTGCCTCTTGCGTGTGAGAATTACAGTTGCAGGTTGTTTCAGGAAAGAAGGGGGAAAGGACGCCTTGAAATGTGCTGTTATGAAAAATTTTAATTGACAAAATGTCTTTTTGAAGGGTTTTTTCTTAAAATTACTTGTTTTTTCCAGAGAGGTAAAGCTCATGCTGTACCAGTTATTGACTGATATTTGGAGGATGTAAAAAGTGTTTTTGCCATTTATTCTGATAAAGAAGCCCTGCAGGGTCTGGGTGAGCAAAGGGAGCTGTGTCACAGGGGAATGGAGAGTGGGAAGAAAGAGCTTTGCTTTTTGTTGTTGGGGAGAATTGAGACCTCAGCTTTTTCCTTTTCAAACAGTTTTTCAATCCTGTAACATTTGTTGGACATCCTGGATCACGGCACAGAACTGAGCTGCAGTATGAAGTGGGCTCATTACAAAAATCACTATATTTCACTCCCTTTGGTGAATTGTCAACATTTTTGGGGAGAAATGGAAATTCGCAGGAGGGAGAGCAAACTCACAGGGCTGTGATTATCACTCCATCGAGCTCGGGGATGCCAGAGTGCCCCACCGAGGCAGGACAGGGCTGGCATCTGCATTCAGATCTTAACAGGCTCTGCTTCCCCGCACCGCATTCCAGCGAGAATTGCCCCAAATCCCGGGCAGGCTGCAGGCAGCTCAGCCACCAGGACCTGTCCCCTGGTGCCCAGGGTCCTTGCAGCCCCACAGCATACCTGGGCAGCGATAAGAGATCCCTGGTGATTAGAAATGGGGAATTTTTGCATAGGATTACGGATGATACAGACAAAATATCGGAGCCTGAACGCACAATGAGGGGGTGCCTTCATGCACAGAAGGTGACTTAGTTTAGGATTTTAGCTGAACAACTTCTGATAAACTCCATTTTATTAATCTTCTGTGACAGATTAGAAAATCTGTTTTGTTGTTTTGGTGTTTTCTTTTTTCTCCACAGAAGATATTAATTGAATTGCTTTCTCTTTCTACAAGTGTTAAGTACCTTTTTTTTCTTTTTCCTTCCCTTGGGTGCTGGACAACTGATTGAGGCACCGTGAGCTGATTTATGTAGTTTAAAAGATCATCTTCAAAAATCTTTACCTTGAACCACAGGGCTGAATTGGAGCGGCATTGTTTATTATATCGTCCAATAAATTAACCCCACTTGGCTTAGAAAAATCATTAAAGTTGGGTTTGCATTTTTTTCCCCTCTATAAATCCTAAACATGACATTTCTGTGGAAAGTGAAATTTAAACATTTTAATGAAAAACATGAAGGTGGCAGTTTAAGTGATGTATAATTGCAATTGATTTATAAATACTGTGTACATGAGATGGTTTTCTGTGACGCCAAGCAATAGATCCAAATTACAACCCTCACTGGCAGCTAACTCAGGGCAGTTTGGGGCATGAGTGCAACAATCGGGCGGCTTTTCCTGCCCCTCTGCCTGAGATTACCTGTTGCCTATAGCTGAGATGTGCTCCTGAACTGCTGCAATTCACAGCTTGGGCATTAGCATAACCCATCATTAGAGCGGCTGTACCGCTCACAGCCCCCAATATTTACATAGCACTTGAAGGAAGCATCTCTGGGGCTTCCACGGCTGAATCCAGAGGGAATTGTGCATCGGGGATTTACAGTGCCTTTTCCAGGCCCTCAACGAACAGCACAGAATGTAAATTTTTAGAACTTGAAGAAGCAGAGCATTTGTGCTTTGTTCTTAAAAAAAAAAAAAAAAAGAGTTGGGTGCAGATCTGCTTTATTTGATTCCTGTTTGTTGCAAAGTAATAAAAGGACAAAATTATCGTCTTGAGTGCCACTGGACACAGCCTATGTTCTCTTAAAGTCTAGCTCTTGTAGAGTGCTTTTCAAGGGGGAGCAGTTCGTTTGGTAATTCCAGTTTTAAGGGCCAGGAGACTTAGGGCCAGAGGAGCCCAGAGTACATCTGAAAATTCCCGAGGAGCGGCAGGATCGGTGCCTTTCCCCCCATCCGTGTCCCCGGGGCAGCCCCCGGGCGCTCAGGGCAGAGATTTTTCACGCTGGTGGCTCTGTGTCGCTGCCCGGTGATGGCCGCGGAGGAAGGTGCGAAAGTCACACCTGATATGCCCAAGTGCAAATCGGGCTCAGTCACCACCTGGACCTAAATGTCGCATCCCGGAGGGATTTGCAGGCGGGATCCGGCCAGGGCACGCTGATGGCTCCTTAGGGGACCCAGAGCTGCAGGGATCGCCCCAGGGCACCGCTGCCAGCCCTGCCCGGGCACTGTGGGTGGGTGCCCGTGCTGCTGGAGCGGCTCTTCACAGGGAAAAAGGCTGATTTAAGTCTCCATAGAAAGTGCCACACGTGGGCTGGGTGCTTGCTTGGCTTGTGGCTGGGGTAGCCCGTTTCCCACCCAGAGAGTTCCAGGGGCTGCTAATGAGCAAGCAGGTAATTAATATTGTTCTATCAACGTTGTTGCCGTGCAGAAAAGCGTTTGGGAAAACGCAGAGGTTTTGGGAGTGATTTCACATCAATTTCCCATTTTTAAGCTGCCCAGGTTGAACAGTCCAAGCCCACAGGTAAAACCAGCCCAGCCCCGGTGCTGCCCGCGCCATCAGCCCGGGCGAGGTGTCAAACCTGTCCCCTCCAGGTGTGACAAACCCATTACCGAGCCCTAAAGCCATCCCCTGCCGGCCTTGGCATTGCTCTTATCGGGGCGATCGGGGGCGGGGGGACCCTGAGCTGTGAAGTCCCGGTGAAAGGAGGGGACCAGGGAGGAGCTGGAGGCGCATCCCACTCTGGCTGCGGGAGGGAACCGCATTCCTGCGCTCCCTTCCACCCAGGGGTGGAGCACGGGCTGTTTGCTTTATCTGCTCCCGTGATAAGCAGGCAACATCCAGGGAACCCTCAAACAACTTTCCCCTCTGGAAGAGAGGCGTTCATATTCATCCTCTACCCAGGATGAGTAAATACGACTCAGAAATATATATACAGAGGAAAAAAAAAAGATGCTGAAGGTTGTGTTAGGGTTGATCAGGGTTAATTATCTTTGCCCTGAGCTACATCAGAAAACCTCTTATGACAGCCTAGACTTTTACAAAGCACTGCTCAGCAATGGTTCACTTCCTTGGACTGGGGACAGTGTCTTAACACAGTGATGCTTCCTGTTGCCCTACAGTCTAAACATGAAATTTCAACGGAGGCCCGAGGAAAACAAAATAGAACTTCTCAAAAATGTTCCTGCTGCCAAAACTGGCCAAGTTGTAAGATTGAGGCAAACAGTAAAAAGTAAAGAGCAAAATATCTAAAAGTGATGTGGAAAAGGATGATAGGGTTGTCTAGAAGCAAAGACTGTAATTCTGGTTATAACAAGGCACTTTGCCACTTGTGTGCAAATAATATTAAAGGTGGAAAAGAGTTTAGTTTTAAGATGGACCAAAAATTTTAACCTGGAAAAATGTGGTGTCAACTTTTTGGTCAGTGTGGTTGTCCTGACTGACGTCCAGCAGGATGCTTAGGATTGTTCACAATTACTTTAATCCACTTCTAGAGGATCAGTTGTTACATCTGATTCAAGCAACATTTAGCTTCCCTCCCCACACTCCACCAGTTTATGCCTTAATTCCTTATCTTTGGCGTTTTGTAACAGTGCTGGCCTTTAAAAAGTGTTTATGGGTTGGAAACACGGTGTAGGTGATACTATTTTACCAGAGCTCTAAATCACTGAGAGCGATCAAGAGGTGAGGATTCAGCCCATCACTTTTAGCAGGTATTTTGTCTCTGTGCAGGCTGACTTCCAGTCAGACCACTTCATATCAGCAGTGCTTTTCGCTCCCAATTAGATGTTTAAATTAACCCTTCATTAAGGTGACAGGGGGTGATAGAGACACGTTTCAGTGTAATGACAATAGATTAGGGGTATATTTTGCACATCTCATTGTTCTGAGTGCTGGCCTGGAGATACCTGCTCCAGGGGCTTGGGAAATAACTTCTCTGAAATTTTAGATTTTTAAAGGATCCGTGATCATATTTAAAATCTATTTTCTCCCAGTCATACACAAACACGTAACTGTTTGGAGAATAACAACTGGAATTGCTGGAAGAAGAGCATAAGGGAAAGACTGAAATACTCTGCGGAGTATTTAGCGCTGTGGTATTTTTAACACCTCATTTTTCATGGTGACTGGGCACAGTTTTTACCTGCCTCTGCCTAGGACAAAGATTTCTCCTCTGCATTTAGATTGCCACATACTGAACTGGCATTTTTGCAATGCACTCAATTTTTTCTTTTTTTTAAACAAATGATAGTTAAATTGAAAGAAGTTAGATTTTTTTTTTTTTGGTCCTGTGCAGAGATGTGTGTAAATTGACCCAAAATATACTCCAGCTACTTGACTTGGAGATCTTTGCACAAGTCGGGCAGCATGAGTCCAAGCATGAAGGAATGACATCTTCCTGCCGAGTGCTTGGCTGGCATTTTGTTAATTATATATGCTATTTTATAGCCTTAATGCTCATGCCATGGCAGTGCCCAGAGACCTTGGGGTACAGTTTCCTGCTAAATCTGCAGCCAGAGGTGCTGCCTTCTGTTATGGACCAGTGCTGAAGTTGTTCTTGTCACCTGGATCAGGAAGCTGGTGCTGCTGAGTAATACTTTTCTTCCAGAATGAATTTTTTTTCAGCTGGATTAACTCTTGCAAGTTGCCATTGCAAGAGGAGAGTGGCTGTGAGCAAGGAATGTGGCGTGAAGTGTTTGGCTTAGCACAGATTTAAAGCAGTGAAATGTTGGCTGTGGGTGTGGCTGGGGAAGCTTCAGGGGCACAGGGAGAGAGAGAAGGGATTTGGTTAAAAAGGTATCAATGTATGTGTTTGGCCGGTTTTTCAAGATAGGCAGAGGAGTATTTTCATTCACCTGTTTATTTTCTGTGCTTTTTCCTGTTGCTTTGGAATATGAGTACAGTAAAGGCAGGCACGTGCTTAAAGCTTTTTAGTATTGGGGTTAAGCACAGTCCTTGTTAGATACAGCTGTGGCTTGGCTATGTGAGTTAACATCATTATTTTACTTTATCAGGATATTAAATAATTAGTTTTTAGCAGACTGCTCTGTTTTCAAAGTCTCGTTGGGTTTAAATAGCTTTTAAAAAACTAAATTATCTTTATTTATTTTCCCAAGTATTTATTTTTCCCATGGTAAAAGATGCTATTTTCCTCAAATAAAAGGCTTCCTTTTCCCCTTTAAATACATTGAAAATTAAAGACTTGTATTCATTGCTGCTATATTCAGAACAGCAAGGTTTTAAATTCTTCACCAATCCCAACACTAATGTATGTTGGCAATATAGGACCCTGCTCTTGTCATTGTTTTTCATTCATCTGGGTGGACTTTCATGCAAAAGGATGTGCTGATTCCCACACTGAGTCACAAGAAAATCTGGTGATGGGCAGCTCTGAATTACTGTGTGAGCTGAAAACTTCGTTCCTTCTTTCTTCTTCCAAAGATTGGAGGTGACAGCTGAAGGAGAAGGGCCTGGGAGGGGACAAGTGAGAGACAACTTCCTCTAATGTCTTGGAAATAATAAATGGTGTTAGTTGCATGAATTCTTCCCAGTTCCATTTTCAGGGGGTCATGGAATGGTTTGGGTTGGAAGAGACACTAAAAACCATCCATTCCCAGCCCCGAGCAGGGCCACCTTCCACCAGCCCGGGTTCCTCAGAGCCCAGACCAATGTGGCCTTTGGAGCTCCAACGTGCCATGTTTATCTGTCCCTCTGGACATTTTGCAAACTGCTTTTTAAAACCGGTATAAGGGATTGATTTTGGAGCCCTCCAGTTGCTGCCACCCACCAGGGTTAGTTCAGCACCTCAATGTGTGGTGGACAGGGCTGATTTGAGTTCCTTGCATCTAGATTTGCTCTGAATTACCAGAAAACAGCAGAAAGGGAATGCCTGAATGTAATTTCTCTGCTGTGACTAACTCAGCTTGCTCTGTGATAATTTCAAAATCATAAAACAGATTTTTCTTCAGGATTTTTTGAAGAAAAATTTCTAATTTTTTTTTTTGTACAAACTACATCATGGGAAATGCCAGCCTGCAGAAGTTAGATAAGTCACCAAGGCCAGTGATGAGAGTAAAGGTAAGTAATTTCAGACCCTCCAGTATTGCTGTGTTATGTTAAAGTAAAATAACACTTGGCTGCAATGACAGAAAATTTATCTGGAAGACAGTTAAATCTTGAAATATTTTAAGAGTTCTTCCCAAAGTGACAGTGCTACGGTGGTATTTTTCTAGATAAGTGGGGAAGTTATGAAGTTCCTCCAGCAAAGGCAAGTTGATTTGTCACTCTGTTTCCTGGTTTTTACTCAGTGTAGTGGTAATATTTCAGCTGGGAACTTTTTTGGAAGCTCACTGTATTGTGTCAAAGGGTGTCTCAAGGCAACAGCACTGAGGAAAGCACTTATTCATGGCAGGCTTAGGGTTAAAAATAGCCAGGTTCTGAAATTTGTGCGTTGCTGATCATTTTGGGAGTATAATCTATATAATCACAGATAAATTTATTATTGGCTGGGGGGAACCTAACTGGAAATGAGACATCATCTAGCACATGTTTAGCTCTGGTAATTTATTTTATGAAATGAGAGAATTGTGAGGTTGCATTATCAGCTTCATGGATTCCATATTGTGTCATTTATTGATTAGGTGCCATTGCTAATTTGTCATTTTTTTTCATAATTTTGTCCTAAAGCGTTACCGTTAGCCAAATTTGTCAACTGGACTCATGTGACCAGACATGCTGTCAGTTCAGACATTTAGAAACAGAGTTGATGCACAGAATAAAGGTGTAATAATTGTGAGAATACACACTGCATTTTTCCACAGGGGGAAAGGAAGTCTCACTGAAATGTATCTGAGCCATTTTGAAAACTTGCTTCTTAAAAGACAATCACTTATTACCAATGCCACAAAAATGATACAACTCCAAATCCATTTCAGGAGCAAGGACCAATGAACTCCTTTTTCTGTGTTCTGTGGGAAATAGGGTTTGCTTGGAGGTGAGAACTGCCAGAAAGTTGCTGTTTATATTTGTGTCCCCAAGGTTTGTTTCGCGGTGCTGTTGTGGTTCCTACAGCGACAGAAGTTATCCAGGAACCATCACAGTTTCATTTACCCTGACTCCTGAAAAGCCCTTTGCTGCTGGTGTGGTGTAACCCCAGCTCAGCCCCCCTGCTCGGTCACTGTCCCCAGTGGGATGGGGACTGGAATGGTGATGGTGGAACAGCTCATGGGTTGAGATAAAGACAGTTTAATAAGCAAAGCAAAAGCCATGTATGCAAGCAAAGCCAAAGAAGGAATTCATGCACTGCTCCCCATGGCAGGCAGGCGCTCCAGGAAGGCAGGGCTCCATCAGGTGTAATGGTGACTTGGGAAGACAAACTCAGAATGTTCCCCTTCCTCCTCCTGCCCCAGCTTTATGTGCTGGGGGTGATGCCCTATGGTCTGGGGTATCCCTGGGGTCAATTCCCTGTCCTGGCTGTGTCCCCCCAGCTCCTTGTGCCCCCCAAACCCCTCACTGGTGAGGGTGAGGAGCAGGAAAGGCCCTGGCTCTGTGTGAGCTCTGCTCAGAGATAACTCAAACATCTCTGTGTTATCAGCCCTGCTCCTGCACAAAGCCAAACCCAGCCCCACACAGCTGCTGAGAAGGGAATTAACTCTACCTCAGCCAAAACCAGCACACCCAGAGAACGAATCAGCTCTGAACTTTGCTTTTCAGCCCCAGGCTTGGACTGTGCAGCACCACCAGGAGCATCTTGTCTGTGCAGAGGTGCCTCGGAGGGGTTGCTGGGCTTGTTGAGGGCTCCAGCAGTGCAGCACAAGAATGTAATTTCTGAGAGGGAAGGTTTGTTCCACAAACACCAAGAGAAGGTTCAACAGAAGGATTTTAGAAATCTTCCCCACTGTTTTCTCTACCTTGTACCCAGGGCAATGCTGGTCTTTGACAACAGCGCACAAATAGTGTGACGACAGGAGGCTTGGAGAGCTTCATCAGAGCCCTATCTTCTGCCATGTGCAGGAGATGTGAAGGTCTGTGTGCTGCCTGCTCACCCTGCCCAAGAGCTGTCCTTGATTTCTGTCTAACTACTGAAAGGAGGAGGACAAACCAGGGTCACTCTTGGCCACAAAACCAGAGACCATTTTGCATAGCTGGAGCTGTGCTTATAATTTTACAGTTGGTTAATACTCATGGCTTCATGGAGCCAAATAGAAGAGAAGGCCTTTCCCTGGGAATATTGCTGGAGCAAGCTTTCCTTGGGTGGCTGGGAAGCAGCAATTGTGGGTGGGAAATAAGTAGAAATTCTCAGATGTTTGAGGTCTTAGCCAACTGTGATGAAGTGCCTCTGAGGATCTGTGGTGTAGGGTGGGCAGATATTACCTCACTTGGTGCTGCGTTTTCTCTTCATCTCTCACAGTATCTGCTACTGTTGGATTCTAAAAATCAAAATCCAAAGATGTGGAGCATTTACTAGCCTACAGTGATTTCAAGGTCTCTGTGAGAACAAGTCTGGACTCTGACCCACAGGAAAATCCCACTGCTCCCTCGCAGAAATAGTCAGCATGCTATTAAAATATCCTAGAGAGCAAAGAGCTCCTGCTGACTCTTGGGGAGTATCCATGTAAAACCTCCACTTACTGAAGGGTACAGAATCGGAGTTGTGATAGCAGAAACTCCTGCAGAGCAGGCACCACACCAGCCATGCAGAGACCCAACTGCAGGAGGAAGCTGACAAAGTCAATCCTTATTTTTGAAGAACTTATTTTTGAAGATTCACAGTTCCAAAGTGGCTTCGAACCAGAAGTGCTTGCACCATCATCCCAGAAGTGTTGCTGGAATAATTATTGTGCATTTAGGTCCTAGGCATTACAGAACAACCTCCCCACGGTCATTTATTAACTAGGGGCAAGAAAAATGTGTTTCCTGAGTTTGGATTCCGAATTAGGCTCTGGGGAGTGCTGTTCCAGACTGAGCTGGCGCAGGAAATCAAAGAGAATGCCCTGCTGAGAGGTCTGCCCTTGCTGGAGTGCTTAGTCTGTCCCAAATTCTTGCAGCGTAATTCCCTGGACTGCAGGCTGGGCGTTCGTAGGGTCTGTGCCCACCTGAGCCATGCCAGCCACCAGAACAGCTGTCCCAGCTGTCACACAGCTGGAAATGCATCAGCAGCTGGGAGTGGGCTGGACACCAGGAGCTCTTCCCGGGCTTTGTGTGCATGTGAGGCAGGACATGCTCAGTCCTGGTGTCCTCTGCCCCTGCCATGCCTGAGGAATTGGCTCCTGCCTGGCAGCATCACCTGCTGCTGCTGTTGCTCCCTCCCCTCCCTGATGGCTCATTGTTACCCTGCAGAACTCCAGCTTCTAAGGAAGCCTGGGACGCTGACACAGTGAATAGATCATTACCTGTAATAATCAGCAATTTAGAAATTTGCCTCTGTGGAAAGTGTTTGGCTGTCTTGTTTGTTGGGGGGGAAAAAGACAGAGTGATAATTTCTGTAATTGGAAATCTCTCTCTTTTCATCCAGGGTAAGGGCACTTCCATGCTGAAATCACTGTCATTTAATTCCCATAGTGTCTTTGTAATTTGTTATGGGTTTAATTGCTGTTTAGATGAAACACTGGAGAGCAGCAAAATCAAGTTCAGATTTTTTTTTCCCTTTATTTTCCTTCTTAGATTACTCACTGTAAAATGCAAATAGAAAATACGGAATGAATAGGAAACTTTGAAGTAAACACGCTGGGATTATGGGGAACTTAATGCAAGGCAGCAAAGAGTCAACAATAATAAATGATTATGTAAGGATTATTAAATCTTAATTTAGTATTCATACAGCCCCCATTCGCAAATTTTTTATATCTAATTGGACAGTGTTCTGTGACTGTGAGGCAAAAATGATGATCCAAACTCATAGCTGTTCTGATAAATGGAGATATCATTAGCAATATGAAGTAGGTGATCATGACTTCTCTCTTTTTCATAAATTACACTAAATAACCATAATGCTGCAATTTAGCGGTCCAAAGTTCATCCTATTCAGCAGGCCATCCATAGTCAACAGTTTAAAGAAAGGGGACCTGCTGAGAAAATGGTGGTCTAATCAGATGCCATAAAATCTGGCTGATCAGATGAGCCCCATTTTCTTTTTTTGTAAGGAGATCCTAATGAAGCAGTGCATTGAGGGGATTCACAACTTTTGTTCCTCCATTTGATTATTCAGGTTGGCTGCACCAAGTTCTAAACTAAGCAAGCGGGGTCTAATCCTCTGGGCTGTTTGCATACACGCTGTGTTTTACAGGAGACTTATTAAATCCCACTTTGCCAGCCACCAAATTGTGTGCGACTCATATTCAGTCCAAATGATCAAAACACTGAAAGATGCAGCAAATCAAACCCGGGAATCGAATAGGAATCTGCTATTATTGTCTGCTCCCTGCCTGCTGGCTAATTTACCAAGCATGGCAAAAACGAAAAGTGCTTCACACCGCAGGCTTCATGAATATCTAAAGTGCTGCAGAGCAGAGGGGTGCTGGATGCATGCTCGGCCAAAGGGTTAAACTTGCAAACTTTGGGGCTGTCCTTGCTCAGAACTAAACCCTGTCATGTCATTTGAAGTCATAGAAATCCAGTAGTGCACTCATTTCTGTCCAGCTGTGGGCATGGCAGTTTGGATTTGGCTGCTCCAAATACACTCTTTCTTCAGAAAAATACGTGCTACTTTCACTTTTACTTGCATTTAAATGGGGCAGTGTTTTATCCCTTCATTTTTTCCTTCCCTGTAGCTGCTGCGTTATAATTCTTGGTGTCTTTTTTTTGTTCCCACAGCTAGGAATTGCTCTGTCATGGAAAACGTGGGGCTGGATGGCAGCAGCCTGATGGAGAGCTCAGCACAGTCAATTTTTTGTTGAAGTCTGAGCCTGCCAGGCCTGCTTTGTGAAGTGCTGAACTCCTGCCCTCCCCAGCAATCGAACTGAGTCCCCACTTAGTGGCACAGTGAATCAGAAAATAGGAAAATTGCTGCAAGAAACCTCCCAAGACTACAAACTATTTGGTTCCCCATCCTCTTTTCAGCGAGACTCTCCCAGGACTGTTTGTCAGAAGTGCAAAACACAAACAAGCACCGATTTTGTTCCATAAATGCTGAAAACAGTGCAAAGATGGAATGAGCCAAACACGCTCCTGGGAGGGATGGCCTCTACTGAGGTTTTTTTTTCTGATTACAGATGCAGCAGGTTCCCTTTGCGGCCGTGGACAAGAAGGGAAATTCCTGCAGGATTCCCAACTCTGGTGCTGTGCTAGACAAAAGGAGAGCGTGCTGCCTGCCATGCTGCTGCTCCAAATAAATCCTCAGTGCTGAGCATTGTCCCACGAAAGCTGAAGCAGCTATTTCAGCTGGGACCATTCGTCATGTGCCTTTATTTGGTTTGTCCCATCAAGGAAATTTCTTTCTGTGAGGGACTATCAAATATCTCTGTGGTTTATTGCTGCCTCCTGACACCTGTAAATACTTCTGCACATTAATTCACACTGAGCTCTCTTCAAAACTGTGTTGGACATTTCACATCCTTCAGAGTAGTAATTTTTTTTTCCATTTTCATTTTTCCACTTTCCATTTCAAAGTTTTAGAGGGCTAACACGCCTTGCTTTGATTTTCTGCACTGATCATCGGGAAGTCAAAATTCTTGTCTTAACTTTGCCTCCTTTAACCACTGTTCTAAAGACTTTCAGCAGACCTTTTTCCATTTCCTCCCACGTCAGCAGTCGACCCCCTGCCTTTTCTCACCCCCTGCAAGTTCAGCTTCTCCCGATGTTCTGCTTTTGTCTTTCAGGAGCTCCTTAGGTATGCAATGCCCTCCCCATGCCAGAGCCAGCTCTGTGCTGACCTGTCCTGCACCGATGGCTCCAGAGCTGCCAGGAGAAAAGGAGAGCGAAACAATGGCAATGGCTGATGTTTATCTGCCCTGGTTTTCAACCCATCCAGCCTCACCTGGCTCTGCAGGTATCTGTGTTTTAGGAAAACCCCCCACATCTCTCTTGGGCTTTAGTTAGGGTTCAGTGTGTGTGTCTCTAGCAGGAGATGCTCCCAGGTGGTGATAACTTTGCAGAGATCACCACTCCCCCGATTCAGCAGCAGAACTGTCCTCTTCCAGGTTAGCTTTAGGTTAACCAAGCCTGGGAGTGTTTGAACTCTTCCAGGGAACCTGGACCATTCTGGTTGGAGCATCTTTGGAGGCAAACGTGTGAGTGGTGCTGCTGGGGCTCGGGGGTCTTTGGCAGATGGTGTTGCAGAGATGCTCAGGGGCAGACTGATGAGCAGGAACCTTTTCCACAGAGTTGTCATGTAAAGCACGATTTCCTGCATGGATATGTTTACATCAGAGCAAGAATTTTTAATTTTTTTAAAAAATTTTCCATGTTAGGTTGCCACTGCTGCATAAATAATTGTGGCCTCACTACATAAATCAGTATAACTTGAATGGCAAAATTCTGCCTTTTAAATTCCCTATGCAAAAGAAACCACAGATTGTCAATGTCTTGATGCAGAAGCTGTTTTCTTTTCTGTTTAGATCCGTGAATTTTCTGAAGGCTGTAGATACTGATGTAATAAACATAATTAAAAATGCTGGCTAATCATCTATTTTCCTGTGCAGGAGAAGACAATCTTCAACAAATAACACTCTTAAAAAGCACTTAAGAGCTAGGCTCTGTGTATATAACAAAGAGAAACCCTTTTCTAGTTCTCAGTAGTGTGATTTTTGGGGAGGGGGTGAGAAGGGAAGGTAAGTGAAAGGGAAATGATCACCAACTGTATTTTGAGGGCAACAGATTGCTCTGCTCTGTACTATCCATTTTTTAGACCTCTAGCATAGCAGGGATTTGTTAGCTCACACAGAATTTGGCTGAAATGTGCTCAGCAAAGTACTTTGTGTGTGCTTGATTTCCAAAGCCCTGAGATTGGTGGCTGCTAATCCCAGTGACACCATCCCTACACCAGTGCTGGGTGTTCGGGAGAAAATCACATCCTTTGCCATCCTCTCTCATTCCAAAAATCATGCAATGGGCTATTGGCAAGTGACTGAGCTGCTGCTCTTTCTCCTCTGTTACACTCACAGTGCTCAGAGGGAATTCTTATCATATTTCTCTGCAATGGTTGTGGTCACCTGAAATAGTTTCAAACACCAGGATGTCATAGATTGTTTTCTAATTATCAGGATCTCCAGGGTGCTGAGATTGGTTCAGCCATCTGATTTATGTTACTCAAATGCAGCTCTTTAATGGTATTAAAATGTTCCTAACTTTTATCAAGTCACATTACACGTGCTGGGATGGAAAAGCTTGTATCATCCTCTGTTTGTCCAACACCTTTCCCCTTGAATAAATAAAATATCCTAACAGTTTCCAGTGTCAAATGAAGGGTTGATGAATGATTTTCAGTCTCTGGTTACACCAGAGAGTGCTGGATTGCCTGATCTCCCTCCCACTCCTGCTTTATGCATGTCCAGCCCTTTAAAATATCTGTAATTTGAACAAAGCAAAGGTAGATCAGATCCAGCCTCACCCCTGATCACCTGCAAGCTCCAGATAATGTGACCTGAGTCTGTCCCAGTGCTGTCAGTGTTAAACATTCCCCAGGTTCCCAATTTCCCTTTTGTCAGACCTAAAGTGTTTTAAACTGAGCAGCTGGACTGACCTGTGACTGCCTGCCTGCTGTACATGCAAACCTGACTAAAAGACATCAGGATTTTTAAACTTTTTAAAATTTTCTCTTTAGGTCAGGTGCAGCTGTGCTGCTTGAGCATCCAGAGATATCCAGGAAAAAGTTTTAAGACTACTTTAAAGACCTCTACTGGAGATTCTGCTGTTGACAATTGGAAAGAACAGCTCAGGCATTAAGAACATAACTTTCAAGGTAAAATGTTTTCCCTTCTGTGATGTTACATACTCGGGTTGTTTTTTCTTCTTCTTTTTTTCCTTTCTCTTTAAAAAAAAACCTCCAGCAATGCAACACCACAAAAGAGACACACACATGTTCAGGCCTCCGTAGGTTTAGACTGATGTTTTACTTGAAATAACACTTTATTGATGTTTGGGATTCCCCAATTTCCAAGAAGAAAAGCTGATTATCTTCGGAGGCAGTCTTATAGAGAAGAGCAGACCCCCACCAGCCTTCCGCTCCAGACTGGATCAATGCAGAGGAGTGCTCTTTGATGGACTTTCAGGCCCTGTGATCTCCCAGCCCTGGGGGTTTAAAGGATGAGCATATCAATCCAGGACCACTGAACTGCATTTCCATTGCATGAGGGCTCCTCCTCCTGGCTTTGTCCGGACAAACTCGGCTCCTCCTACTTTTGTCACTATTCTTTCATGCTTTGTTTAGCAAACACAAAAAAAGCTTTGTTTGTTGCTGGGTCTTTTTTAAGCTTTGCATAAAACAGTTTAAAGTGCCGTAATGCTGTGTACCTGTGATCACCTTCAGGGTCAAAATCAGTTTACAACAGATTAACCTATTTATCTTCTCCCCACCCCACCCCTGGCTTATGATTTGCACAAATACAAATTGTCGTTCTGATGAGCACAGTCTTCCCACTTTATTCTGAACTCTGACTTTGCAAGAATCTCCAACTCTGCGGATTTCCCTGGGAACAGTCTTCTAGAAGATAGCACATGTGTGCCTGCCTTTCTTTCCTGCTGTTGTCCTGCTGTGTTTCAGCATTCTGAGCAAGAAGAAAACTGGTCACATGTAATTTGTAGAAGTTTGGGTAACACTGGTGCAATTATTTTGCTTGCCTTAATAGTTAACGTTAAAAATGTGTGTGCTTAGGTTTTTGTTGTTTTTTTTTTTTTTAAGCTGTAAGGCTTAATACAACCACAGTGTTATAGATTCTATATTTGATATCACCTCCCTCTAAAACGAACCAAAAATTTCCTATTCTCTGTGATATTTCCCCACCTGCCCACTGCTTTGGAGTAGATCATACCTCAGTCTCGAAGTGAGAAATGCTCATCAAGCATTGAACATCTTTAATAGCGAAGATCAATGAAATAACACAGATTCTTCATTACCTGCATTCCTTAAAGCCACTGCCCATGAGAAAGGTCCCAGCGATGGGAGAATAAACCTGAATTTATTCATGTTAACCTGAAAATAGTAGTGCAGTTCACACCCTGAACCCCCAATGAGTGTGAGCACATACTTAACAAACCCAGGAACTGATGGCTCCCCAAAACTGCCAAGCAAGTGCAGCCCTAAGGGAAAGACACTGATGCTGCCTTGCCACATCACACCCAAAGCCACCAGAGATGCTCCTGAGAGTTCCATCAGATGAAATCGTGCAGTAATCCATCAGCTGGGAGAGTCCGGCGTTTCGGCAGGTGATGACTTCCTACAGGGCTCCTTTCTGAACTATTCATAGGTTTCCCACAAGGGAGTCTTCAAAATCTTAATGTGATTGAGCAGCTCATACCCAGAGTCCTCAGGGGCTGAACTCAAACCAGTTCTTCTCCAGTTCCACCCCAAAAAAAGCAGAAGTTGCCTCCTCTTCTCCAGGACCCCCCTATGCACTTCCTTTGCTACAAAAGGACACAACCACAGTTCTGTGCCAACCTTTCAGTACTTTTGGACTACATTTTGCTGTAGGACTGATCCTAAAGCACTGCAAGATCCCAGAGGCAAGGACTGAGAGCTCTGTGCAGAGCTGGCCTCGGAAACTTCTGCCGAGAGCTGCCTTTTCTGAGCCGCCAGCCAGGAGCTGGGGTGGTGCCACATTCCGTCTGAGCCAAGCCCCAGGCTACTGCCAGGCGTGGAAAGAGCTCTTGGAGCCCTGATGGATGGGCTGATCCTAATGGACTCACTGTAGCACTTGACTATTATTGATCCCTGTGCATGTTCGCCTGTCCTATTTCCCAGAGCTGTGCGAGCGTAAGGGAAACGTCCTGAAGTGGGTCAGCCCTGCTTTCTTAGGCTGAGCAGGGGGAGCCCTTCCGAGCCCACACAGCTCCTGATGCTCAGCCTTCCTGCCCTGAGCATTTTCTGAGAGCCCAAGTATAGTTTAAATCCCAGCCCCGATGTAAGAGGAGGTCTTGATTTTTATTCTGTGCTTGCAGCTCTGCAGTGCTGGCACTTACTGACGCAGAGAAGCTGCTTTGGGTACAAAAGTAACGCACCAAGAGGCAGTGGTTGACTGAAATGAGCTGTTTTCTCAACATGAGCATAGTAATGAGCCCAGATGATGGGGGCTGGCTGTGAGAAGGGAGTAAGAGCAGGGATTTTGGGATACAGCACCAGCAGGTCTCAGATTGGCTCAGCCATCTCCTGTGACTGTCCTCTGCACAATCACCTCCTCTGAAGTGGGAAGAGAGTGGGAGAATTGGCAAAATAAAGACAAAGAGCTAGCACCTCACCAGCTACATGAATTTACTGACTCCCCTGTGTCACCCATTCTCAGATTGGTTTTAAGGATTCCTTATGCTAAATCTCATTTGGCAGGGCTGGGGCTGTAGGGAGTCAGGAATCCCTCTGCTGCAGCCTTTGGAGAGGGAACTGCGCCGAGGTGAAGGTGGGGAAGCGTGGGGCTCTGCTGGAAACCCTCACTGCTGCACCCCCTTCAACCCCGACAGCGAATTCCCCCTTCCCATCTGCTCCCAGAGGTGCCCATTCAATCGGGCCCGGCTCTGCCCAGGGTGACCTATGCATTCCTGACCTCCCGACCATTCAGCGAGGCCACACATCCCGAAAACTCCAGCACAAAAGGCAGCTATCAGCTCCCTTCGCTTAGCAACAATCAGCACGGCAGCACATCAGCCTCGTGTGCTGCTCCGAGAGCCCAGAGCTGAATGCAAAGTGCAGTTCAAGGTCTCTGTCTTCACTCTCCAAGTCCTTTCCAGCACTGGTTTGGTCATTCCCGCAGGACAGCTCTGCTGCAAAGATGCAGTGATAAAATGGGAGGTGATAGGGAAACCTCTGGGGTTTATATTTTTTAATTTCAGGGCTGTGGAAGTGAGACAGGTTGGGCTCCTTTCGTGTGTAAATGGCTTTTCCTGAGCGTTTCTTCTTGGGCTCCTTGTTTTGCTCACATACATAGAGACACAGTGGAAAAAATTAAAATCTGCCCCACATATTCCTCATACCACAGAAAAAAAGTGTAAGTGGTGCCTTTGTTTCAGTTTATAGGTGTTTCTAAAGCATTTGAATGCAACTGGAACGCGGCAATAAAAGATCCTAAGGAGATCTCAAGAAGCCCAAAGTTTAAGTACTGAATTAGTCTGGGAATGATACTACATCCATAAATCAAAATGCTCCAAGCAGCCCCTTTGGAAGAAAACCATCCTGTAAAGCAACACTCAAACCTGCAGACTGTGACAATGCAATAAAAAATTACCCAGAATCCTACATGC
Organism: Origma solitaria; assembly: GCA_013397895.1. Taxonomy (NCBI): domain Eukaryota; kingdom Metazoa; phylum Chordata; class Aves; order Passeriformes; family Acanthizidae; genus Origma; species Origma solitaria. The sequence goes on along the minus strand of VZRL01005614.1, from coordinate 462,033 downwards.
CTAAGCAAGTGGTCTTCTGAGATCAAAGATTGACTTTCAACTGGTCTGAATCCAGTTTTTATTTGAGGATTAATTCCTAGTTCAGACATTATTATAGACCAATTCTAGGGGGAAAAAACATTAAGACCAAAACACAGAAAGAGTTCTAGGAGTTCTTGCAGAAGGAAAAGTTACATAACCACAACAGTGAATTTAGCCGCTTGGTGTCATCTTCTAGAAAAAAAAAGTTGCCCAGCATTGCTTGTTTCAGTTTTATTGGATGGAATGGAAGAGGATATTTCCTAATGATCTAAAATTACCAAAGAGCATCAGATAACTATTAGAGAATTGCACTGGTCATTTCTAGTTTATAGTAAAGGGCTATAATAATTAAGATATCACGTGTCATTCACAGGTGCCATGTTTGAAGTCCTTCAGTCTCATCCCAGTGACAATTGTTAACCATGGCCCCCAGTTCAGTGACTTTTTGCTCTTTATTGAAGAAAAAGATGAGAGAAATTCACCATCATCTGTGATGAGCTGTGACAACAGAGCCAAGTAAGTTTTAACTATTGAAATCTGGGAAAAATGTGGTGGAGGGTTTGACTCTCCTCTTTCCCTTTCAGAAGTCTGGGGGAAAATATCATTTATCTCTGCAGCCTCAGAGGGAATCAATTCACTTTGCATAATTTCATGATATTTCACCATTTATGGGCCTTGATGTGGAACTGTTACGAAAGTTTTGGGGAATTCTCTCATTTTTCACATTTCTTCCTTAATATCACATTTCACAATGAGCACCTTATGTAGAGTAAAATCTAGAAATAAAACAAGGCTGCGCAGATATGGTCAAAGACCTGCACTTTCTCCTTTCCAAGAAAAAGTTTGAAAGCTGCATCATCCCTTTCCTATGGTGCTGTAACAATTCTGGCAACTGTGAAGTGTTGCTCCATTGTATTTGTGATAATTTAGCATTAAATAATTCTATAATTAAATAATCACCAGCTTCCTCAAACACCTGACATTGGTGGTTTGTAGGGCTCCAGAAGCACAGTTTGAATGTGCATTTGGAGCAGTATTTTTTCTGGGATTTTGAGTAATATAGGAAATTTGCCTGAATAGGAAAGCCCAGATTTGATTTTTAACATCAATAGAATGTCTCTTGTTATGTTTTAGGCTGTAATAATGTTCTCAGACTTCCATTTTGGTGCAAGCAAATGTTTTATTCCTGAATAGGTGTGTACATCTCGTGTAAGCTCAGACTGTGATTTGCTTACACAATTGGGACTGTGGATTAAGGCTTGTCATTAATTAGGCTTTTTCCTACCCATTTTACACTGAGGGCATTCTGAAGAGCTCTTTGGGTCCCATGAATTCTCCCCTGTTTATTTTTGATTCACACTCCTCTGTCCTGTGCTGGAAACCAGCAGTGGGATAAGTTCCTACAGTGTGAACTTTTTACTCTGTGTTAGGAGCTTTGGGATCTGTCCAAAAACCCCAAGGCTGTGAGCAGCTGGCTGAAGAAGGTTTCCAGAATAGTGGGGAGTGAAACTTTGGGGACAGAGTGAATTTTCCCAAAGGGAAAAGATGCAGCATAAGCAGCATCCACCATTATCATCATTAATATTGTTTTTGAAAACATGAAAAATGGTGAATCTGACAGTCAGGGTCCCAGTTCATCTCCGGCAATTCAGTGCCCCAAAATTCAGCTTTTGTCTTCGGGTCCATCAGATGCGTTCATGCACAGCTACTGCAGCTCTGAAAGGGAAAGCTCTAAAATCAAGGTGGCATCCTAAAGGCCTTTTTAGCTCTGCAAAAAACCACCTTTCACAGGGTTATTGCAGGTTGCTTCAGGGATTTCTACCCTACCCCGCATGGAAACTGCTGCTGCTTTAGTCTGTTTTAAATGTTTCTCATTTCTGGCAAAATATTTGCAGAGAACAGCTGCTTGCTTCAGCTTTCTAAGTGGAATTTTTCATTCATTTTGTCTTGCAGAATTTTTACAGGAGGTTAAATCTGTTAAGATTATTTTACCTTCTTAAGCTGTCACCGCTCCTTTCTTTCAAAGCCTTATCTTGTGAAATACAAGTTTCCATGGAGATTTTATTTAAATAGCTCCTGGCTTCTATTTAATTCATAAATAAGAAATCTATAAATGATACTTCTTTTCTTTTTAAGTGTGCAAGGCTATTTTTTGGAAAGAGGATATTGTTCATTGGGTTGTCAGTCAAATGTGTATTTGCAAACATTGGGGCTTGGGTCTGGCAGAGTTCACTTGTGGTTGGAGCAGATTTACTTTGGACATAAAATAGTTGGAAGAAGAAGTGGCTGACAAGACCCCACTAAACAAAATAAAGTTCATGTGATTTCAAAGCATCAGAAATTATTTTTTCCCCCAAAAAAGCCTTTTCCATAGCTAGTTTGTGTGATACATAATGTTTTAAGAGGAAAATATTTTAATGTAAATGAATGGAAGTCTTGAGCAGATTTGAATGTGGCAAACAAAGTAATCTCCTGCACATTTCCAATATGATGAGACTATTTCTAATATGATGAGAATATTTCCAATATGATGAGAATATTTCTAATAACTGATGAGAATCAGCAGGAGAAACCTTTGCTAAATTAATGCCCCTTTTAAACACAGGCACTGGTAGAAGCCAATTTCATTAAATAATATTTGGGTAATATTTGGGTATTTTACAGCACTCTTGCCCATAGATTTACACAGTGGTGGGTGATGGAGTGCTTGCCTCTCAGGGAGGAAAGGGAAGCAATGTAGGATCCAGGGGTTTGGCCCTTTGGATCAGCTGTTCCCTGCCCCAGCTCACTGCAGTTTTCCTGCGTACCTTCCCAGCTTGGCTGCACACCAAAACAGGATCAGGGAACTAATCTGAAGCACCCCAGGCTCCCAACCTGCTTTCCCAGCCAGGGAAGGTGGGCAGGGAAGTGAAGGAGTTTGTGGCAGAAAGGAAAATCTGACTCTGGTGAGAGCAGCAGAAGAGCCAGAGCTGTGTGAGCACTCACACCGCAGCAGACAAAGATCAGGTGCGGTTTTAGCTGCCAGGTTGTGGTGACAGAAGGAAATAAAGGCAAGCAGAGGAGATGGTGACAAGGAATGGCTGTAATCACTGCAGGAACCTGACTCTAGGGATGGAATGGCAGCGAGCAGAGAGTGGCAGGCAGCACTGGGGAAATGCAGGCAGCCACCCCTGGGGAAAAGTGGGGAATGCCAGGGGATATTTAAATATTTAAATATTTAATACAGGCAGCACTGCATCAGGGCTGGGCTTGGCAGCTATGCAGGAAACCCCTGAGAAATCCTGCCAATAATTGATATTCTTGGGCAGTATTGTTCGTTTTGGAGAGAAACATGCCCTTTCAGCATTGTTGGTGAATCCCAAGATGCAAACTCCTCTTTGAGCCAACCCTAGTCCTGGTGTTGTTCACCAGAGGATACAATATCCTCCTCCAACAGGATCCAAATAAATCTTTGCATCAAGTTTTTTTCTTATTCTTCTGAGATGGGTTGAGAGAGGAGAAATAAAACTGCATTTCAGTTGCAGCGAGATATTTTTCTAACCAGAAGTGTTCTGGGGAGGTAGGAAATGCCAGCTCAGTGCAGTCATTTGCTCCATCAGTTGAACAGTTGTCCCAAATGATGGCTAATCAGAGATAAAGCAGGCACCAGCAGTGCAGTTTCAGTAGTGCAGCTCCAGCAGATTTGCAAGGGAAATTCAGATCGACAGGTGGTCCTTACCTTTGGCAGAAGGTCAAAAGAACATCACAACTTTCTTATCTCCCTGTTTTATCTGCCAAAGGTGGAGGGAACCGGGGAAAATATCTGAGTTTTTGTAACCTTAACCATTTAAATACCTTTGCAGGGACTGAATGAGGTTTTCAGGATTTTAAGGATGTTAAAATGAAATTTTTTTAGAAGCTTGCTCTCTCCATGCTATGAATCCTGGTATTCAGCTCCATGAATATGTTTAAAAGTTTCTGTGGCATTATTTTTGACAGCTTTTTTTTTGCAGAAAGAAAAGAGGTTTTAAACTATGAATTTTGTTGATTCTCATGTTCTGTATGATTTTTCCCTTGCTCAAATCCTACAAAAGTCCTTGTTGTACTTACTAACCCGAGTCAGGTGGTTTTCTGTGCTGGAGCTGTGTCTGAAGCAGGCTGGCAGTGGGTACAGAAATCTCCAGTGTTGGTCTGATATGCAGCTGGAGCTGTGTGGTGACAAAGTGGCTGCAAGGCCACTATATGTGTTTTTCTGGATCTCTTCTCTCCTTCTGTCTTCCTTTCTGCCTCCCTTTCTTCTCCTACTTCTCAATGCCTGGAACTTTCGGGTAACATAGCACTTAAAATTAATGTGTTTTAAATGTAATTGAAGGAAAAAATAATTAAATAATTCTCAGCTGAAGAGCTGGAATCCTTCTTTGTAGAAGGCGATTTTCTGTTCAATGATGAGCCACATAACAAAGCAAAATAAAAATTATGAATGTTCCTTTTATTTTTGCAAGAGTAAGAAGTTCTGGCTCATTCATAGCGTGGTTGCACAGATGGACGAGGGGGATACATGAAGGTGATTAATTAAAAGAAAAAGGAGAAACAGAGGGTCAGGAGAGGCATATTGATGTGAAAGACAAGATAATCCACAATTTCTGTGCTGTAGAATTGTAGTGAGTGTTACAGTTGAATTTATTGTTTGAATTCCATGTCACAATTGTTTACACAACTGCACAGCTAACTTGGGCAGTCAGCTGAATTTCTGATTCTACGATAAAAGTTTGTGTTTGGTCTTTCTAAATGCTGAACATCTCCTGTTCCTGTGAACTTCAGAGACCCAACAGCCTCGTCATTGTCTGCCTCTTCTTTTGGCTGAGTTTTACACTGATTTTAAATTCCTCACTCAGATGGTGTTGCTGTTTCTTCCTTGGGGAATTTTGGATACATCTGGATATCTTTACCTCTGTTCTTATGCAAAATTCTTTGAAGAGAAACATGACTTTCAAACCACTCCTTAAAAGAACAGGGAAGTTTATTTCAAGTTGATTTCCTAGTGAAGAGAATCAGCTGTGTTTTTAGAGCAGGTCTGTGGATCTGTGGGCAGACAAGATATGTTTGAGTTCCAGTATACCAAGCTGGACCAGAGCAGGTAAATCTTTGGTTCACATCTCTCACTCCTTTTTTCCTTTTTTTTTTTTTTCCCCGGTTTTGGTTTTTTGATTTTTTTTTTTTTTTAAGGAAACCTAATCAAGGTAATTGATATTTAGCAATCAGGTTTTAGGATCTTGACAGTTCTGCAATGTGGTTTCTGTCACTGCTCTGGGAAAGCAGTGCTGAGGAGGAAATGGGAGCTATCATGTCATAGAGATGAGTAACTGGCTCAGACAGAGCTTCCTTTGTGTCAGTGCTTGAAGTCACACTGCTGGCTTATTACAGCCTGTGGCTATTGCAATAAAAAGCAGGTGCAGAGGAGAAATAGGGCGAATGGGAAGGTTTCTTAAAATTACTCTTTCTTGTATATTAACACTAATTTTTTAAAAACTAATTATAAGTCTTGGGAAATGTTTGAATTCTTCAAATCTCAGTAAAAAACTGGCGGAATAGATTTTGTCTGCAGTGTGATTTTCTTTATCAGCTATCTCAGCATGAAGCAGATTTTAGCAGTCACTCTTGGGTGTTTGTATCACTCTTAATCACACACAGGTAAATGTTTAAATGACTCCCCTGTCTCAGGTGCTTGTAGCTAAATATTTATGCTCTTTTAACCAAATAATAAGATACAATACCCAATTTAAACACTTGCCATGTTCTAAATAATGATTTTCTTTTGAAGAACGGTATTAAAACTAAGTACAGAGTCAAAAATGGAAATGTATTCACCAATTCTCCCTGCTATCAATTTGGCAAAGCAGAAATCCTTCAGATGCTTGCCTTCATGTGTTTAGCTTCTCATTCAATTCCTGTTTGCTGTTTGTTTTATTTAAGCTCCTTTATTTCCTTGCTGGGAAGAACTCAGCATAATAGCACTGGGAATTAATTACAGGCTCAGGAGTGGTGCCCCTCAGATGTCTCCACAGCTTTTCAGGCACCAGAGAGGCACAAAAGATTCTTTTGCAGGACCTGTCCCATGCTGCAGCACAAAATTTCAGACAGTTGTGTAAATTGCTGTTGAGAGTCTGTAATGGCACATTTGGGTTTTTTTTTTTGTTTGTTTGTTTGTTTTTTTTGGGTTTTTTTGGAAATGTATTTAGGAGAAGCAGTCCATGCATCTTCACAAAGGGTAATTCTAATTTCACAACTTTAGGTAGACTTGAGAGGGTTTGTTTTAATAGGGGACTGTTTGATTCCTATAAATGTGCTTTAGAGAGTTGATCACCACAGTCATCCTGTATTTCTTGATGCAATACCTGGATGCAGCAGGCAGGGTGGACCAAAGAGGTGGTGGTAATTCTTTATGGTCCTCTGACATTGATAAAGATAATTCAGCTCCTCATCAGCAGCCCTACAAAAGTTTGGAATGTTTCCATATGCAAACCCTCCAGGAATGGTGGTTTTTGGAAGCATCACTTGATGTGGATTATTCTCCCAAGGTGTCATGAGCAGGTTTGTGGACAAGTTTGGGAGGTTGTCCCTGAGTTACCTCAAGCTGGGCAAAAGCATCAATGTGAGTTTCCCACAAAGCCCTGCTGGATTTCCGTGTCTGTGTTTCCACTGTGAAACAGATGAGCAATGCCATGCTCTGCACTGCTGGAAGATTGGTGCTGGGCTTTGGGAACAGGAGCAGCAGCATTTCTTTCACCTCTGAGTGCTCAGGTTGTCCAGGGAGGTTGAGGATTTCCCATCCCTGGAAGTGTCCCAGGCCAGGTTGGACAGGGCTTGGAGCATCCTTGGGTAGTGGAAGGTGTCCCTGCCCATGGCAGGGGGTGGGATGGGATGAACTTTAAGGTCCCTTCCAACCCAAACCATTCTGGGATCCTGTGCCAGGATGTCAGGCCTCATTTGGCAACAGTTTTGGGCAGAGAAACCAATACATTTCTTAAAGTCTTAAGCTTTCCTCCAGTAATGTATGAATAAACCTAAAATTAGTTAAATAATTATGAAAAAAACACGGAATTTCTGTGGCTGTGAATTGTCTCAGCTGAGCTCATGTGAAAAAATCTGTCTCTGCTTCTAACCCTGTAAACTGAAAAATCAGGAGTTCCCTTCCCTGTGGGGTATTCAAACCTGTCTCATGCTGGGGGATACAGATGAGAAAGGCAGATATCAGCATATTTGAAATGACTGTACTCATAGCAACCCTGGTATCTCTTCTCTGCTTTCTATACCAGTAAAAACCTTGAGTCCATTTATAAAATGGCATTATTATTATTATTATTACTACTACTACTGCTACTATGTTACGACAACTCTAGCATTTTGAATTGCAGGAAGTTTTCCAGGGAAACAGTTCATCATCTTGTTTGTCTCTGGCACTGTTTTGAAAAGGAGTAGCAACAAAAGTTTATTACCTAAGGTGTTAGTGATGTGTACTTTGCTATCAATCTTTATGAAAATGTTTTCATGCTCCCAGATTTTCCTTCTCTGGTACCACTGCTAAGATTTGTTTCTCCCTTTTATCAATACCATCTCGTTTATGTGCCTGGCGTTCTGGAACTAATAGAAAGATCACAGTTAGGGTAAAAAAAACCCCAAAAATCAAAGTAAACGCTGTTTCCTTGTGCTTAAACATGTCCCACAGTCTTGATAGGTGTGAAAATTAGAGCTGTGTTGTCAATAGGGTAGATCATGGAATGGAGTGAAGATCACTGATTTTAATGTTTAAATAGTCTCCAGTACTGCTTGGCAATAGCTGCTATATATCAATTACACACGGAGTAGGAAGTTTTAAGACAACTGGCACTGCTAGAAATTCTGCCTGTCAAATTTGTCATAGTTTATTTAATTACAAGTATGAGGAAGAAACAACCTGGTAGCTTTTCACAGTCTCCCCCCCAAGGGCAGATGGGTATTAAAGCCAATTCAGTCTGTTTCCTGATTGCTTCAGGCTACAGAAAATTGTTCCCCAGGGAAGAGAAGTAAATCAGTTATGATCTTTAGTCTCTCAGAGGGAGATTAGAGCCACCACACTGGTGAAACAGCAGTAGGCTTCCTCTGTGTAACTGATTTCACCTTTAATCCTGCCATTGATTGAATATTGCTAAGAACAGTGCCATGCATTTTAAGGTCAAACCGATGATGAACACCCCAGGGAAAGGAAGTTATTTACACAGAAAGGTAAAGAGGAGCCTTTAGCTTTACTATTAAAAAAAAAAAGCAGTAAAACATCTCCTTTGGGAAAAAAAAATTATTCCAATTTCAGCCATCAACCTTTCCCAAGTTTTTGTAAGGCTGCTTATCACAGTGGTATCTGATCATCTTGCAGGAAATATGGAATAGTGAAGGCTTTTGTGATCTTCACTGATGTCTCACTCTTCTTTCTTTTCCAGGTAAAGGTTGTCCTTAATGTGAGGTTTTTATTCTTTTTCTGTTGATGTTAATTTTCTTTTAGGATTAAGTATAGGACAAAAAGTGACACTAAAGTTGCAAGAATAATTTTATGTTAGAAAGTGGTTTCATAGGAAAGGGAAAAAAAAAGGTTTTCTAAATACCTCTAAATTTTCAGCTATTGCTGAACCTCCTCTCTTAGTCCATCATTTTGTTTTTCATATCACAGCACGTTTTTTTTTTCTCTTGAGCTATTATTTGTTTTTAATCAGTAAAAGGGAATTCTTCTATCTCTGCTGGACTGGAAGGCACAAAATGTGCCTCACAGGAAACCTTTGTATGGTTGTGTGCAAAACCTGTGTGCACAGAGCTGTGAGAATCACTGTGTATAGGCCATGAAAAACACAATGTCTTGCTACAGCTGTAGGTGAGATCTGGCACAGAGGGTTTTTCTGCTGATTTTGTATTGCTGCTGAGAAACACTGATTGTTGAGAGACTCATTTGCCTTTTAATAAGGATGCACCTACCCCTGGAAGGACAGTGAGGGTAATTTCTTCTGCCCTGGTGTTTAGGTAAGGCTTGTAGAGCTGTTTCTTTGACACGGTACTTGATTAGGACTGCAGAGAATCTGTAAATTCCTTCTTTTTTTTCTGATTCTTTGGTAGTTTTGTATATCCAACTGCAGCATGATTTATTTCCAGTCCTTCACACTTGAAATGAACACACTCTCTGTTTTTGAATCATAGAGGTTTTCGTATAGAGTGACAACTTATATCCGATCTCATAGTTATCTGTTCCTGTCCCTGGAATGCAGATCTGATCTGTTGGGTGATCTTGGACTCCTGTTTTTCTTTCCAAGTGAGCTTCTTACTCATACCGAACGTTGTTGGGGGCAGAAACTTGGAGCCAGCTCTTAAAAGAGCTTCAAAACTTTTGGGAATTCTGATAATGACGTATTTAAGATAATATAAGCCAGAGTGAGACCTAGAAATACATGCAGGGTAAGTACCTGGAGGTAAATGACTGGACTGAACCAAAGTGGAGAAAACATGTTGAATGAGAGTCTCTTTTAAAACAACTTTGTTCATTGCTTAATGTTTGGGATGAAGTCCTGCGTTCTTCATGTGATCACAGCATTTCTGAGGAGACCTCTGGCTGCCTTAGGTGCCCCACGGATCTGTGGTTTGTTGCTGCCTACCTAGGACCTATCTCATGATACTGCTTGGTGCCAAATGCCCTTTATCTGCAGGTTAGCTCCGTGCCCTTTGTTGCCTCTTAATCCCACCATTGTCGCTCATCCCATTGCGGGAATCCTGTCAGGCACTTCTGTGTGGGAACATGATTTCATTGGCACCCACAGGGGCTGTGCTGGTCCATGCTGGGCTGGGGCTGGGTGGCCTTGGTGGCCGTCCCAGGCTGGGAGCCACCTCCCTGCAGTGACCCCACACCAAGCCTTGCCAGGACCTCAAACCTTGCAAGTCTGGGGCAATGGCTTGTACACTTGGGCTCGTAGAGGAGAGTTTAGAGCTGCCCCAGTGTCTCCAGGAGCAGGGGGCAGCAGCCATTTGGGGTTTCTCCATCACCCCCCACTCCCAGAGCAGGCTCACCCCAGCCCGTCCCAGCAGAGGCTCTGCTGTGGAGGGCAGTGCTTGCACTGCCCAGTGCAGGCTGGACACTGAGCCCTGGGCTCGGGCTGACCTTCTCTGCAGGGAATGAGGCACCCAGCATGGCCGGCCTGGCTCTCAGGGGCTCTCGGGAGCAGGCCAGGCCTGGGCCTCGCTGCGCCTCGCACGGGGGTCTAGCTGATTTGCCGCTGCATTTGCCATTGCATTTGCTGCTGCATTTGCTGTTGGATTTGCTGCTGCATTTCCCGCTGGATTTGCTGCTGCATTTGCCACTGGATTTGCTGCTGCATTTGCCGCTTCGCTTGTCCAGGGCGAGCCTCAGGCCCCTGCCCCCTGCTCCTGCGTCCTGCTGGGAGGAGGTTTAGGGCCAGGACTCGGGTTTGCATCCCCGGACTCCGTGAGGGACACATGGGGAGCAGGCAGGGCCCAAGCCCTCCGTGGCAATGAGTGCAAAGTTGCACCGTTTTTGCAGCATTCGCTGTGGCAAGAGGAGTTTGCTCTGCTGTTGGAGCCTTTTCTTGCTGTTTTCCTGGCTCACTTCGTGCCAGTTCCTATTCCCAAGCACTTCTCTGGGTTAGCCACAAGGTGCCATCAGTAGACACTGCTACACCAGGATTCCGGGGGCTGGAGACACAGAAAGTCAGGAAAAACACCCTGATGCTATAGAGAAAAAGGTTAGTTAATAAAAACCATAAGCAGAAGGAGAGCAAAACACAAAGCAAAACACACCAAGGACAGGCAGCAGGACCTGTGTGCCCCTTGCAGGTTTTTTGCTGCTGCTGCTGCACTGACGATCCAAGCCGTTCAGATTTTGGGTTTTTCGTTAAACGGATTTTAATCCTTACTGCCCCTAATGCCAGTGGCATCAGGCAGTGTCCCTGTGTCCCATCGTGCTGGCTGCTGTGGGAGGACAAATGACAAGGCCTGGCCCCTGCCTTGGATCGAAGGCAGGGAGCACATTGAGGGGAAATAACTGGAAAAGGAAGAGCGAGGATAAAAGTTATGGGGAGAGCAGATTTTCTGGAGCCTCTTCCTGAATGCAACAGAGTGTTTCTGGTGTCCTTTTGCTGTGCCCCTCTGAGGTGGCTGTTTCACAAGGCAGAGGTCTGACAGGGCAGGTGACAGTGAATTTACAGAGCAGCTCTGGAAGGAGTCGTGCTTGGGGAACAGCAAACAGGAAAAGAAATCCCGGATCCACTTGAAATCCCAGCAGCAGATCTGGTGGAGACAGGTGTTGTTTACAGAGCAGGGCAAGACTGAAGTCTTTGCAAGCGTGTGCTGCCTCTGCAAAGTGTAATTGTTTTCTTACAGGCTGAACTTTGGGAATTGGGATATAGGCCCTGGAAAAGCAGGTTGTGCTCCCCGGGAAAGCAGAGGACACAAAGATTTTCCCAACAAGAATCATTATATTTTTGCTGTGTGGCAAAAATTGGCTGGTAGGGGCTGATTCCCACTCAGGATGGAAGGAGGTGAGAGTGGAAGAAGGATAAGGACGATTTTGGAGGAGCTGCCATGCACAAAAGCACAACACCAGTGACAGAGCAAAGGGGTGGATGGGAGAGCTCGGGAGGAATGGGGGGCAATGTCTGGAGGTCAGGCCTGTGTTACCCTCTTGGATGTGAGGAACTTCTCCCTCATTGCATTTTTGAGTGCCTCTGACACAGCCTGGTTTGTTTGCCGAGTTTCCTTTTTGACTCCTTACAAATTGACCCATTTGCTTTACTTTGTGTATTTTTAATTTTCCTTTGCGAAATAGCTGCACTTTGGGCTCATTTGGTAAATTAATATTAGTGTTTCAATAAGGCTGCTATCAGTCCTTATTTTGCACTAAATCTTTCCTACAAGTTTTTCTTTCTCCCTCCTCCTCTCTATGACTAATAGATATAATTTCAACAGTTTGACTAACTGCCGTGTTATAGAAAAGGCAGTAATTTATACTGATGTAATGGCTGTGATAAAAATCATTTGTGTGCTGATTTTATAAATTAGGTAGGAAATGTGAGTGCCTCTGAAAAATGAAGTGCTACCACATGAATTCCAGTGTTGTTAATGCTTCATACCTTTCTGCTTCATTAAACCAATTTCACGGGGAGATGAGTTAGAGGAGGAAGCTGTGCTGCTTAAGAGATGCAACAATGGTTTATTGAAAGAAATGGGGATAAGATTAAATTAAGTGCTACTTGAGAAATATGGAAATACAAAAATATTCAAGCTTATAGATGGCGAATTCAAAAATATGATAAGTTAGCTCTTTCATACCCAAAGAACTGTCTCATCATAATTGCATAGGCTGAATTCACAGGCTACTAATTAATATTGAAGAGTTTCTTGAACCACTCTTATAAATGAATCAGAGTGCCCTAGAACTAATTTATAACTATTTCCTTTTGGAAATCAAGACAACTTAAAATGCTGCTTTCTGTGCATTCCTATCTTGGCTGCTAAATCCTTTGAAATTATTTCTGCCATGTATTTTATATTTATTTATTATTTCACATATTCCATTTATCAGATGAATTTAAAGGGAGGGCTAAAAAAAGGTGTAAGATTAAGAAGCCTTCAGGTCTGGTAAGACCCTTCTAACTTAGAAAAACAATCTGGAGCAGCCTAAAATAACTTTTCTGACCACTTTTGATCTGAATTCAGCTGCATTGAAACCAGTGTGTTTCAGTTACACTTATACCAAAATTGTTTTCTGATAGAGGCTGTGGAATATGTAATTTAAGAAAGAATATGTTTATGTCCACAGAGTGCCTTGGAGATCAGGTAAGATCCACAACTAAGAGGCTAATTGATTTTTTATCACTTCCATAAAATAGCTGCAACTATTTTTTTCCCCCCCTCCCTCGAGGATGAGAAGTTTTCATTCTCAACCCACTAAACCCTATTTGTCCTGTGGATGGTGGAACATGTAAATACAAAGAGAGTCATTCATTAAATAAGAGGCTTATGCATACACAAGTTTTAAAAAATGCATAGTTTCAAAGCCCAGCGGAGAGGCTGCCATTTTCCCCCCGGTTCACAATGAGAACCCTGTGTACAAGTGACCCAAGTGCTGGGATTTGGGCCAGCTCTCAGATTAGCACAGAAAACACGTCGGGACCTGGACGGTCCCCAACCCCCTCACCCTGACGCTAACGGGGGGCTCAAACTGTGCCCATCGGGGCCAGTGTGGGATCCTTGTGTAGGATCTCAGGGGCAGCAGCACTGCCCTGCTCCTCTGGCCATGGCTCTGCTCCATTCTGGGGGTCCATCCCCTCGCCCCAGCGCTCCTGCACTGCTGCCCATATGCTCAGCTTTGAAATAAATCACCCCACAAAGCAGGATAATGTGCCAGGCGGCTTGGAGGCTGCATCCTGCCAAGAGCTCTCGATCCCAGCGAGAGGCAGCAGAGCTGAGGACACTCAGCCCTTCTCTGGAGCAGCTCTGGGCTATCACAACACAGCTCATGTCAGTCCTGGCAAGGATGTTCCCAACAAAGTGCTGGGCCCCGGCCAGTCCCAGTGCTGCTGGGTGACTCCAGAGTGGTTTGGCACCTCCCAGGATTGGCCTGTGGGATGTAATTAACCATTCAACTCATCTGCAAGCGCCGTGCATAGTGGGGTTTAGTTCTCTTCCTCTTTTTCTTCAAAATCTGTTTGAGGAAGGCAGGACAAAATAGGATAGCAATAAAAATGGAATTCCCATTAGGGCAAAAATTCCAAGAGTCCAAAACCTTTGTCACTGTACAAAACAAAAAGTTACAGTCTTGGAGTTTGGAATGATGAGATTTTCTAAAAATGCATATTTGTTTTTACCTTATAGAAATAACATTTTGACAGTTTTTTCAGAAAAACAAAAGAAACCTGTTTAGAAACCCATTAGGATTTTTATTAGGACATCAATTTCCAAGAAAAAAATTGTGCTTTGAAGTAGCCATAATTGCACAGGAGCCATATGGCTTCTCTTTGAATTACTCATTCTGTGAGGTTCTCCCTCCCAACCATACCAGAATAATGTTTTTCATTACCCTGTAAGAGATATCTGGGCATTTTCTCTGCAACTTTGTGAGCTTTCAGAGGTTTGAGTATGGAATTTCTTTTACTATTGAAGTTTTTCCTGCCCTCCTGCCCATTTGGCAGACCATCACTCCTTTCTCACTCCTGCTCAGATGTTCAGGATGCAGCTGAGGTTCATGCTGGATTTGTGTGAGTTCCTGCTGGCACCGGTGTGGCACTGGTGGTGGTTGTTGTCACCCAGGATGGCAGTGGGCAGATCTTGCTACTTGGGCTCCTCTGAGCAGGGGTGGGGAGCTCTTCTTGCTCCTGGGAGAACTCAGACTCTCACAGGGCTGAGTTTATTTTTAAGATTTAGATTTCTTTCTCTTTTTGATCATGTATTTGATTTCATCCTGCCTTCTCTTTTGCATAGTTTATTTTTTTCCCCCATTCTTTTGGTCTCTTATTTTTTCCTTACTCTTTCCCTTCCCCTCTTTTTCATCTCTGCCTTTTATCCTGCACTGTGTCAAGTGAATGCAGCTTGTTTTGAGTCCAGGAATAGAAATGCTTGCCACTTTCCCTTTGCTCTGCTCCAGGCATGTGTAAAGCAGCAGATAAATGTTGATGGCATTTTGTCTTTGTACAAGTTGGGCTTACTGCAGGCATTGAGTGCAAATTGCAGAATAAATTCACGTGCTGAATACTGCAGAAGAATTACATCAAAGATCTAATAATGAGGAACTGAAGCTGCCCACAGTTGCTAAAGCATTTAGCTTAGTGAGACACTTATAAAAGGTAAACATAACTACAAAAAAGAACTCTGTAGTTTGCCTGCATGGATTCTTGAAGTCCATTCTTCCTTGTATCAATGTGCGTTTTGAATCAGTTCATTAGAAGAGAATGAAAAATAGAGTTTGTTTTACAGTGGCCACAAGATTTTGGCACCTTATGAGATATCTCACTCTTTTAAACACTGAATGAGTTATACAAGATGGACAGCCTCACTTCCTCACATTTTTTCAATCCCCAGTTATATTATTACCCTGGCTGCTTTAATTTGGAGGCTTTCTAGACTGCAAATTCAGTATGGAGGAATTGCATGCTTGTTATTATTAAAAACTGCATGTGCATCTTTGGACCAGCTTTGCTGTTTATGTTAGAAATGTTTTGGGGTGGCTTCTGTATTTTAGAAAATCTGAATTAATTTTAGAGATATAATGGAAATGGGTGACTATGTCCAGAAGTAGAACTTTGTAACAAAAGTGTGAAATTTCCAGGACTGAGACTCTCAACCTGCACAGTTTGGGTCAGTTTGCCTCAAGTGTTGCTGCTGCTTCCAAATTTCCTTCCCACAGAAACCACGGCTTCGTAGGAGAAATGATTTAAATATTCTTTATCTTGCTTTGCTCTCAGCTCTGCCAAGTGAACAGTTTGTGCAAAGGTGGGAAATTTAAACTCTCCTCTCTTACTCCCCACCGAGCAGGCAGCACCTGACCACTGTCACATCAATGATTTCCTACCCTGCAAACTGCCCCTGCCAACAGGAGGGATTGATTTGTTTTGCACAGCGAAAATAGGAGGGCTCGGTATGCTCAGCCCATGGAAAATCTGGACACAATGAAATGCTTTCCTGGCTCATCTCTAGGTGAGTCTCATGCACATCTCTTGCAGAGTTATGAAACCAAACTCTCCGGAGTGCAAAACAAAAGTCTGAATAGTTCTGTGGCCCTGCTCATCGACTGGCAAAAAATCACCAGCTCAGTGAGGCTGGATGCCTCATGCTGTACACGGCATTTTCTGGAATGTTTTATTCACTCACTGAGCATTTTGAGCCGTGGAAGTGACTCATGAGCACAAATCCCAGTACATTTAGCCTTTTTCACTTTAGGTTGTGTGTTTCCAGCATCAAACATTCGTTGGATTTTCCTGTCAGAATAACAATCTCTAAATGTGTAAATTCAGTGCCAGCATCAGAACAGACTGGTAAAACAAATCCTCTGTCTGGTATCAGAATTGGACAAATACCTTTATTTTCTATTCCTCCCTGAGATGCAAGTTCAGACTTTTGAAAACAGCTGCTGAAGTTTGATATTTTGTTTGATTTCACAGCCAAGACACTGGGCAAAAACTTTTGGGGTTTTTGGTGCAGCTTTTCCCCTTTAATGAAGTTGAGCAGAGCTTGTTCACAGCCAGCGTTAATTAGTTCCTCACCACCCCTGTGCTCTCCAGGCTGATGATGCTCCTGGTAAAGTAGATATAAAGTTTACTCCCTAAAGTCTTTTTACTCACTAAAGTCATTCCATCAATCATCTTTAAACAATAGTGACAATCCTTGGTTGGCAGAAATGTCAGCGAGTGGGTGGAACGTTCATAACAAGGAGCTATCGTGATATCTCAAATAGAATAGGGGGGAAACATCATCACAGGAGGGAGCAGCGATCAATACCATTGTAGGCAGTAAGAGCCCCCCTGAACTCCCACAGCCACGGGCCTGGGGTTTTTACACTTTCCTATCTGTTGACATCAGTGTTTCTTTTACAGTATTCACCTGTAAGGTGGCAAGTGTGAGGAAATTGAAAGTGCTGTTGTCAATAATGTGCACGACTCCAGAAATGGGAAAGGAAAAGTTAAACTGGGAACTCAGCAGTGCAGCAGGAGCTGGTGAGTGAGCAGAACTGGCCCTGGTAAATAGACCAAATCAGCACCATAAAAAGCAATGCCTCTGTTCAGGGCTTTTTTTGCAGGAGGTTGCTGTTCTTTGGCTGTAGAAGTGACACCTTTGCCTTTTTCTGAAGGTGGTGGTCTTATTTTCCCTGAATGCACCATAGTAAAAAAACCATGACATGCAACAGTGATGACTTGTCCTGCCCTCATCCCTGCGTTCCCTTTCTGGTGATGCTGTAAGGAGAAATGCTGCACTTGAAAGTCATGTGGTTGACAACTTAAAAATGTTGGGCATCTTTGGGCACAGCCCCAGGAAAACATTGCACAGAACAATGGGCCTTTGACCCTCTGTTGGAACATTTTAAAAAAAAAAAGTATGATAAGTTAATTTTCACATCCAGCTTCTCTGTCTGTTGTGGAACTATAAATCTCCTTCCCTCTTTGAGAATTTCTAAATCAAGTCATGGCCTATGTAGCCTATTATATAGACCCTCATAAATGGAAATAGTGCCAGAAAAGGCCATCGGGAAGGTGTTGCTGTAATTAGTGTCCTTGCTGGGAGAGAGAGAAAAGTATTCTGAGGTTTCTTCTTCCTTTTATGGCTAAGAAATATAATAATATAATGCCTGATGATAGCATGATTCCAATGCAAATGGCAGGGGCTGGTGGCTTATTTAACAGGCCTGGCCTGTAGCAAGCCTCCCTTCCCTGCTTCAGTTTGAAATTGATTATTTTAATACAGAATTCCTGAATGAAAGAGGTTCTTGGCCTTTTCCTGGGCTGTTGAATAATGTATGTGGGAGAAAGCAAATAGAAGCAGAGGGTCTCAGCTGCCGGAACAATGGGCTGAGCACAGAGCTGAGGGGGCACATTAGTTTATCATTGCCTTGTCAATCCTCATAGGCTGGGAATCGTGGGATAGCCTGGAAAGAAGCAGCTGCTGAACGTGTGGTAAACTGACCGGGGCACTTTGGAGAGACGACTGCATTTACACATCTGAAAACAAGATATTGATTTTCCCCGCGAAGCTGGGGAGAAAAAGGCATCCTGAAAAATATAGCTGGATCGGAGCTCGTTTGCAAAAACCTCGGTGCTTTCCTGGCTGTGCCCAGAGCCAGGAGCTTCCTCGTGATGGGGCTTGCAAATCTAAAAATAGTCTCCACATAAACTTTGCTTTTCCTCCTCGTTGACTGACTGCCCTCCTAATCCTTTTAGTGATTCAGTACAAGTAAAATGTAAATGCAAGCCAGCTTTGGGAATGTTAACAAAAATATTTCCCCTAGATTGGCAGATTTCTTTTTTTTTTTCTTTCTTATTTTTAAAGTTACATATTCCCTTTCATGGACCAAATTGATCTTGAAGATATACTTGTGTGATATGCTTGGTATCACAGGTTTTGCCCTTTCTGATGGAAGAGGGATTCACTTCTGAATGCCAGTTTTGGTTCAGGATGCATCTTCAGGCAGAAGGGTTTCTTTGGAGCTTTCAGAAATGACAGAAATAAGAAAGAGAAGCAATGCTTGACACGAGCAGGGTGGGATGATTAATTATTTTAAACAAGGAAAGGTTTAAGGCAGAGATGAGCACACATTTCCTAGTGATTAATATTCAGTAAGATACAGATGTCTTGCTCTAGGCCCAGTTATTGGGATGCTCTTATATGGCTTTATTGCCACATGTTTATGACTATTATTTTAGCTACCAGAAATCTTATTTATGACTCAAAATTCTCTCTGCTGGCTCCATACAAGAACATGTTCACAATGTGAATTACAATATGTTAAGAAATTTCAACTGAAAAAAAGTGGCCTGTCAGAAAGGACACATTTTTAACCTGTGTAGGTCCAACCGTGGATCTAGGTTCCCCACAGGAGTAATGAGTTGGTTTGTCCTTATCATTGCATCTTGAATGACATTGCAACATGAAGACTCTTGGCTCCATGAGCTGCTCTCGTGATTTGGTCTGTCAAAAAGCAGCTGCCTCAGCACTCAGCCTGCTGTAAACATTGCATTTTAGCATTCACTGTATGAGTTGTAAAATAAAAGACTTAATACTTGGATTTTGAATGTCATCATCAGTAGTCCAAAGGCCCTCCAAAAGCAGGACAAAGTGAAGGCATGAATTTGCCCACGGAATTTCTGGATTATTGCAATGTTTTCCATCTGGGGAGGCATAGGAAATCAGGCTCCTCATTGCCTTCCACAATGACATTGTGATGAGAGCAATAGAAGAACTAGAACAGAATAAAAAGATTTTGCTGCATCTTTTTAAAGTCAAGGAATGTTTAACACCTTTGGTGTGGTTGGATTCCTCAATCAGTGAGATGTGTCACAAGGTATTGAAAAATATAATTGCTTCAAATCAGGGTTCTAAGTCTGCATCTGATAAATTAATTAATGCTGAGGTTTTCTGATGTGCAGAGAAGCCAGATCCTCCTGCTGATTTTAATAAGAATTCAGTGATTTTAAAAATGGTTTCATTCATTTGTATTTGGACTCAGGACTCTGCGTATAGGCAACTATGGTCTTAATTATTTCAGAAGAGTGGATCAAGGCAGATTTTGCTCTCAAAATGTGATCAAGGTTAACCTCACTGAATAAGTGCCCTCTTAGGAATTCGCAGATTTCCCACGGAAATCAGAGGTTTCTCAAAACACAGCGCTTACGTTGTGTGATTTCCTGGCATCTCTGGGCTCTGGTTTGAGCTGGTCCCCATGAACACTGTCCTCAGGAATAACCACATCCTGAAAATGTGAGGGGAGACACTTCAGTTCTGTGGTGAGAGGATCCTGACTAAGCAGCGAGGAGAAAAGGCTGAATGACATCAGCCAAAGACCAAGTTTATCCCTTATTGGAACTTCACATTATATTTGCTTCAGGGATCTTTTTTTGAACAATGAAAAGCTCAAAGTGCCCAATCTTTCATTCATTTCCATGTGATTTCAGGAGGAATTTTGCACAGGATGAGACAGAAAAGATCCTCTTAAAGTGTGAAATAGAGGAAGGGTACTTGTTTCTCTCTCATTCATATAATCCTAAAAGATTTCCTTGAATTAATTGCATGGGCAGCAAGCAGTAACAGAACAAGATGAAGTTTTGATCAAAAAGATTCTGTTTCAATATCTTTCCTTGGTGAAATAAATGCCAATTATTTATAAGCAAAGGAAGCTTTGGTGCAGTTTTACTGAGCACTTTTAAGACCAGCCCCAGACTCTAGATTCATTAAAATTCATTAAAATTCATGACTTATAGAGTGATGTGCCTGTCAGTTCGGCTCAGCTTTCATTCTGGTGGCACAATCGTGCCACTTGTCCATGGGATAATCTTCTAAGCAACACGTCCCAGGTTATATGTTTGTCCCCTTTCCTTAAATTCAGAGCAAGAACTACCCCAGAAGTGAACGTAATGAGGGAAAATACCAAATACATGCTACTGTGGTCTGTCAGCAGATGCAGGCTTTGTAGATCCCAGACATACGTGGAAAAAAACAGTGGAAATGATGAGTTGCAACACTCCCAAATAACATTTGCAGGATTCCTTGTAGCTGCCACCGTCCTCTTCTTCCAGCTGGACAAACTTCATTCCTCTCCTGCCCTTCCTCACTGCCCAGTGCCCAAACCCTTCTCTTCTGGCTGTCCTGCTCCACTGCTGCCACGGAATCTCCTTTCCCCTCTTCCCACTGCAGGTCAGGCAATTTTGTGCTTCATTTTCCTCCAGACTAGCTCTGGATTGCCATGCTTCTGCACCTTTCCCTGAAACCAGTAACACCTTTCCTTGTTTTGATTCCCATTTCCCTTCTCCCAGCCTACAAAGCATTCTGCGAAGTTAAACATCAGTCTGCCCTCCCCTCCCAGCCCCAGGAAGGTGCCCTGAGTCCTGCCTTGGAAACAAGGCCTCTATTGCAGGAAGAATAGCAATATTAAAGTAATTTTCTCAAAACATTTCCTTTTGTGCATGCGTGGTGTGGGGGAGAACATGAAGGAATACCTGCGTTTTCTTTCAGAGTAAATGCTTTTTAAATTACTCATTCTGCAGAGCAGCTAAATGCATTTCATATTCCCCTAAAATTTCCTATTAAAATAGAGGCTGATATGTATTCTCCCATTTCAAAAGATTTCTGGAACATATGAAAAGTTTTAATGCAGAATAGTTACAGTCTTACTTTGTTTCCACTGATGTTACAGAAACATTTAGTTATTTCCTCAGACCAAGGATGCTTCATAGAATAGTTTTAGAAAAGGTAATCCATGTGTTTTGTTTTAGAGGACAGAAATAAGGTTAATCAGATAGCTATCTCTGTAGAGTAAAAAGTAGTTCAATTTAACTTTAAACAGTGAGGGGATACAAAAAGACTTTCAGTGTGCTCTTTCCTTCTTGCCCACAGTGTTTTGCACTGGATGTAGTCTTTAATATCAATTCTTTCACACAGAACTGGCACAAATTATGCTGTCTTTGAAACGGTTGGCAAAGGTGCAGGGGGTGAACCATTTGATTGAGAACCTGAGTTGAGTATCCTTTTAGTAAAAATCTTGTGTCAGATTTGTTGTTCTGTGCCCTTCCTGCTGGGTTAACTGAGAGGGAGAGGAAACCTGACATCCTTTGCTCCTCCTCTCCCTGAGACCTGTCCCTACAGTCTGCGATCTCCTTAATCTGGGTCCCTCTTATCTGCTAACACATAAGGCTCAGGGGCTGGGTCAGAAGTTAAACTCTTCTCTTCCAACTGCCTCACTGTGATTTATCACCTTGTTATTGTTCAGAGAAGATGTCCCAGCCAGGTGCAATGTCAAAAAGCAGCCCTTTGCTCCCAGAGTGTCTGCTGGGTTGGTTGTGGTCAGTACACTGCATTTTCTCACTATTTCACTCTGAGCTCATTTACCAGCAGATGATCTTCACTTCACCTGTCTTTTATAGGGAAATAATTTCTTCCCTTGCTAGCAGTTGCAGGATGCTGGATATAGAAACAGGACTGTGTTTCACTCCTGGAAAGGAGTTACCTCGCACTGGGAGGGTAAAATTTGGGTAACTCCCAAATTTGTGAGTGCTGCCCCTCTGCATTCACGGTAGTAAATGTTTCACTTTTCCCTGGACTGAGAATGAAGCTGGTGAAATATAAATCTCATTTAATGTCACCTGATGGAGCAGTATCTATTTCTGTGGGATGTCTGCCAATGCATTTTGTTGCCACACCTGAGGGCAGGTCTCCAGGCTTTATCTCAGCAAAGCATTCATCAAATTCACCAATTCTTTTCATGCAGGATCGAGTATCTCCAGATGTGGCTGAGCAGTGGCTGCAGGTCCTCTCTGCGCTCACACAGGCCCACAGGGAAGAGGCTTCCTGACCTCACAAGTGCTGTGGGAATTAAAAAATACAAACCATTTTCAGGTAATCTGTAAATACCTGTTACATTATGCATTTTTCACTGATCTTTTTCCTATATGAGTCAGACTGAATTCAAAGACGACTGCAGTTGAAGGTAATCAAAGGACACTTTCTGTCAAATCTTGCTGACACTGCTGCACTATGTGCACCCAGAAATTACCCTAAACCCAATTTTGTCACATTGGTATTGTAAGGGATCAAGCACTGTAAGCACTCACTGCAGCTTTTCCTGTATAGGAAAGGCAAAAAACTGGTCTGATGTGTAAGAGGTCTTTATGTAGGCGCCCATACAGAAGTTCCTACTAATTTATCTGTTTAATGAGATGGCATCCCCTACCAAAATAGTGCACAGTGCTGCAAAGGCTGTGTGTGGAGAAGGTCTCTGTGGTCATTTGTGCAGTGGAAATGTATTAAGGTGGATGGCATATATTTAATGTCACCTGTCTTCAGATCCAGTCTGGACATCAGCAAGGTAAGATTCATGCAGGAACATTGTCTTCCTTCATTCTCCAAAGACCTTAAGAAGTTTTTGAGGTCTGCTTGACTTCGGTTAGTTTTATGAAAATGATTTTTTCTACCTCCAGAGCATCAGGAAACTCGGGTCCTTGCTGGTAGGTGGGGATCTAAATTAAAAAGTTCATTTGGATGCTCAGTGCTTCCTAGGCTTGGTCAGCCTTGGCTTCAGGCTGCCCTGGTGTGGTTCTGATGCCACTCTTAGGCAAGAACCAGCCGCAGGAGAGCAGAACTCTCAAAACAACCCTTTCAGCATTTTATTCTGCACAGTCTGGGGGTTGCAAAACCATTTCTGATGTCCTTGGAGAGAATCAGCCTCCTGCTTTGCTCCTCCACCACAGACCTGCTCTGCTCAATGCTGCCTGTGGTCAGGGGGGAAGCCCAGAATGGGACCATCTGCTCTGACCTAGAAGAGGATTTATTAATGCATTAATGTCTATTAAAGTATTAATACACCTCCACTTTTCCTGATCAAACATGTATAGAAGAGTCTGATATGGCAGTATAAGAGGAAAGGTGAAACTGAAACTCAGTGCCCATGGGGGAAGGAATTTGTGCATTGATAAAGCAAAAAAAATCTCATAAATACAAATGTTTCATCTTGCTTGTTGCTTCATTGGTTGCTTAACTATAGAAAGAAAATTCCTAACCATTTTCTTAGAGGTTACTCCAGTTTTCCCAGTTAACCTTTAGATTGTCTAAAATGCTAACTTTTTCAATTTAATCCATGAAATATATAATAAGTAAAAATATTTCATAAATGGGAAAAAAAGTGTTTAAAGTGAATTGTGCGAAACCTCTAAGTAAGCTCAACTTGTGAAGAATCCCTATCTCCAGCGTCCTTACATTTTTTAAACTCACAGCCTAAAGCATATTTTCTTTTCCCAACACTACTAGAATTCAAGCTGCATCTTTAATTGGTTTAATGGAGCCACAAGGCATTACATGAGACAGCTTTTTCCTAGTTCACAGAGGTCATATTGACATGTAACTCGTGGCATTTCCTTGTTTTCAAGATAAGATAAAACAAAGGGGAAGTGTTCAGTTCCAGGTGAGTGGGAGAGGGCACCAGAAATGGGAAGAAGATAAGAGTGTTTGATGCAGGTGGGAATTCATCATGCAGTGCCTTTTTCCTCTCAGGTTGCAGTTGCGGAGGAGTTTGCCTGCTCACAGCAGCTCGGCCCTGGCTGAGGAATGCAAGCAAATAAGGGATTGATCCAGAGGAGGAATGAACAGTTCACCAGGCAGTGTCTCCTTTCACACCCCATAAGGCTGCAGCAGATTTCACAATGCAGATGGAAAGGTGCTGGGATAACTCCTGGGCTCCTCTCCTGTCAGAATAGCAGAATAAATGCAAGTAAAGGCTTCTGGTGGGTGGTTTTCAGTCCTGTCCTCTGAAATTCTGCAGTTGTAAATAACTGGGTTGGATTTTAACAATTAACATTTTAAATTAAAATTAAATATCAAAATTTAAAATAATTATTCAATATTAATATTTAACAATTTTAACAATGGAACACAGCTTCTTTTCAGCAAAGAGGTTTATAAATCTTCTCCTCTCTCTAGGTCTCTTCCACATCAGTGGAAGTGGTGGCAGTGGTGGCAGTGGTCCCTCAGTATTTACTGCTGTCCTTGCTGAGGGCAGCTAATCAACAGCACAAGGCTCATGAGATTCCCTCGTTCCAGGGCTCCCCTTCCCACTGGGAACAGCTGCTCTGAGCCTTTCATGCAGCTCTTGTGGAGGGGAAAATGTTCTGTCAGTCTCTTTATTAGGATTTCTCAGACACCAGGAGGAATTTCTTCACAGAAAGGGTTGGAAGGGGCTGCCCAGGAGGGTTTGGAGTCACCATCCCTGGAGGTGTCCGAGGGACACTTGGATGTGGCACTCAGAGCTCTGGGCTGGGTGACAAAGGTGGTGGCTGTCACAGGTTGGGCTTGATGATCTTGGGGGTCTTTTCCAACCCAAATTATTCTGATTCTGTGATTTTTTTTGCCAGCTTGCAGTGGTAAGGGACAAACTGAAGTTCATGATCAATAGCATGGCCAATTATGATTGTTCTTACAGCGGTTCTAGTGCCCAGTGATCTTGAATGTGAGCACTATTTTTTCTTCCAGACTTAGGGCTCACTCTCCAGTGGATGCCATGGATTTGAAAGCCAGTGGGGATGACTGTGGACATCTAAGTCTTCTATGCATGGTTGCTACAAGGTCAGTACTTGTGCATCCAGTAGAATATCATCCTTAAAAAATGCCTCTTAGTCACTCATGTGCCTCTTCTCTTGACCCTTGGATTCTCTAGTGTTATTCTGAATTGTAAAAGCCAGATTTCAGGAGCTGTAGCACCAGTTATGGGGATAAGGGTAAAAACCCTGCTGTTCCTGGAGATTCTGTTGCTTGCATGCCCCAAATTACACTGTCCCTTGGTTATTTTATTATGCTGGAGACTGAATTTCATCCACAACTCCACAGATTTTTCTCAAAGTTGCCACATCTCCAGATCAGCCTGCTATTGTGGCCTGTAGAGTTCATTTCCAGGTTTGTGATCTTCTGTTTGGCTCTACTGAAATGTGAATCTGCTCATATTTGTGCATAATTTACCAAGCCATCCAGCTTACTTTGTGTTGCTGCTCCAGTCTGCTTTAGTTAACATTCCCCCAGTCTGTATTCTTTACCAGTGATGTTTTTCTGTTTGTTTTTTTCCCCTCAAGTCATTGATAGGAATATGAAGCAGCAGAGAACAGACCCTTAGGGATTGCACTGGAAAACAGCTGTTAAACATGATTTCTGTTTAGAGTTACATGTGGAAATGTATTATTTAAGCAGCATTTAATCCATCCAGTGACACAGTTTTAGGGTTCAGTTGTCTGCTTTGTTAATCAAGATGTCACCTATAAACATCACAGACATACAAACACCTTTTATCAACTTCTGGCCCTTAAACTTTTGATTTTTCTGACAGTGCAAGTTGTAGACAAACCTTTGCTGATCAGCTTTGGGTTTATGCCTTCCTTGTCCCTACTGCCTTTAGTAGGAGATTTGTTGTCTGACCCTTTGGGGAGTATTTCTTACTCATCGTTTTAGACACCACCTGCTTTCATATTTCTACACATAGCTGATGAAACTCTAAAAATAATACCATTACTACCAAGAAAATATCCATTTTCTTTACTGATGGATTATTTTTAAATAGGGAAAATAGCTAAAATGAAGATTGTACAGATAAACAGTGTGTTGTTTTTTTTTTTTTTTAGAGATCTAATCCTCATGCAAAGCAAGAAAATAATATTACTTATTGATATGGTAACAGCTAATGTTGAAATGTGTTAATGTCCACAGGTAAAACACTTGCATTAATATAATGCAGCACAATTATTTATGTGTTGTTGGGTTATATCTAAGTAGATATCTGGGATAGCCTTGGTTAAAGAAAGCAGAAATCTGTGAGGAATAATACCATGTGTATATTGCCTTGTGTGTCTCTTTTCCTGAATAAAGAAAGCTGAAAATTACCTTAAAAATCTCATGAGAAAAGCTTCTCCTCAAAAAATACATCTCAGAGCAGCTCTGTCTCGTCACTGAGTTTTTTAAGGTCTTGGGAAATAACCATAATGAGGCATGCTCCCAAATTTTTCATAATCCAATTAATATTTTACTAGAACATCATACTTAGGCAGAAAAAATGCTTTGGTTAAACCATAATGAGTTGTCAATTGTTTCTCCATGAACTGCCTGCTGCTATTTCAGTTACAGAGCCTCAGTAGCTGCAGTTGCTACTGAGCATTGCCAATAACTCCTCAACAGAAAATGCAATGTAGGACCTCCAAACTTAACTTTGAAAGCTGGAAAAATGGATAAATGGCACAAATAAACTATCTGGTCCATGGAAATTTTGAGCAAAATATTCTAGATTTATTTTAAAAATAACAGTTTACTGAAAACAGTTTTTATAACCGGTGTCGAGCCACTGTCTGCTATGTTCATACCAAGCCAAAAACTCAGTTCTGGAAGGCCAGTGCTTCTTCTTTCCATCTTGGAATCAGTGGTGCCCTTCTCTCTTGTGTGTGGTGGTGATGCTGGTGATTTTTGTATTTTCTTTTTATACTCTTTTTGTGTATTTTATACCCTTTCCCTTCCCTGTTACCCTCTAAACACACTCCTTGTACCCTGCACAAACACTCCTTGTACTTTAGCCCTACATGTTTACAACCCTTGGAGTCTGATATTTAGCTTAGTTTGGGGTCCTGCAAAGCGAGGAAGACCAAATATTCATATTATCTCAGACCTAGAGGCTCCAATCTATTCTCTCTTGGAATGTGTTTTTGTAAACCAGGCTGTAGTCTCACTTGGGGGGGGTTTCATTAGAATAGGGGGCAATTACTCATTTATTAAGTTTCTTATTGGGGGATTTTGTAGTTGCACTGTTTTAAAGTCTTTTTCTTCTTTCTCATGGAGAATAGAGATAAGTTGCATTTTTGTGCTTTTCTAATCTCTGTGTTTTGGTACTGGATGCTGTAGGGTTGTAACCAAGCATTTTAGGGGGTGGAAAATTGCCGACCAATAGTTGTTAGATTATTAAAGCATATATAAAGAAAGTTTGGTAAATAAAGTTTGCTCTTTCGCCATCTTGTGTGCTCCTGCCTGACTTCCCTGCGAGCTTCCGCGAATCTCCACGAATATCAGAAAAACAGAACCAACAGGATTTTAAGTAGATATGCTAATTTTGTGAAGACCATAAAAATTTGGTATGCATTGTACGGGGCGTTTCGGCTCGTCGTTGGCTCCATGGCGTGTTTTCCACCTTTGATGAGTCTGGGCATCTCGGATCCTATTAAACCGAGGTAAATTCCCTTTTCCCTGTACTGCTGTGTCTGCTTCATATTTTTACCATCCTGTTTAAGGCATCAGTGGCAGCACGAGGGAGGCTTTGGGCTCTGAGCAGGAAGGGTTAAGCTTTTTGGGAAGTGCATTGTTTGGAGTTTCCCAGCGGGTGACTCATCTGGCGGTGGCTGCATGGAGGTGCAGCAGTCATGGAGCTTTATGTCTGGCAGTCACAAAGTCACCTAATCAGATGTGACTGACACTATTGGACGTGACAGGTCACCCAGGAAAGTGCAAGGAAACAAAAACCATATTTTTCTGACAATTTCTGCTGCGTTTCCCCAGGTTTTGTTTTCCGCTGCGCTGAAGAACGTGGGTTTTATAATGGGCAGGGGGAGGGAAAACACATGAAAAGGGTTCCTGATGTAGAAAAAACACAAGCTATTGTCGTGTGGGCACAATAAAACTTGTGCAGAAAGTGGTTTTCATGGGGGAAGCCCTTGGGAACGTGATTTCTGTTTGGGTGTGAGGAGCTGAAGGGACAGCGGGGAGTGCATTTGTGACGTAGGAACAGCCACACACTGTATTCGTGGGCAGGAGGCCTTCAGACAGGACACGAAAAAGAAATCAGACACCTGGGTAACTTTATATCATACCTGCTGGAGATTTCCTCTCTTTGAAAGCACAGTTCTGGTAAAAAATACTGGAAAATACAACCCCTGGCTTTCACAGACCTGAGGAGAAAGATTCCTCTTACAGCAGAGTTGTTCTCTTCTGGCTCAGTGCCACACTCAGGACACAACACACAGAATTTTCACAGGGCTTCCAAAGTTATTCTCAGGATAAACCCCAGCCTTCTTCCACTGCTGCTTTGCCTGAGCATCCACGCACAAGGATTGTAGCCAAAAATCCCCTTGCAAATCCTGATACACCTGCTCAGAGCAGGCATGATTTTCACTTCTCTGGGGGTGCTGCATAAATAGAAATGTCCAACAAGTTCATGATAAGAAGGGTTCAGCTGCAGCTTGGTTTTGCAATGGTGCTTTCTCTTTTTAAAAAATAATTGATGGTGTTATTTAAAAATTAATTTATATATGTGGTTTGGACATTATGACAGTCTTGTAGGGGAAATGCTTGAAAGAGGTCTGTGAGAATCCAAACAATGTAAGATATAATAGCAAAAATTAGCTGAAGAATGTTCAGGTCCTAAGAAAATCATCATGCAGGTTCTAGCATCTGTTTGTCTATTTAGCCATTTTATTCCTTGTAGTGTTTTCTCATTCTTTCTCAGTGGAGTTAAGCAGGAAACAACTTACATGTAGGAAAATTTAAAGGTATAATGTATATACATGTAATGGTATAAAGTTCCGGTTTCTACACCAGGCAATGAGAAATACACATTCAAAAAAATCAAGGCATTTGTTTTTTTTGGTTGTTGTTGCATAAATGTGGATTTAGGGGTTTAATTGTAAGTCCCTGAATTGATGTTTTGTGCCATGTAACAGCAAGATCCATGCTGTGATAAAGTGGCTTCTCAAGAAGCAAGGAGCTGAGGTATCAGCTTTCAAGAAGCTGCCTTTTATTTTCCTTCTGCAGTATTTATCCCCTAAGACTCCTGTCAAGCACAGGAAGAGCAGCAGCTGTTTAAAATTAGAACAGTACACATGTTAACAAGTGACTGTACATCCCCTAGCAGGAGCATGGGAATGCACGTGAAAATAACAGGATTTTAAGGCTGCTTTAGCAGCACTGAAAACTGTTGGTGTCTGAGAACTTCAGGTTTCTGCGTGTGCCATGTTTTCCAGGCAGGGATCCTCAGCTGCCTGCACATTTTTTGTAATGAGAGAAAGGAATAGGCAAAACTGGCAGAACATCCCTTTTTTGAGTAGGTATTGGCACAGAGCGTTCCGCTCTAGAGGATTTTCTGTGATGTGAGTGTTTTTCCCATGCAGAACATTGGGAAACTCCAGTTTCCTGTAGAGAGAAGTTTTTATTCTATACAAAGAGTATGTTGAGTTTTACTGTGAATATCAGTCTCCTCTCACTGGTAATGGGTGACAGGGTAGGTGCAAATGGCCTCAAGCTGTGCCAGGGGAGGTTTAAGTTGAAAATTAGGAAAAATTTATTTGTGGGAAGGGCTGTCAAGCACTGGACCAGGGTGCCCAGGGAAGTGATGGAGTCACCATCCCTGGAAGGGCTCGAACAACGCGTGGCTGTGGCACCTGAGGCCATGGGCTAGTGGTGAGCACAGTGCTGCTGCTGGGCTGGTGCTTGGAATCGCTGATCTCAGAGGTGTTTTCCCCCCTGAGCAATTCCATGATTCCACACCTGTGATTAGGAGGGTGGTGAGGGTAATGTGGCCCAGGTAGGGCTGGTGCTCCTCAGTTTTGGGATAATTTTGCTCTCGCTGAGAGCGGGGGGAGCATCACTCATCCTTGCCCCTGCCCGGCCCCGATGTGTTTGCACAGCTCCACACCCACATCTGCTGCCCCATCCCAGCTCCCAGGGCTGCCTTGTCCTCAGGAAGACCCTCTGAGCCTCCTCTGCCCTGGGGGACTGGAAACCTGAGCCTGGGAGCCTGCAGCCTCCAGCGGGAACAGAACCACTTTAGCCTGGAATGATGACCTGGCCAGGGGTGTTCCCTGGGGGTCTCTCACAAGAGGTTCTTTCAAACCTGGGATCGCCTTCCCAGAGCCTCAGGATTGAGTGTCAGCAACATCCCCTCCTGTTTCCAGACCCCTTCCACTCTAATCCTTCTGTTCTCCTTTTCCCCGTGCCCCTCTCTTCCCCTCACAGCAGCTCTGTGTTCAGGTGAATCTTGGCATTCTTGGGCTAATTCACGACTGTTTGTGTTCTCCAAACCCCACTCTTCCATGGATTATTGAGGTTCTTACACATAGATACATTGCACTCCCCAGTTGATGGTTAAGGGTCAATTTTGCATGTTTAAAGAATTCTTTCTGGAGTTTTCCAAGTCCACTTAAATAAAAACCAAACCAAATAAAATACTGTAAGGTGGAAGTGATAGAGTTTTTGAAAAGGACATTTGAAACCTGTCTGTGAGAATAGCTCTGTTTTACTTTTGTTTAAATCACGTGGAGATTAAGACTTTCTTTTAGACAAGTCCTTGACTACTCCTAAAAAGCACTGTAGTATCAAAAGGAGTCTTTCCAAAATGCTATGATTA
Source organism: Origma solitaria (assembly GCA_013397895.1). NCBI lineage: Eukaryota > Metazoa > Chordata > Aves > Passeriformes > Acanthizidae > Origma > Origma solitaria. The sequence continues at coordinate 431,396 of VZRL01005614.1, read as the reverse complement.
TATTTCCTTTTACCCTGACAAGAGATTGCAGAAAAAAATAAGGTTAAATTTCATGTTGCTCTTCCAATTCTGTTTTTCATGTGTGATACAGTCATTAATGTCTGGATGAACAAAGCTGTCTTGCAGAAGTACTTCTGAATATTTGAATCCCATCTTAATAGATTGAAAGAGGAAAATTCATTATTCTGTAAAGTATGCAAATAGAATTATTTTTATTCTCAAAAAATAATAGATGTTTCAGAATTAATTTGTATATATCTCTTCTTTTCAGAGGAGATTGTTTAATTCATGTTTACAAGTGTTTGGCTTTTGTTAATATGGTTTTGCTGTAAGTTTCCCTCTCTTTTTTTTCCCCTCTTATTCCCATTAGAAAGCCACGCTGCAACCTATTTGTTCAAACAATGATGTTTCCTCTCAATAAATCATCAGATGAGCTATTGGCTCCATAATCTTTACTTAAACCCAAAAATATCCACATGGGTGCACAGCATTTGGCTAATTAATTTCTGATAATTTGCAATGTTCACAGCCAGCTGCCAGGGGCTCCTGCGAGTGTTAATCTGTTAGCCACGGTGAAATGATTGGAGATCTGCTCCTGCTGGTTGCCAGATAAATTCTTCTTATGACAATGTCACTAGGTTAATTAATTCAATTAATGACTCCCAGTGCAATGTTTTTCTTTGTCTTTTTCATTTGCCACAGGCTGCTGAACAGGTACTCTCAGGGATGTATTCTGAAGTTGTGTCACAGATAAGGAATAATGTACAATTTTCATGTCTAGTTCTGAAGTATCTTAATTTTTTTTTAAATGAAGTTCAGTGGCAGTTAACTCCATCAGAACTTCGTTTATTTTCTGTTTTCTCTTAAATGTAAGCAGTCAAATACCCATCACTTTATTCTCTTCAGGTACAGTTATGACTTTAGGTGACTTTACTGTTAGATAATTTTTACTCACTGTGTTACTTTGCTCTCCAGATGCCATGAACTGCAGGTTTGTTTTCACCCTTGAAAAGAGGAACTTCCAAGCTGGATCAGCCCTCAGGTGTCTCTACCTTATCACCCCAGCTCCAATAATAAAACTGTTCTCTGTTTTGAAGTTCAAGAAGTAGAAAAATGCATCTCACACATGGTTGATGGCTTTTTATTGAGGAAAAAGTGAAAGGAAAAATGCTTCCAAAAGGGACACGTGGGAAGGATCTCAGAAGCACCCTCAGAGCCTCTCAAGCCTCTCTGTCTTGGATGCCACCTGATTTTTCTGAGCAAAACTAGGAGGGTTTGGAGACAGTAGCCTTCACTTTTTAGAGGAGCTCATATAAAAATGCAAGTAAAGCACAGGGCAAGCAGTGAAGTGAGAATGAAAGTCAATTTTTCCTCTTGAGCTTCATCTCAGGAGCAAAGCAGGGACATCGTGACACCTATCCCAGTTTTGCTCTCTGTTGAGCTGACTGGGCACCACCACCCCTTGGACATCCTGCAGCTCTCTGGGGATTAACAATTAAACATTGATATTTGTACCGAGGTCACCCTGTACTCACTCTACTGTGTTTCCCACTCATGGCTTTATTTTTATTCCTTTTCTTGAATACGAGGTGAAAACACATTTGAATGTGAATTCTGGGTTTGGGAATGAACGGAAGCAAGTTGTAAATCCAAATCCCACCACCACTGAGGTTCTGTCCTGGCAGCTGTTTTGGGTTAGCCCCCATTTGGTATGTGACTAAATCACATTTAGAATCATTTTATTCATCTGGATGACCGATTTAAATCCAGTAAAGGCTCTAAAAGTCACATCACAGCAACCTGGAGGAAAAGTGTAGTGAGGAACAACTTGAGCTGTTCCCAGGAGATCCTTGCTGGCTCTTAGCATCCCCCAAAAAGCTGAGCTGATGTTACACTGCAATCAAGGTGTGGAAAGGTGACTGTCTGGAGTGTCTGAGGGAGCTGCCTGTGCCATTTGCCCTGCAGAGGGATATTTTGGGCTGTATTGGGGCTGCCTTTCAGGCTGTATTGTGGCTGCATTTCGGGCTGTATTTGGGCTGCATTTTGGGCTGTATTTGGACTGTATTTGGACTGCATTTCAGACTGTATTGGGACTGTATTTCAGGCTGTATTGGGACTGCATTTCGGGCTGTATTTGGACTGCATTTTG
>VZRL01005614.1:359122-418461 GCA_013397895.1 Origma solitaria | reverse complement strand
TTTTTTTTTTTTTTAACCTTGCTTTCAGGCTGACTTTCTCCCAATTGAAATTCAGTCCCTGAATGGTCGGTTTTTTCCTTGCTTCTAAACGTTGATAAAAAAGGGTTTTCTTCACTCCCTCAATTTGATGTGACAGGGCCCTGACATGAATAATGGACGTGTTTCTTTCACAGGCAAATCAACTTAATTTAGCATGCTTTTATACTTTCAATAGCAAAGCCACAAGCCTGTAAATTCCATGAGATCCTTTAGGTTTGCAGAAATCTTTAGAATTAGCAGAAAATGTATAAAGTAAACAGCACTTATTTTGTCAAAATACTTGAATAACTTTTATACAGGAGCTAGAGATGAATATATCACTGCCTAATCAGATTGTGATTTACATGCAGTTGAGGATGGGCTGCCCAGGCTCAGCCTGCCCTTCTGCTGAGGGAGAAAAGAGGGCTAGGAGGACTAAATCATCACAAATATTAAATAGAATTAAAACCCCAAACTCTTTCCTGAAGCTGGAGGAGAAAAGTGGAGTTTGAAGAAGAGGTTTGTGCAATAGAGGCTCTGTCAGGAGAACCCCATTCTCTGCCCAACACTCTGAACAATTGCACTGCAGAAGTCGCTGCTTTGCAGCCCAAGAAATGAGGAGAGAAAAAAGAACATTTTTTATTATCTACACAGGAGGGTGAGTGACCAAAACAACCCAGCACATTATTATTTAGAAAATAACCTGACGGGTACTGTTTGGGAGAGGTCAAACCCAGTGCCCTCGGAGCCCTGATGTCCCAGTTTTCCATGGGGCAGCTCCATCTCTGCCCACACTCTGCTGCAAAAGGTGTGTTAAAGCAGTGCTGGGAGATTTGCTTCGTGTTTAGCAAGCAGCAGAACTCCTCTTTGAAACTTCAGAGAGCAGCTCTGGCCTCCTCCTCAGCTGTGCGGTTTCAGGATGTGCCAGAACTGACTGGTACCTCCCTTCTGACCTGCCATAAATCTCCTGTGAAGCCAACAAATGCAAGGCTGAGCTCTGCTCTCTTCCCCAAGCAGTGGAAATGAGGGGAACTCTCTCAGCTTGCCCTTTTCACCTTTAGGACTCCTCTCCCAGTACTGCTGGTAGCGAGCAGCCTGGTAACACTATCAAAGGAAAATAGAGGTTAATTCTATTGTCATTACTTATTATTGTAACATCAGGCAGCTGTAACAGCACATTCATTAAAATATCCTGATAGTGTAGCAGTGAGTAGTAAATCGAATGTTTTGAGGTGTATAAACTGATAAAAATCATTCTGTTTGCATAACAGAGTGTTAAAAAAATCCTTCCCTCTCTTCGTAGTATTATATAAATCAAATAGAAACGAGTTTAGAAAAGGATCTTCTCAAAGGAAATGCTGCTTGACTCGAAGCCATCAGGCTGGGTAGGGAAAGCCAGCCCAGAGAGATGCTTTGCTGCATTCAGCTTTGCTTCCCTTGATGCAATCAAGTCCCGTGGCTAACGGGATCCCACATACCTCCAGCTCTGTCTGTAATAAGTAGTTAATCAGCCAATTAGGGGAACCAACAATTACAAATTGGGAAGAAGAGAACAAGGAGAGAAGAAGGGGAGTGAGTCAAGGTAGGCTGCAATCCCTTTGAAAAGGTTTCTAACATTAACTCCTAAAGAATTACGTTCTGCCGTACCTTGACTGATTTGTTTCCCCCCTTCCTCCCCCTTCCCCTTTTCCTACTCGTTGGGTCAGTTAATTGGCTGATTAACTAGCAATTACCTCCGGGACCAGCTCTATATAGGGTCTCTTTTAATCTAGAATTTTATTGACAAAAGCACCAGAGCAAATTCATCTCTGGTGTGAGCTGGCTGGAGTGAATGGACTGACACTCAGCACAAAGTTGATGCATTGTACCACAGGCAGTGTGTTTTTAAAGCATTTGATTAACTTGGAACTTTTAAAATTACATTCCTTTTCTGCAAAAATCTGTTCGTTTTGGGTAGGAGAGGGAACAAGAGCTGGTGAGGGAAGCCAGTCAGACAGGCGATGTCTGGAGCAGCAATGTCAGCCCTGGCTTAGGGTGGTGACAGAACCCTACACAGGGTGACACCTCCCTTTTTCTCAGGCTGGCACTGCTGCAGGCTGGCTGGCATGGGCTTTTCCCTCAGCATGTGCACAATGATTAATTGACAGCCCCGGAGGGTGGGGAAATCTCTTATCTTTGGCCTGGACTGCACAGCTGACTTCCCCAGCCAGGGGAAAGCATTCCTAACAGGATCTGGGGACTCAGTGTAAGAGAGTGCAGCAGCTCGACTGTCCCAGGTCCCTTTTCAGGCCCTGTTTGGACCATCTTCTACATCGCTTTCTTTCTCCTTGTTCTTGGCACTCTGCTGGATTCCTGCAGCCCTGGGAAGGGTGTTTTGTGCTGTGGGAGTCAAACCCAGTGCATTTATGGCACCATAAATGGGACATTGCAATCGGAAATCCTTCATTCTGGTGTTGTCTGGAGCTGCTGCCTCCTCAGGCTGCTCTGCTGGGAAGGAACTGCTAAACTGGGGTGGACCCTGCCCATGGTTACCAGGCAGTAGGGAAAGCACGATACAGGAGGGGATAGAGATCCTGCTCTGGGAGAGCTCCCACCAAAGAGCCAGCTCTGAACACTGGAGCCAAACGGCAGAGGATCAGATTATTGAGGGATCTGGCAAATTCCCTAGAACACTGGGACCTGGCAGGAACACATCCCTCCCTGCATGAAAGGGGCTCTGTGTTTCACAGCTTCAAACAGCGCACGGGTTAAAGATATGCCAGCCTGGGAATGGAGCGCCTTCAAGATGAGGAATATGGGGTATCTGTGGGGAGGGAAATGGAAGAAAGAATGGCGTTTTCCCTTGCTAGGCAAGGACAAAAAGAAATCCTGCTGCTGGGTGCTGTTTTCTAGGCAGGCAGATGAGGCAGGGAGGGTTTTAGCAGCAGAGCTGTGGCTGCCATGCTGTTCGGGGTGCTGCAGAGGCTGCGAGGAGCAGCACGGGTGGGGCAAAGCACTTTTGAAACTTTAGACACAAAGGGAGAGGTATAAGTCATAAAAATGACAGTGGATATTTTCTAGAGGTAGAGGGACAGAGGTGGGACATACAATTGCATCCTGTCCAGAATCAGTGGTGGCACCTTCTGTAGCCAGCAGTGCCAGCTGAAGTGTCCCTGTTTCTCCCTGGAGGTCACCTTTGCATGGGTGCTCACCCTCAGTCCTGTGGTGAGGGCATAATGGAAGTGTTTTCCTGCTGCAGATTAAATTTTCCTGGCTAATCCAAGCTATCTTGTACAAAATGTTTATGATACAGGTCCCTAGAGAATAAAAAACGCTGGCATTTTGGATAAAGCCTACTTTTCTTTCAAATGTCTGCACTGTAGTGCACTTGGAATGAAAGGAGATTTGGGCTGATAAAAAGCAAAGAAAAAAGGGGAAAATCACCTTTTTCTCGTAATGAAAACACTATCTGGTTCAGGGAGCAGCTGAAAAAAATCAGTGGAAGAAGAGCCTTATCATAATTGGTCTCCTTGCAAAAGACATTTGCTTTGCTGAGTAAACTTTGTTATAGTGATAAAAAAATTGTAATAGAATTCCCAGGATCTGAGGGATGTGGATATCAGGGGGAGAGAGTAGCTTTGCCTATCTTTGAAGGAAGTTCAATCCCGTGAGGTATTTTTGAGTCTGACAAAACACCTGATACCGTTTATGTGCTAACTGGAGAATAATACATCTGAATGATCATAAAATTGATAAAACATGTTCCTCCATGATCCAGACAAAGCCAGCACAGCACATTTCCCTGGAACACAGCCCATCCTAAAGCTGGACATCTATCAGAGTTGTGGAGGGACTTAGTGGAGAACTTACCCAGAAACAACGTGGACTACTAAAAAACATTCCTGTCTTTAATGCTAGAAGGTTCAGAAGCGTCAGATTAAAGATGAATTTCCTTGAGATGCCAAGATTACCAATACAGTGTATGGGCTGCATTCAGGCAGGAGGCCAGACAAAATTCTGTTTATAATCTTTTTTAAGCAATGTATATTTGCCTCATAAATTAAGATCCAGATTTACAGGCAGAAGCAATGACTCTGTTCCTGGCCATGAAGGGAGAAGGGAAGTGGATGCAGTCAGAGGGTCAGGAGAGCAGCAGTGCCTCTGATCCATCTCCATGTAGGAGCTGGTCCTTATTCATTCCTCCTTCCTTCACCTGTGCTCTTTCCACAAACCATTCAAAGAGGTTTTCAGCCATGGCAGAGTATGAAGGGAATGGGTGATACGTCCAGGAGCATATCCCAGGACCTGATAAAATCAGGATTTCCTATAGGCGTAAAATGTGCTTTCCATCCTGAGCCAGTGGAGGTCTATAAGCCAAGAGGAGAGTGCTGTGCTGGGCACTTAAACATTCCAAATCTTGTGTCCTTGCAGAAGGGGTGAGGGAAAAGGCAGTTTCTGAAAATTGCTTAGTAGAGGACAATCTGGAGAAAGCACAGTTAGTCCTCTGTAGCAAAGCCACCAGTTAGGGACTTTATCTAGGAAAATGCACCTATTAGAAGTGATAAATAAAAATGATATATTACAGCATTTGAAACTCTGCTTGTCATGAGCAGACAACTGTCAGATTGATGGTGAAAGGTGTGGTTAGTGTGGTTTTGAGGTTTGCTAGAGAAATGAGGACCTGGATGCACTATGTAAAAACCAAAGGAGTACTTTTGTTTAGCATATTCTTATTCCCTGCTCCTTTGATGTCTCCTAATGTTGTGCTGCCTTCGTGGAGGGAGGGGGTGGGTCTTTAATGAGTGCTTGTTTATACCTACGCGGTGTCATCAACTCATTACGAGTGAAAGTGGCTTCTTTTCAAAGGTGAGGGATGGCAGATCCTCTTCCAGTTCTGAACTGGTGTTCAGGCAGCTTTCCTTCACTGCTAAATATGGGTTAGCCACGCAAGGAGTGACAGCTGACAGGGGCAGCCCATCATAACAACAGCAAAGACATTCCAGAGCAGGACAAGAGGAAGAGAATGGATTGATTTTTAGTTAATCACTCAGTTCTCCCTCGGGTGTGCTGTGCCTGTGCCCTGCACCCCTCCTGGCCAGGAGGCTGCTCCCTCCCACTGCTGCCAGCAGTGACCACGACTACACAAACAAGTTGGGAGCAATGATATTTACTGTCACCTTCACAAAAAATGAAAAATACAGGAGTCTAGCTTTCCTGTTCCCCTTCTCCTGCCCCCATGCATCGCTGCAGAGGCCCTGAACAGACGAGCCCACTATTACAATGTTGTCAGGGCCCTGCTAGTTTTCTAGTTCATATCCTTGTTCATGCTGTTTGCTAAGTACTTGTTCACAGTGACAGCTTTCAGCAAAACAGAACACACTGAATGCTTCTTTCCAAACAGCTCTGTCCTGCTGGGCTTCAAGTGAAACAAGCCCTTCAGACTCCATCATGTGAACTTTTCATAAGGAACAATCTCCTTTAGACAATTCCTTTCAGAGATACTATCCGTGAAACTGGGACTTGGGGATGAGGTGACATCACAGCCTTCTTCCTCTGGCCAGGGTCATGGCCACCAAAGTTGTATTTGTTAGGAGGCCTCCACATGGCATGGTGCATGATTTCCTTAATTACTTAATGTTTCCCCATTAAAAAAAAAAAAAAAAAAGAATCTACATCCACTCGAAAGTGTATTTTAGTATGTTTTCTGTTGAAAGAAAAGCAAAGGCTTTTGTGCAGACAGTCAGGCCTGGCTTGTGAAAATCAGAACTGATTAATGAAAACATAACTTGCCTGCAGTTAAATCTTAAAGGCAGATGTGCCAGAGCTGGTGGACCAAGGCAGGCAGATCTTTGCTGTTCCCCTGGTTGGTGTCTGTACCTTGTGCCGTCCCTCTCAGGTTCACCTGTGCCCTCGTTGGCAGCAGCCAAGTGCAGAAAAAGCAGGAGATTTGAAGAGCAAGGCAAGGTGTATGTGTTTTTACCATGGAATTAGTGCAGAAATGGGGCAGAAAAGGCTTGGTTAGGCTGTCTGGGAGTGTGCAAAATGTCCATGTGCACTTCAGCAGAAAGAACTCGGCCCTGTGGATCCCCTCCTGCCTCACTGCTGAGGGGAGACCTTAGAAAAGTTACACCGCTTTTCCAGGATGTGGAGTTTGAGTTGATGACCCAGGAGAGATGTCCCAACCCAAAAACCAGCAAATATCCATCACCCCAAATATCTGCCATGCATGGACAGGGGAGGAAAATTGGTAAAAGCACTGGAGAAGCAGTCACAGGGAGGAAACTGTGGGGAAAGAAAAGTTTCAGGTGTATAATTTGAGGCAGAAAATGCTCCTTTGGGTAGTGGTGTGTCCCACTGATATGGGAATGGAGATTTAAGTGGCTTTGTGCTTTTAACTGTTCTTGGTTTGGTGAGTTAAATATGACAAAAGATATCTCATGAGTGGCTCGGTATTTTATACTGATATTTCTCTTTTATACTGGATTAAAGAATTGTTCTTCTGCAGTGTATTACAAAAGAAAAAGATAATCCCGAAGGGCATTAAGAAGGCATTACCCTTGAATAATTTAAAATGCTAATTGGAAAACAAAACTAAAAAAATGTCCTTCAACCCCAAGTGGTGTTTAGTCCTTCACAAAAATGTGCTAATAGCATGTCAGCTGCCTGCTGGTGACAATTGTAGCTGAAAACATTTTGTTTATCCACCTTTCATGATGAAATGTATGACAATTATGAGCTCCAGAATGTGTCCTTCCCTTAACACCATTGTATAAGATGTTGGTTTGTAACTCAGATGGTGGTTTTTTTTCTCTCTAAATGTTAGTTTCTGAGCAAGGTTTAATTTATGTGGCTGAGTCAATTCGTGGTTCAAATTTAAAGGGCAAGTGATTTATATGAAAATTTTGTCTACAACATATGTACTCTTTAAGATACTTTCTGTGCCATCTTTGGATAAAATTAATTGAATAGACTGAAAAAATTTACTTTTTTTATGTCCAGAAGCAGCAATTCAGTTTTTCAATCTGACTTCCAGTAAATCTTCATTCATTTCCAGTCAGATCAGGGAATTCCATCACTCATCTTTGTGTCTGGCCAAAAATTCAGGACTAAGAATGTGCAGCACCAAAGCAGTAGGTCTCTATTTTATTCCACATGCTCCTAAAGAGAAATGTTAATTCATAACTGCTAGAAGTTATGAGTTTTGCCTGCAGGGTTCCAGATGAAGTCAGTAAAAAATTGGGGCAGGCTTGGGGCACAAGTTACTCATAATCCCGTGGAAAATTGTGCACACATGGAATTGTCCTGTTGCTGCTGTTGTGGAAGTCCTTCTTCTTCCCAGCTGCATCCCACCTTAATGAGAAAGCACTTCCATGTGCAATTTCACAGGAATTTCTGTGCCCAAATAAAGAAGGAAACTTTGAGGCCTAATTTTAAAGACGTTGAACAGATAATATCTCTGCTAGATTTTGGTTGGAGATGTAAATGCTCAGTACTTGTGATTCCCTCACTGATATGGCAAAGGGAGACCATCCTCTAACTCAAGTGTTTATGGCTGTTTCTTTTCCCTTTCCCAGCTCAGCACTGTGTAATTCCCACTGAGGGCATTGGGAGTTTTTAAACACCTTGATTTTAGATATTAAAGTCATTTTAGCAACAGTTAGTGCCTAATAATTAATCCAGCTAAACAAACAAACAAACAAAAATCCAACCAACAAAAAAAAACAAAAAAAACCCCACAAAAACCCAAAACCAACCAACCAAAAACCACCAAAAAACAAAAAACCACCCAAAACCCCAAGACAAACAAACAAAAAACCAAACAGAAAAAAGGCAATAGAAGGAAAAGACCTCTGAAGAGTCCCAGAATATTTACAAATCAGTTTTCCTTAATGTCTGTTTTAAATGTAACCACAATGAAAGCATACTCGGCATTAATAATATTGCTTTGGAGTAGTTTGCCTTAAAATGCTCATCATATCCTAAGCTCTTAGTTCCCATTCAGCTGGGACAGGCAGTGATAACCAACCCATTTCAGGGTCAGCCGGGTGTGGGACTTGGTCACAGAGCTTGGGCTGTGTCACCTGTGGCTGTGTCATGCAGGACCTCATCAATAACAACCTCTTTCTGCCTGTTCTGTGTCCTTTAAATTCCTGTGAGAACACACAGAGGAGAGGAGAGCAAGCAAAGAAATGTCTCCATGTGGGAGAACTTGAGCACAATCTCTGCAATCACACATTGCATTTGTTTATGCTGTGCACAGAAAAATAACTCCTGTGCTCGGCTCTTTTCCCTTTAAAAGTGCCCATCGCAGGTTTCAAGTGCGGGCTGGAATAAACACAAACAAACGTCGTATTCATTCAGCTGGGGGCTTCTCCCATTCACCCCTCCGCATTCTCTCATCGCTCTCAAAACTGAGAAACGCACGTTTCCAAGTGGGGGGATGAGGGGGTGCTGGGATTGAGCTTTTTCTATGCAACCCTTGCTTTTTCACGATTCATTAAACCCTTTCTCCCCCGCGTGTAATTGGACCCCTCTCATTTACATGCATGAGGGATGCATAACTCTGAGAGAGGTACTGTGGTCAGGGGGGGGAAAAAATATAGAAAAGAGAGGAGCCGGCCCTTGGGCCAGGGTGAAGGAGACACGGGAAACTTGGCGAGGGAGAGGCTTTGGGTCCCGGGAAGGAGCCGGGCCCGCCGCGCTGTGCCAGGGCTCGGGAGGAAGGGACGGATGCTGGGGGAGCTCGGGGCTGCCTCGCCTGACCCCGGGGCTGGCCCTGACTCCAAACCCATCTGTGCAGTGACCTCAGCTCCCCCGAGCAGCCAACAGCTTGTCTGCCTGCGAGCCTCTGCTCAGAGGCACCCGATTGATTCATTAATTCATTAATGATGGCTCCAGAGCTCACATCCCACCTGCCGGAGCTGGACTGGCAGTTTTGGGATGGTGGAAGGAAAGAGAAGAACAATTTGAAACCTGCAATAGGCACTTTTGAAGGGAAAAGAGCCGAGCACAGGAGTTATTTTTCTGTGCACAGCATAAACAAATGCAATGCATGATTGCAGAGAACTCTGTGTTCAAGTTCTCCCACGTAGAGACATTTCTCTGCTTGCTCTCCTTTCCTCTGTGTGTTCCTCCTTTCCTTGGCCCTACGGCAAATAACTCTTCACGCCCATTTTTTCTTGCAAAACAATGTCAGAAGTTTAGTAAGCTTGGTCATGGTGGGGAAATTCTCCAGCCAGAGAGTGAAATACTTCAGCTGGCTTTTAATATTGTTACATTTCTGCATCCTGCTCTTACTAGAAACTGCACAGGCTCTGTGTAGCTCATCTTTGCTCAGCTCTTAAAGCTGCTATGGCAATGCTGAGCTATGTTAGAAAAGCTCTAACCTTGTGTCTCCCACTGGCAACTCCTGATTTATCAGTAAGGTGGAGATATACTCGAGCTTGTTAAGATCTAGATACTGAATAGGAAAGCTTATTTTTGTGATTTTGACTATCTAAGCATAGGCCGGGCTGTCTGTGTGTGTCAGACAAGAAATTAGGCTCTGGTATGTGCCCTGCAGGAGAAGGACCATTCCCTCTCCAGGAATACCTGCACTTTCCAGCCCTCCCTCAGGGGGAACAAGCAGGAATGACTCTATTCCTGGTAAAAAGAGCACAAGTAGCTTTGCTGACTGGTGCTGTGGGCAAAGTGTAAATATCTTTACATTCCAGAGGAATTTGTGGGAAGGGAATCTGCATGGCATGGAGCCTTGGTAATTTACTTCTAGAGACAGCAGCTGGCTTTATGTGTCTTAAAAGATGATGCTTTATGGTGGTAGTAATTTGGTAATTTTTAAACCCTTAACAGAAAACAAGGAATGTGATATGACCTCATGGTGTAGCACTTAGGATTGTGTCTTTTGTTAAATGTTGCAGTCATTTAAGGCTTTTTTTTGTTTGTTTGTTTTAATTTTTCTAATGATTTTTTATAAACTGGTTGAGTACTTTTGATGGAAGAAAATATTGAAACACTGTCAGGGCTGGTATTTGTTTGCTTGTTGTCGATGGGAAAAGTTCTAAAGGAAAGAAATAAAAAGAGTACATAGCTATATTAATGAGCATTTCTTCTAAGCTCTTACTTTATATGCTCAAGCCCATCTTTTAGCTTAACTTCTATTTAAAAAGTTGAAAGAAACGAGGAAATCCCCACAGAGAACAGCCAGCCACACTTCTGAATTTCAATGTGTCCTTCTAGACGAGCGCCTTTTATTTTAAATGGTAAAGTTGTTGCTTTAATCAGGAGACAATCCTTATATATTAGTTGTACTGGCTTATAATTGTAAGAGCTAAATGATACACAAAACTGGATACACATCTTTGCAGGCCGATTAATGGGGAGGACTGAAAGCAAAAGTAAACACTAACCTTGCAAAATAAAAGAAGTTAAAAGATAAGTGTTAAGGTCCTTTTTCTTTTTTTTTTTTTTTTTTTTTTTTGAGAATAAAACAAGATTTAGTAGCTTTCCACTTAATTTAAATGAAAAGAATCGCTACCTTACATATTGCACTGATAATGCTGGGGAGAGCGAAAACAAAACCGCCTTTGTGGCACTGACACCTCCTTTAGTTGTTGTGAAGAAACTTTTCCCCTCAGTATCTGCTAACCAATTCTAATTAATGCTGCACATTCCTCCACTGAAATCATTTAATGCATAACAAGGGGGTGGAAAAAAAAGAGAGAGAGAGAGAGGGAAGAGATTCTCAATGCTGATGATTGCCCTGTTCGAATTATGGGAGTGAAAGCCCGGGCCCCCCTAACCTACTGTCTATAAAGCAGAGCTTTGAAAGGGAGCTGTGCCCTACAAAAGCTGTCAATCTCCCCTGCCCCGAAAGCCTGGGTTCACATGGATTCCAGTGACAGCCCTCCTCCCCCACACACAATACATCAATCTGTCTCTCCCCCGAGCACCCACAGCCCATTGTCCGGCCGCAGGTGCCTCACACAGCACCCATGGCCGCCCCCGGCCCCTGGGAACGGCCGCACAAAGGGCCGGCCAGATGGGCCGGGGGAACGGGGCAGCCCACGGCTACTTGGGGTTGTCTTTTTGGGGTGTCTCTGCTTCAGCTTGGAGTCTGCCACCCTCCTTGGCCAAGGCAGCAGGGAGGGGGGTTTGGTGCTTGCTCTCTGGCATCTCGGATAGCTGGTGTTGAGATGGATGGCGCCGTTCCTGGGGGGACAGGAAATACACAGGCAGTGGCTGCTTCTGCCCAGGGAGCTGGGAAGGAGCTCAAACTCCCTTCCCAACATGTGAATGGGCAAACAAGCCCTGGGCACCTGTCTGTTGTGATTTCCCTGTGTCTGTCTGGCACGAGGGCAGGGTGGGCACCCAGCTGTCCAGGCCTGGTGGCCATGGGTGGAGCTGACTGCCCCCATGGTCTTGGGCAGTGAAGGTCTGGTCTGGAACAGTGGCCCCGGTTTTCTGCAGGCCTGGCCTCCATGTGGAATGGAGTGAAGGATTTTCTCTTCTTTCCTTGTTGATAGGAGCTATAAATGTGGGGAGGTGGGGATGTGTGTGTGGAGTTGTACAGGAGGACATCCCTGCCTTAAATCAGTGGCAGTGGTGATGCAGATGATACAGAAGATGTGCTGATGCCCAGAGATAAAGGTGGCACTGGTTCTTCTTGCAGTTTGCCATGTCTGAGCTGTGACTGTGTCATGTTCTGCCTCTCCCTGTCCCCCTGAAGATCGGCAGCATCGAGTCAGGTTTGGAGAATGCAGGGGACAGCCACAGAGCCTGGTGTGACAGGGAACTGCACAGGGAGGCTGAGCATGGAGAAGAGGGATCTCATCCCTCACGTGCTGTTCATTACAAATATCTAAATGGCTGTTAATGCTATTTTTTTCCCCAACTCTTTAGAGTACAGGACTTCCAATCTCTTTCAGTGGAAATACCGTCTTCTCAAGAAGATTCGTAACCCTAGAAGCTGCTTAATAACTTTTACTGAAGTTAAAATTTGCATGAAATAAGGTTCTTTCAATTCCCCTTTACATATATCAAAACCAAACAAGCAAGCAAGCAAAACATAACGGCACAGGCTTGACTTTTTAAAGCTCCTTCCCAGATCATTTTGTTCTAAGGTGTCCCACGAAGTCTCCCTCTCTCCTCAGCAGTGCCACAGCCCCATGCTGCAGGGCTGCACCCTCAGCTGCAGGTTTTGCTGGGTGCTGAGGACACCCCAGAGCTGTGTGGTGTGGCTGCTTGAGTTGAGAGCAGGCTAATTGCTCGAGTATTTCCTTCACACTTGGTGAGGTTCTGCTTCAGTGGCTGCAAATTAAAGTGACACTGCAATTCAAGCCAGCACAATGAAATGATGCTCTTGCTGCTTTGATCTTGGTCCTTAGATAGATAACCCCTTAAAAAGTAAGAAACCAGAGGAACTGCTGACTAATTTGGTACTAAGCATCAGGCAGAGATCACTAATGCTCACGTGCAGAGCCTGCTTGTAGGCATGGTGATAACATCTGTAGTGAAGACAGGTAAAACTCAACTGGTTCACCTGCAGCAGTGCAGTCTGTTCCACTTGAACAGCTTTGCTTCAACCTTTATTTCATTTGGATGTTTCATAAACACCAGCCAGAGCTGGGGCTGAGAGAAACAGCAGTGCAGTGCAGTCCAGGTGAGCCTATGGACAAAACTATTTTCTTGGAGCTTTTTTAAGGAAAATGTCCCAGTAGGATGCCAGCTCTGCTGCACCGAAGCAAGTAGCTGGGTGTATGAACAGAAATGGTTTCGTGGCTGTTGATATTTTCTCAGTTTGGACTGACAGAGCACCTTCAGGCAGACTTTGAGCCTCCTGCCAAAATACAAAGCAAAAGTAAATTCATGCTGGTGTTGACTTGTCTCAGAAATTTCTTACAGTGTGAGATTAGATGATCCCATTGCCTGATACTTCTGGTTTTCTTAATTCTCCTTCAAGACTAGATGAGATTATTATTCAGTGTATCAGAGCATAGAAAATCTTAGTTGATCCAAGCTGAGATTTATTTGCAACAGGTTTCTGCTGATATCAATAGTAAAATTGCTCTAGCTTTAAGTGTAGGACCGAGTCTTGTATCAGAGGCTTATGGCAATTCTCATCCTCACTTCTGTGAATGTTGCTGTGAAGTAGAAGGGTTTTTTTTTCCTTTTCAGGACAGGGTTGGCTCCAAAAACCCTAAAGGATTCAGTGTTTAATATAGTTCACCAAAGACAGGTGTGTTCAGCCTGTGCTGGGACAAGGCAACAGTGCAAAACAAAAATCAGTTGGGTACCATCATACCTTGCCTTTTTTCTTTGCCTCAGCCTTAGCTTTTAAATGGTTGTGGCCACAAGTGACACAGAAATGCTTCCCAGCAGTTCACCAAAGGCTTTCGAGAGAGACACTCTTGCCTTGAGCAGGCAAAAAAGCCCCTGATGTGCCTGACCAAATTGTTGTGATTACCTGCACAACAAGTCAGGCTCTGGCAGTCCTGGCTGCACAGTGCTTTGAATCAAGCTTTGTTCTCCTGAACTTAAACACCTGCGAAGGAGTTTAAATCTACAGGTACAGGAATAAAGTAGTGTGAATATGATACCTCTCCTTAGAGGTAGCTGCTGTTGCTCAACAACAAATAAAACCCACGAGGCTGGGTCTTCTAAAGACCTATCTTCTTCTTTCTTATATAATCAACCTCTTGCACACACACAGGTTAAAAATAAAGGCCCAGCCTGGACACTGAGGTGAGCTCAGAAAGATCTGATGTACGATTTGCAGTGAGGGAAGTGGAACTGGCCTGTGGGAGTGATTCATTACCCCTGCATTCAGCTCCAGTACAGTGTTGCAGACAGTTATTCTGGGCCTTAATTGCTTCTGTTAACATCATATTCTAGAGCTCATTAGTGATAAACAATGTGTATTAATATCATTCAGGCAAGAACTAAAGATTAAGGTGGAAATCCATTTGCTGTGATGGCCATTAGTCAATTCAGAGCTGTTGAATGATGCTTGAGAATCTAATATGAATTGGGAGAGTCAATATTTCATCAGGCAGATCCTCTCAGCCTCCTGTGAAAAGTTCTTTGTCTAAAAAAAGTTACTTAATGAAAAGTGCATGCTTGAAAAGGACACACGCTAAGTACTGCCCTGCTGGTCTCTCCAACAATTTCAATCATAAAGGGTGGATAAGGCCTGGCTTGGGTCTGATGGGAGCCTGTCTCCTTTAGGAGAATCATAATAGTTCTCTCAGTGTAAGTCTGGCCCAGCGTTGCCAAATTAATTATTTTCAGATGTAGAGACTTCTCAGTTTCAGTTCCATTTTCTGGCCCAGACAGGTCACTTCTTTTTTTTAAATAAGTGAATATATGCTGGGATTTCTCCAGATGTGACTGACTGAGAGCAAAATTTGTTGCTCCTTGCTCTTAATTAATATTGGGCAGACCCCAAAAATGGCTTAGCACCAGAGGGATGAACATGAACAGCACCAGCAGCACAAATAATCTCTTCACACTCAGGAGTGTTGCCTGTTCCCTTCCCACACACTATTTCTTCTCCCCTTCTTCCTGAGTGCCAGCAAATGTCCATTTCTCTTCATAACTTTGCTTTGAGGGTCTTTTTTTTTTTTTTGGTGTAGAAGACCCAGAGTGCCTGTGTGATCCGAGGAACAGACCTGGTGTGGGTGATGTAAAGGCCAAGCAGCAGCTTCAGTCCTGCAGTGGGGCTGCTGTTCCAGGCTCAGCTGCAGGATTTCATAGTAAGATCTGGAGTACCTTGAGAGAGTTCAAAGGAACTTGAAAAAGAAACTTAAAATCTTTTAGGGTTGAGTTTAAGAAACTGCCTTTTTAAAGTTTATTTTTTAAAAAATAGTAGAGAGGTAGTATGATTATTGAGTTACTTATAGATCAGGAGGTCTGGAGTTTATAAACACACATAGACCAGCAACAAGCAGGAATTTCCTAATTCCAGGGAAGGTGTGATTTCTTTATAATAAGAGGATTGTACACTGAAAGCTCTTGCTCGGGTGAGCTCATCAAGTATCCTTGTTTGGAATACATCTCCAAGATAAAATTTATTCAATTTCTGGGAAAAATGCTGTAACCCGTATACGCAGGAGGTCAGACTAGAAGATCCTAATGCTGCCCATAACAGCCCTTGGAACCCAAACTTCTCTGAAAGTTGGGAAGGTGCTAAAAAGTCGTCTGGATGTATTTAAATGAAATGACGTGATTTCTCTGCGTAAGTTTTATGTGTGAATTACCTGTCCCTCACCAAAGGAGCACAAATTTCTAACACTTTTTTGTTTGTTTGTTTGTTTGTTATCTGGGTGTGATTTAACTAAAGGAATTACTTCACACCTGAGAAAATCAGCTAAAGGCTTCTGCTATCAGAGATCACCTTTTCCCAATGCTGAATGTCTGCAGAGGTGTTTGGGGTGATAATTGCTCATGTCAGCACAATGATCTCATGTTTAGCCTCGGTTTTTATTTATTCTCCAGTGCAATCATTATTTTCTCTTTTCAGCAGCATTAAGAGGGCATTTCAGTTTACAGGAGGCTGCACAGCTGAGTGAGCGGCTGCCTTTGCCAAACCTCCGGGCTTTTCAGAGCACAAATGCCTCAAGTTACCCTTCTCACTTGGCTCAGCGAGAGGCTCTAGGTGTCCAATGCCCGGGCTAATCCTGCCTTTATTCCTCCCAGCTGCGAGCTGGATGGGCTTTGTAGCTCCCGCGGGAACAACTGAACAGTGCAGGGCTCTCCCCGCGGAGGGGGAGGCACTTCTGCCCAGAGCCCGGGGACACCCAGGGAGCAGCTCCTTCGGACTTGCGGACACCGAGTGCCACCTGCTGCGGGTGCCACGGCGAGCAGGAGGCTTCGGGAGCAGGTTCCACACAGAGCCGGGTGTTTTGGGAGCAGGTTCCACACCGAGCTGGGTGTTTTGGGAGCAGATAGCAGAGTGAGCAGGATGCTTTGGGAGCAGGTTCTACACTAAGCTGGGTGTTTTGGGAGCAGGTTCCACACCGAGCTGGGTGTTTTAGGAGCAGGTACCACTCCCACACTGAGCTGGCTGTTTTGGGAACAGGCTCCACTCCCACGCGGAGCAGGAGGCTTTGGGAGCAGGTTCCACACTGAGCTGGATGCTTTGGGAGTAGGTTCCACACCAAGCTAGGTGTTTTAGGATTAGGTTCCACACCAAGCTGGGTGTTTTGGGAGCAGGTTCCATTCCCATGCTGAGCTGGGTGTTTTAGGAGAAGGTTCCACACCGAGCAGGATGCTTTGGGAAGAGGTTCCACACCGAGCAGGATGCTTTGGGAAGAGGTTCCACACCGAGCAGGACGCTTTGGGAAGAGGTTCCACACCGAGCAGGACGCTTTGGGAGCAGTTTCCACACCGAGCAGGATGTTTTGGGAGCAGGCAGTATCCACCTGTAACACTTCAATTCACCCCCATGTCCATATTTTTCCAGCTGCTCACCTCGAGGCTAGAGCTCAGGTAAGGCCCTCCTTGCTACAGTTTGTCTAGGAAAAGGAATTCATTGCATCTGAGTCCTCTCCTGTTTTGATTTTTCAAACTTAAAGGAAGTTTTTATATCTTATTTTTGCTTTTGAGAAGAGCACATTTCCAGATGTCTGTAATACTGACATAATTCAAAATTGTGTTCCAGTTCTATAATTCTAAAATGGGGACCAAAATCATATTTTGTAACCTTAGGCTTTAGTGGATCAGGCCAACAGCTAATCACCACTCTTAATCAGAAGAAAATCTTCATTTATACAAATTGAGGGTATTAATGTTCTTTTTTAAACAGTGAATGGCAAAAAAAAATAAAAATCATTAAAAACGATCTGTGAGTCAGGACCCTCCCTCTGGCAGAGCAATTGAATCAATGACTGTCAGAGCCCTGAGGGCACGAATGAGCCCTTATGGCCCTGAGCAGCCTCACCTGGGGCTCCACACCTGCCCGGGGGCTCAGGAGCCCATTTTGGTCTGATCCCTGGATGTTCACTCTCTGTTTGAGCTGCCCTGGGGGAGTGCTGCTCTCTGGCTCAGCCACAGCCATCCCTTGCCTGTCCTTGGCTCCTGATCTGTGGGCTCATGCCCTGGACTGAAGCTGGACCTGTCTCATCACCACTGCCCTGCCTGGCCATCCCAGGGTTGTGATTAGCTGGAGCTAATCCTGAGCTATGGATCGACTTCCTAAGCTTGACCTCGGACCTGTCTTGCCACTGTGGATTTTCTGGTGATCCAAGATCTTGGTGGAACCTCGCTGCCCTGCCCTGCTCCCTCAGGGGGTGGTGGGATGGCTCTGGGCTGGTGAGGTCCTGCCTTCCTGGCTGGGTTATCCCCTTGGGTCCTGTCCTTAACCCAACCCTTTGCTGCAGCCTGAAAATGATGAGTTAAACACACTCATTTATAGCTGCTGTGTGCTACCAAATCTTAGTACAGAGCAGGCTGACATGTTGCAGTTTTAATGTAAATGCTGACACCTCTTCATTCTTTTCCAGAGCTCAGAGAACCGTGAAGAAGAAGAAATTAAAAAGAAAAAAAAAACAAACCAAAAAAACAACAACAAAAAGAACCCACCAAAAAACAAAAAAACCAACCAAAAAGAAAAAAAACAAACCAAAATAAAACAGAGAGGATGTACAGAATGAAGAGTATTTGGGTCCACACTTTAACCACAGTGCAAATGTGTGTACCACTACGTGAGGGAGTGTTTAAATTGGTGTATCTGCTTTATTTTTATTTTATACCCATTTTTATTAATACCCATTATTTTCACCTATGAGATAGAGGCAGTTGTGACCCTCCCTTACTTCTAGAGCTGACACAATGCAAGGCAGCACAACCCCTCTCTCAGCCAGGATCCAGCTGCAAAAGAGCAGGGAAAATAAACTGCTCTGGAATTTCCTAGACTATGAAGGAGCTTGTAGGTTTTGGATTTGGATTTGCTAGTAGCTGTGTTAGCTCATGCATCTATTGGGGAGGAATATTCAGTCTTAAGGCATCTTGTCCTAAAAAGGAGTTTCCCCTGGAGAGGTACCCCATGTGCAGTTGTATTTTCTTGCACTCCTTTGGGTTTCTCCCACCTGATATGGGGCAGTATGGATTGTTTTTCTATGTCCTGGCAGCTGGAAACCTGGCTTGTTCCTCCGGGCACTTAGGGCCCTGCTGTGGAACTTGTTTCTTGTAAGGACATCACCTGAAGCTGCTTTAGTGCTTCTGGAATCTCTTACAGAGAACGTGAGCTGATTGAGAGGGAAAACATTTTCCCTGCAGGCTGCGAGCACAGCTCTTGGGTGTTCAAAGCGGTTCCGGGGTGGTGAGAAGGTTACTGAGAGATCTTTATGACAATTCTAGTTGTAAAGCAGCTCGTTTGAGGCCCTGCTGCCAAAGGGGAGAGTGTGCAGAGCTCAGTGGGGCAGAGCTGCCCGAAGAGTCTGACCTGGGATGGGGTGGTGAGATTACTGAGAGAGCTTTATGACAATTCCAGTTCTAAAGCAGCTTGTTTGAGGCCCTGCTGCCAAAAGGGAGAGTGTGCAGAGCTCTGTGGGGCAGAGCTGCCTAAAGAGGCTGGCCTGGGATGGGGTGGCGCAGGGAGTAATTCAGATTGGAAGGGACACCTGGATGTCACCTCTCCCACCTGGAGCACAAAGCAGCTCCAGCTCTGGCAGGTGGCTCAGGGCCCAAAGCTGCCTCACGTTCCCAAAAGCTGGAATTCTCTCCTCAGGCCCCGGTGGGCCTTTGTGGAGATGGCAGACGTTCCTGTGTGCCATGAGGGCTGTGTGGTGGGAGATGTCCTGCACGGAGAGACGGAGCTGTGACCAGCAGCGGCCCCAGAGCTGTCCCCGGGCCGGGCTGAATTCCCAACGGGGCCTGCACTAGCCCATGGAGAAGGCAGCGGATCCGAGGCAGGTGCCTTCCCTGCTGGCGGCAGGGATATCTGAGAGCTGGGCCGTGATCCTTGGTTCTTCTGCCATCGTGTGGCTGCTCGAGGGAGGCCGAGCTGTGTCCTCTGTGCGGGCAGGCCTTGGTTCCCTCAGTGGTGACAGCTTAATGAAGCCTGCTAATGAGGATGGGCTGCGAGCTTCCATGGGATTTCATTTCCTGTCATGAAATTCAGTTCATGACAGGAAATGAAAGAAATCTTGCGATTTCAGTGAGGATCCATTTGGCCGGCTTTGGTCCATTTCCCTGCACTTCAGCCCATGCCATGCCATTTGCCTGTTTGCCCTTTGGTGCAGAATTTTTTCCTGCCTCGCCTCAGCACTCTGCCAGGAAAAGGGATTTACAGCACTCGGGCAGCTCCCACTCCTCAGCGGCACAGAGGGATAAGGAAAGGACCCCTCAACTGAGGGTGGAGGAGTTTGGGATCCTTGTCCCTGCAGAGTCTGGGGTGCAGGACACAGCCCCGGAGTGCTGAGCTGGGAGGTGCTGCCCCAGGGGCTGGGGGGAAAGCAGGTGCTCTTTTCAGCCACCCCAACCTGTGTCCAGCTTTGGGGTCCTCAGCAAAAGGACATGGAGCTGTCGGTGTGAGTCCAAAGGAGGCCATGAATGGAGGAGCATCTCTCCTGTGGGGAAAGTCTGAGGCAGTTGGGGGTGTTCAGCCTGGAGAAAAGAAGGCTCCAGGGTGACCTTATTGCAGCCCTCTGGTGCCTAAAGGAGAGAGGAGAGGGACCTCCAGGAGAGCTGGAATGGGACTTTGGACAAGAGCATGGAGGGACAGGACAAGAGGGAATGGCCTTAAACTGAAAGAGGCAGGTTTAGATGGGATATTGGGAAGAAATCCTTCCCTGTGAGGGTGGTGAGGCCCTGACACAGGTGCCCAGAGAAGCTGTGGCTGCTCCATCCTTGGAAATGTCCAAGGCCAGGTTTGGACAGGGGCTTGGAGCACCCTAGGATAGTGGAAGGTGTGCCTGCCCATGGCAGGGGGGTGGGACTCAACATCTTTAAGGTCTGTTCCAACTCAAACCATTCCCTGATCCAGCCCTGCCTGGTGAAGCGGAGTCCCTGCTGGGATTGTTACTCAGCATTGTATTAGAGGCCAAGTGAAGTGACTGGGAGGTGCAGAGCAAAACGGCAGAAGCTGTTCCCAAACTTCTAGCTCTTTCCAGCAATATTAGGGTGGGAATGAGTGCAGTGTGAACAGGAAAATGTGTGAAAGCACAGGGGACAAACCCTTGGGCATGTGATGGGGTCTCAGCACTGGCATCCCACTCTGTGTCACACATAAGTGATCCTACAGGGGTTGGTGTGTGTGTAAATGGATAAAATCTGTGTGACAATGCACCCCAGTAGGTTAAACCATGCTATCTAGAGCTATTGTAATAAATACAAGTTCTGCAAACCCCCTCAGTCTTACAAAGGAATAGAAAGCAGAGAGCCTTAAATTTTCAATATTTATTGACATTAAAACAGTGCTACTCAGATTAATTTATGACTGATTTGTGGTCTTGCAAATAAAATGTATGACTGTAAGGAGTTGAAGTTATGCTTTCATCAGTTTTGTGAAAAGGAGGAGAGCGCAAGGTGGTTACAAGAGACCATTTGTAAAGGGGAAGGAAAGGAAAAGGCAGGAGGATATTTCCTTTCCCAGCTGTGATGCACTAAAACTCCTGCATTTCAGAAGGTGAAGGACAGAGAGGTTGTAGATCATGACTTAGCTTAAAAGCAGCTGAACATTTCATTCCAAGGGCATTGCAGCTCCAGAGCCTCTGCCCAGCACTGCACAGACCTCAGTCCACACATCCTGGAGCTCTTGGCAGACCACTTGCTCCACTGTGCTGCAGACAAAAGGCTCAGATCACTCAGCAAACGAAGATCTCAGAGAACACTTAATTTAAAAGCTAAATATAGTATCACAATGATGCTTGACAGTGCTCCTCTAATAAAGAAGTTATTTGCACGAAGATTCCTACCTTTCAAATGAGAATTTGATACCTGATGAGAGCTATTTTTCAAGCGCCTTGTTTTCCATTCCTAGAATTGTCATTGTACCCACTATAAAATCCCAAATGCTGCATTGACTTGAATTAAAGAGAGCATTAGAATGCCCATGCTGAAGCTCAGGCCCCTAAGGCCAAAAAGCTGTGGATGCTGCCCACCATCAGCATCCTTGTGGAGCATACAGTGCTCAGGAATTCAGTTACCCAAAATGAGAAAAATGAGACATGGTAATCCCCTCCTGTGACTTGCTGAGGGACATAGAGCAGAGCCAAGGGTTCACTCTGGGTTTTCCAGCTACTGACCTACAACATCCCACAAAGCACTTTGTGATTCAGCTGCTCAGAGTAGGACAGGGCAGTGTCACAGGCATGCCTAAAGGCAAGTAGGGCTCTCCCACTGCTCTGTGAGAACTGAGCCCACTTCCATGTGGGAGGGCAGAAGGGACAAGCATCGGGGCCACCATTCCAGGTGACCTTTGTATCCTGTGAGCCTCAGTTTCACCTCTCCTCCCTGCTGCATGGCCCTGTGTCCCCAAAATGCCCACTGGCTCTAATGGGAAGCCAAGGACACACACACCCATGAAATTTCCTCACCTCCCAGCCCAGTTCTGCTGCCCTCAGGAGCTGCTTTGCCTCTGAATACCTGCCTCTGTCATAGCCAAGAGAAACCCTTGCCCTGCAACAGCACATCTGATGCCTTGTGCTGCTGCTTTAGACTTTCTGACATGGATTTTGAAAGCACCCCAGGGTTATCAGCTCTAAAAGCAGCTAATATGACAGTGGAGGTTTATCCAAGCATTGCTCCCAGCCCCGAGACTGACAGCTCATCAATAGGGAAGAGACACTGGGCTCCAGATCAAACAGCACATCCTTAGAGAGAATGATAAAAATAGGAGAGCAAACCTGCTCTTTCCAAGATGCACAGCTGCCTCAGGGCATGTTCAGCAGCTCTGTCCCCAAAGCCAGACAGCCAATGAGTTCCTGCTCCAAAGTCAAATGCAGAAAGGTGTGTGCCTCTCCCCTGCTTCCTGAGCAGTTATTCAGCAGTGATTTGTATCAGAAAATACCCTGGGGCAGAGGAAACCCTTCCAGAGGCTCCCAGGCTCCTCCTGGGGGCCTGGCAGGGACCAGTGCTCCCAATGCAAATGGTACTGAGCCTCAGCAGCATTGGTAAGACAGCCAGGCAGGGGAGCTAAGAGCCACAAAAAGCAGGAGGATATTTCTCAGAGCACTGCCAGCAATCCCCTTCCTATCCGAGGCTGTAGATTCAGGAGGAATGGTGAACTAAAGATCAGTTTTGGTCTGGACTTACTCAGGACCAAAAGCATAAGCCAAGTGTGTCTGAAAACCTCAACAAACCATTTCCATGTGTCATTTTCTGCTGATCTTTCCTTCTTCCTAAGATTTTCCTCATCTCCTCTTTCCCTTGTGGCTCCTGCCCAGATCTGGCTTTAGGGACACCTTGCTCTGCTGCCCACAGACCTGGGGAGGCTGAGCAACAGCTGCAGTGCCACAAAACCAGGCACACCTGCCCTACAGGACATGCCTGCACAAACCACGGTACAGCTGTGATGCACAGAGCCACAGTGGATGAGAGAGAACAATTAATGGGTAAAAAACTTCACGTTGTTTTTTGGCTGAAAAAGAAGTCTGCGAATTTGGAAGGCTGGTTTTATTCTTTCGACCTTTTTTTTTTTTTTTTTTTTTTAAAGCTGCCTAGTATGTCGGGGGAAAAATAGTCGAAAAGAAAAAGAGAAACAGCCTTTGCATGTGATTCGTGTCTAAAAACACCCACGCAGCTCATTGCACTGACCTCAAAAGACAGAAATGCTGCAGCAAGACACTTCCAGAGAGAGAATCCATGGGCACTAAACCATGGTGAACAAAGAGCTTCTGAATTATCAGCTCCTCAGAGCTAATCTGCCAGGCAAATATTAATACAATCACTATTGATCCCCATGCCTCATTGTTTTCAAGTTATACTGAATTTTTTGCAGGTTTGAAACTTGTCACTGCCTTCAGCAGATCTGAGCTGGGAGAGAAAGAAAAAAAGAGAGAGAAAAACCTAATAAACCAAGGAAACACTCCTTTTCCTACTGTGTAAGCAAAGAGCAACTGGGTATGGCCAGAATGGCAGAGCTGCTGCTGAGTTTCATCAGGCTGTTCCGAAACACTGCTCTGCAGCTCTCCAAACGTGGTGCTGCCCAGAACTGCCTGCTGTGCTGTCTCAACCTGTCACACATCAATCTGCTCCAGATTCGCTGAGAAGGGAAGGTCTGAAGGGGCTGTCACTGCCCTGTGCTCATGCTCTGGCTGCCAGCAGAGAGAAACGTTTCTGAGGAATTTCACAGCCCAGCCCAGAGCAGGCAGGAGGTTGCTGATGGCTCCCTGGAAGTGAAGAGGATCTTTTATCAGGGCATGACCTGAGGCACTGTCTCATCCCTGCAACCACCACTGAGTCCAAACAAAGTAAAACCCACCCTTTCTTCATACAAGTAAAACTGTAAAGGAGAAACTTACTGCTTGGGTAGCTCCAGATGAATCAGCATGAATAATTACAAACCCATCTTCTGTGATTTAGAGAGCCCTCAGATCCCAGAGGTTGGTTTTCATGCTGCTTCATGTGTCCTCCAGCCAGTTTCTGACTTCTCCATGAATTTTTGGACTCCTGGTAAAGTGCACCTCTGCATGAAGATGGAATCACTGGGGAGTTTGCCCAGAGTCCCTCATTTCCTCCGTGCACATCCAAGCTGGGAAATTGTAGCCCTCGATGTTCACCCCAGCCAATTCTTCCTCAGGAGCAGGCTTCAGCTCTCTGTGGTGTTGAGCACCTCTGTCCAGAGACAATGAACAAGCTGAAATCTCTTTTCCAGATATGAAATCCACAGCAAGAACACCCAAGCATCAGCCATAGTTTCAGCCCTTTGAAGGTGGGGAAGCCTCTGCAGCCTCAGGCTACCAGAGTCACAAGATATTCATAACTGAAAAAAAAAATCCCTGCTATGATAGCCTAAGCACTGTCTCCCAGCCCAGACCCCTCTGAAAGCTCCAGTCTTGGAGCTATTTTGGAATGAGATGACCTGGACCTCAGAACAACAAGCTCTTACAATTCATTACTGCTTTACCTGCATCCAGGAGAGTTTTTCACATTGTTAAACATTGTTCTGGGAAATTCATGAGCTAAAGATGATCGTGCTTCAAAAATGATGTATGCCTGAGGGCAGAACATATTGTGAAAATACAGAACAATATCAACATGCAAACCTGACATTTTATTCCAAAAGATGAATGAAAAACAGTTACTAATGCTCTAACATACAGTTTAAGAATTTTGTGAGAATTTTTCTTTTACTTTCCAAATAGAAATTGTTTTTACAGTTAAAAAAAAAAAAAAAAGAAAGCTTGTATAGAATAAAAAGATGTAAGAGGGCATAACATTCTGCATTTGAGAGATCATGAGTCACAGGCCTGTCCACCAATCCTTGTGTCACTTCTAACAGAAGCTGAAAGCAAAGGGAAGGAAGGTAAAGAGCAAGACGAGGCTGTGAGATACTGATTCTCTCTAACACCTTAAAACCCTTTCAGCTCCTGGGACTGAGCAGATGCAATTCCTCTGCCTTTAGCAGCCCTATGGGGATATCTTTCATAAAGTCACCATCCCATATAAACCTTTGCTGCCCATTATGTCTCTTTGCAGGGAGATCTACAGTCCAGCCAGGCTGAATGAAGAACCACAGCCTTTTCCTTGCCTCCAAATTGTGCCTATCAGTTTTATTTGGTGGCTCCAGATGCTTGCAGTGGAAAAGAGGTCAGCAGTGAGTGCCCAGCCACTGCCTCCACTCTGCTCATGTTGTGTGTACACGCTGTGGGCAGAGAGATGAGCTGTTGGAGTAGATGCTGAACAGTGCAGCAGAATAGATGCTGGAATTGAGTACAATAATATAAAGCCTTTTGAGAGACTGATAGGTCCCCTCCCAAGTTGTCACAAGGCAAAAAAATTTCAAAGGCTTCATTGTCAACCTTTCTGCATGAATAAACAATTCAAAAATAGCAGAATTCCCTTTGATACAAAAAAATCTGGCTTCTGCTAAGCAGTGCTGTTGAACAAGCAGCTTCTGTGGCACTTCTCCTCTATTGTTTCTTCCCAGAGACAAGCTCGGTGCTGTCCCCATTCCAGGTGATGCCTGTTACCGGTGAGAGGGTGCGACAGGCACTTCAGAAGTTTCCTTTTTCACCTGTTCAGAGAAGGAGAGCTCTGAAGCTCACAGCCGTGAAGTGATTTCTTGCCATTTCCTCTCTTTGTGCCTCGCTGCAGGTTTCCACCTCTGGTCTGCAGCACCCCAGGGAAAATACATACTACTTGTAAGCTGTCAAGGCAAGGTAACTCACTGGAGGAAGTCATAATCAGGAGGCTAAAATTAGCTCTAGAGCAGGCTGCATCTTCTCTGGGAAATACTTGGCTGTTGCATACTGATGGAGATGGAAAACGGAGAGCAGCCCTGGATGCAGTGGTTAGCAGAGAAATGACAGAAGCAGCATTTCCTTTCTCCCTCCTCTGTCCTGAAATATTGCTGCTTCTTTAATTTCTGTGCATTCTTGGTCTCTGTCCATTTTAACCAGAGCAGCGCAGAGCCTTTCCTCTCTCAGATGCTTTGTATTGTTTGTTTTTGCTCAGATTTTTTTTCTTTTCCTCTCCTCATTTGCCCCTTTTCCTTTTCTCCAAAGAGCTTTCTTGCATGGAAAATGGCAGCCACCTGCTCCTATTGTGAAGCTGCTGCAAATGGGAACAGCCACTTTACTGAACACAACTGCCTTTGGGCAGGAGCAGGCCCAGCTGGGACTAAGATCTACAAGTGGACAATTAGCAGCCAAGTAGTGGACTGAAGCTGGTTATTTTTATTGCTGCCCCGAGGAGATAGGTCAGGCAAGGCAAAACATTAGGATAACCAGCAAACTGTGAGCATCTGAAGCTTCTGCAAGCCCTGAAATGCCTCATTTCTGTGCAGCACTGGGCAGCAGGGAGATGTTTTTCTCATCATCGTGTTTGTACCATGAAAGAGATTGAAAGGGAAGCACGATGATAATTTTTCATGTCTCATTTTTAAAAGCCAATTCTGCATTTTTTCATTTGCTCACCACATTTTAATTTGTCTCTGCTGGCTGCCATTGGTCACTGGTGGTGCCAGAGCGGCATTTTCCACTCAGGTGTGCATGGGGTGAGACACTCTGTGCCAAATCCATGTCTTCAGAACTAGCCCAGAGACACAGGACAGACTCCAAGTGACCCACTTGTCCAGTCCTGCTGCCAAAGGGACCAAAAAAGAGGTGGCCACAGTTTTCTCTCACTTCTTTGTGCATCACTACCATCAACCAGCACTGCCCTGCGAGGCCAGGATGTGGATCAGATGTGGAGATTAGGAAATGTTTCTTCAAGGAGAGGGCTGTAAAGCACTGGATTCAGGTGGTGAAGTCACCATCCCTGGAAATGCTCAAAAACGACGTGGGTGTGGCACTTGAGGGCATGGGTTAGTGGTAAACATGGTCATGGTGCTGTTGACGGTTGGACTTGATAATCTCAGAAGTCTTTTCCAGCCTTAGTGATTCCATGATGGAGAAGTTGCCTAAAGCTGTGGTGGGTGTTCCAGCACAAAACTGCAAAGCCTGCCAGGAATGACCTTCCTCATCACCAGCTTTTGGCTGGACTTTGCTTCTTTCCAATTTTCAGGTGTGTTTTGTCACAGGAAAAGCAGAGACAGAACTGAAACCTGTTTGTCTGAATCCTCCACGTACTGTTACGGCTGCTTTTCGAGCCACAGTGACACCCCATGTAGTGCCAACCTGGCAGCTGAGTTCCCAGAATAGCTGCACAGGACTTTTAAAAAATCTGTTGTGATGTCAGAAAACTTCCCTTTTTAGCTTTTACCTCATCTATCAGCTATAAGTCACTCGTGGTTGCTGAGCCATAAATAGAGGGTAGCAGTTAATGTAGGATAAGGTTCACAAAATCATTTCAAGGAGTTAAAGATCATTAGGAGAAAGCCAGAATCTCCTCCAGGGTATTTATTGCCTTAACCTTATGGCAGGATGAAAGGCATGAAAATGGGATGAAAATGTGCAATACCTTATTGTAATGCAGGAAAGCTTTTTTTGTCATATTTTATATCTATCATCATGAAAGACCTAAGGCACCAAGCAGATAAAAGGTTTTGTTCGACCTAAAAAAGTCCAAGGTTGAGAAAGGAGGGGACAGACAGAGGGACTTGTGCTCAACTTCCAGAACTCAGTTCATCTCTCCCTGCAGTGACTGAAGGAATTATCTTCTAGAAGTGGACTCCAAATGCAACTTTGGGTGCAAGTTTTATGTGGAGACGTCTGAACTCATATCAGAAAGTGAAACAAGGGATCAGAGCTTGCCCATGTGTGGGTGCCTGCAGCTCCACCAGTGCAGCTCCCCAGCAGCTGAAATATGCAGCACAAGCTGAAAACTGGTGGGGAGCCAGGAGGGAGAATCTAGACTTCTCCCCCCTCACTCCTAAAACCCTCTGGGACCTTCTAAAGTTGTTCCAATTGGCAGGACAATGACCATTATTCTTCCGAGGAAAACCAAACCCCACCTCAGACCTAACACCTCTTCAGTCAAAGCATTGAGCAGCTCTGCCACAACCAGAGAGTCAGAAACATCACAGAATCCAAAGAGCAACATGAACGTAGCTAAAAATCTGCTAGAGATGGACATTTGAACCAGAAGCATTTCCTGTTCTTTGTTCTGAGTTGTTTACCACAAAGCAGGAGTGTGCACGGACACAACTCACGTGCATCCCCTTCTTGAGGAGCTCGTGAGCACAGCCAGGGATCACCCATTGCTCTGGCAGCTGATAAAACTTTGCTTTGCAGTGTCAGATCCTGGGGAAGAGAAAGACCAAAACCTTAGGGGAGGAATGAAACATGACAGAAACTTCTCCCCTCCAAACCAACAGTGAAGCTCCTTATTTTTCACATCCCCATTCACTTCCTCCTCTTTCCCCAGTTCAGAGAGGGCAGCTGTGCTTAAATACTCAGAAAGAAATCATTAAATAGTGAATTTTGGGAGCAAGGGAGGCTGCTTCCTTATACAGCACATATAGCAGTTTGCCTAATAAATCTCAAATTATGTAGGACACAAGGCTTCCTCCATTTCCTTTCCTAAATACCTCTCCTTAAACAGATGTGCCAGGACTCTGTCACCCCCCCTGCTCCGCTCCAGCCTCAGCCACACTTCATTCATCTCCTTCCTCTTGCTGAAATCCGAGTTATGCAATCCCAGATCATTCATTACACCCTGGCAACCCTGAGCCAAGTGGAGCATGACAGAAACACGGAAAGAACGGAGCCAAGGAGCAAACCTTGATGCAGCCCATGGGAAAACTCCTGCACATGGCACACACATCCCCTCAGCACGGAGTCACAGAGCTGTGCTGCAGCAAGGAGCAGCAAAGGTCACAGGCACAAGGGACTGGTATCTAAGATAGGATTTTTATTTTCTTTTCAAGCCTCTTTGTCAACAGCTGAGATAATTTCTTTTTTTTTTTTTTTTTGGTTATTGTTTTGGTTTGGTTTTTTGGTTTTTTTTTTTTGTTGGAGTTGGAATCTTCACCCTTTTGTATCTCTGGTTAGAACAGATTTACTGTTCCATCACTGCATCTTTAGCAGCAAGACCGCATCTTTCACTATCTGATCATATTCCTCCTCCTCCTTTTTTGTTTCTTCCCATTTTTTTACTCATTGGTGTTGCCAAGGCACCTCTGTCTGCTTTTCCAGCCTTGTTTTCCTGAGAGCCTTTTGTAAGAGCAAAGTCACGGACCAGCCACGAAATTGCACAGTTCCTTGCATCTGCTTGTTGTGAAGCAATTAACCATCCACAAAACCATCTAACTGCACTGCACCCTCAGCACCTTTTTTTGGTGGGCGACTGAGTCAGTTGTGACTTTATCAGCCCCAGAAGGGTATTCAGCCCTCAGAAAGTCCTTTGCATGTAAACCAAGGAACCCCAAAATGGTTTCTACACAGTCATGAGAAAAAGATCCCTAGTCTTTGATGCCAAATCATGGAAGAATGGATTTGTAATTATTTTGAGAACACAGCCATAACCACTTTTTCCCATTACTGTAGGACAAGCAGCAAAAACACAGCCCTTCTGCTTGGAATAATTTCTGCAAGGGAACTGCAGTAAGCTACGGAAGATCGTGCAGAGATTATAAATGTACAACTCTAGGATTATTTATCTCTGTGGTAGAAGTTCAGGTCTCTGCCTGGTGACTTCCATGTTGTTTCAGATAGGGATTCTTGGAAGATTTCAATTTCAGATTAAAGATTTATGAACTTTACCTTAGTGACAGCATAACAAGCCTGCAGGTGATCTGTCCAAAGGCATCTGGCATTTGAGGACAGCACTATTTTAATCCAGAAGGGTTTCTTTTGGGGTTTAGCTTGTCTTAGGAAAACAGACAGAGAAGACTTGCACCTTAGAGATGCTTATATACCTACCCAGATTAGCAATCAAGTTAAAAACAAAGTTCAGCGCAGGTACTTTTCTGTTACCCTTTTATATTGGTTTTCCTAATTGCAGATTCAGTGCTTTTCACTCAAGCCAGTACAGAGCCTTCAGTAAGGACAAAGAAGGAACATTCCTGTGCCTTGTGCAACTCCTGTCACTGCCAGGATTTTGCTGCCTTAAAGCTACACTTTGCAGGAGAGTGAAACACTGAGGGACACATGGGCTGTAAAACAAGAATATTTTTCACATGGAAATTCAGGGCTGAATTTGCAGGAAGCCAGCGATTAATGTGAAATATAATCCTGACTGAAAGACAAAATCGGTGATGGCAAAACATTAAAGGGAGAGCAAGAGGCTCTGAGATTACATCATGCAACCTTCGGGGCAGCGTTCATTTTGATTTAAACGTTCAGTTCCCGAGGCCTGCCACTAGATGGGAATAAAAACTAAAACAAGAGTCAAGGGATGCTTGGCTTTAACATCGCTGCCAGGCGTAGCCGCAGGAGTTTCCCAGTGCCACACCACAGCCTGTGAGCCCAGAAGAAGGCCCAGCAGAATGACACGATGTGCCCACAGCACCTTCAGCTGTGCCAGGAAAGCTCATCCACAGCGGGACCTGATGGCTGCTGTGGGTACAGGAGAGAGGCAGCCCCTGGGACAGTCCTGGCTATGAGCCACAGGAGCTCCAGGCGAGTCTCTGCTCCACATCCACCTTCCTAGGAGCTGTCCGTGCTTTACACCCTGCTCTCAGTGCAGCTGGGTTCCCTGAGTGCAGTTCAGAGAGAAAAACATGTTTTTTTCCTGGACATGTCGCAGAAAAGCTTTGTGTCACATTAGTCCCTTCCAAGCCTGCCTGTGGATTAGATATCCCACTCCTTAGTGCATTTAGGATAAAGGGGAGATAAGCCACCTTCACTTTCTGATCCCAATTTATCTCAGATTGCTCAAATCTTCTGAAAAATCTTCAGTAAATCAATGAATAATTGCAGCCTTCAGGTTGTCTGGTGCAGACATCATATCAGACATTGGGGCAGGTCTGACTGGCATCGTTTTGGGGTCCAAGATCACCTGAGGCAGCCTGGAACAGAGGTTTCAGCAGAAGGGCTCACTGCTAAGCTTAAGGATGCCTATGAATAGAAGACAAAACAGCCCCACCTAAACAGAGCTTTTAAAAACACCCGGCACTCATGGGAAAGTACTGGATTTGGAGTAAAATAAAAAGCCAGCCTCAAAATGGTTATGAGCTCCAAGCCAGTTCAGAGCTCTTCTTTCATCATCCAGTCCCCAATAAAACCAGTGCTTTAGCAGAGATAACCAAGTGGACGCACCTGCTTTGTCCCCTTCCCCCAAAGATCATCTTTGCCCCAGGTTTATTACCCTGTGTTACCTGAATTAGTCCACTCTCATCTCCGTGATCACTTCTGGTGACAGGAGTGTGGAGTTCATTGCTTTTCCTTCAATTCCTGGCATTTTTCCTTCTTTCACATTCCTTTTGGCCTTCCTTCAGCAGAGCCACCAGGCTGAGAGACTCAACTGCCTGTTTTTAATCTTTCCTGCTCGCTCTGGACAGAGCGCCCTTGGTCTGTGTTGTCCAAGGTGCTCACACAGCTCCAGGAGCTCAGCTTCTCTTCAGATGCAAGGTGATATTTAGATTAGATATCAGGAAAAATTTCTCCATGGAGAAGTTTGTCAGACATTGGAACAGGCTGCTCAGGGAAGTGGTGGAGTGGTGTTCAGAATGGGAGTGGATGTGGCACTCGAGGACACAGTTTAGAGGTGAACATTGTAGTGGTGCTGGGGTGATAATGGAATCATTATGGTTGGAAAAGACCTCTGTGACTTGTATATGGAATGGGAGAGCTTTTCTATGGCCGAAGAGGATCATTAATAGCATTTCTTGTAGTGAGGCAAAGCCAGGGTAACCTCACGTGCCCAGGCAGGGCCTTCACCTCTTGCCACTTCCACAGGGATTGCCATCTCCATCCAGCAATGCCTGCGTGCTCTGGAAGGAGAATCTCAAGCAGAACATTTAAAACCCCAGAATAAACTAGGACTGCTCGAAGCACTGCAGTGCTCCAAAGGTGTCAGGAGCTAAACTGCTCCAGAAGTACCCAACCATGTGCTGTCAGCAGCAATCCCACTTTGGCAGTGAGGATGGACGAAACAGCCTGATGGATCCCTTCTTTCCATCCGAATTTCTCTGTTAATGACTTGTAATTGCATCCTACACGTCAGGACACATTTTGGTTCCGTGCTTGATAAAGCACTGGGAAGATCATTCAATTAAATGCACAGTCCAATACCTCCCTGAGCAGCAAACCCTCCCATCCCACATCAGCTGGGATCTTCATTCTGTACCTCTGCACGGGCCCAAGGGGGAA
The DNA here is from genome assembly GCA_013397895.1 of Origma solitaria. Lineage (NCBI taxonomy): Eukaryota > Metazoa > Chordata > Aves > Passeriformes > Acanthizidae > Origma > Origma solitaria. The sequence goes on along the minus strand of VZRL01005614.1, from coordinate 386,611 downwards.
GGGAGCGGAGCAGAGAGAAACATCCATTCCCCTCATTTAAAAATGTAAAGCACATTCAGGACTGCGTGTAATAGTGTTGTAAATCTTATTTCCATAAAGTACCTCCAGGGCTAATTCACGAGACATTAATCATATTCCAGCTTCTCCCAGCTGTTAACTCATCTGCAGGGTTTTTAATAAAAGATTTTGTGTGCATTTTCAAGAGGCAAAATTGTACTGATGAGGGTTGGTCTACTCAGAGCTGAGATTTCCATGGTCTGGAACAAAAGTCACCTTAGAGGCTTCTGAGCCTCTGCCCAGAAGGCTTCACTGCCCAGCTGAGCCCTCCCAGCTCCCAGCAGGGTGACCTCACACTCATGGTGATGAAGTTTGGCTAAGGGACAGGCAACAACACATTTCCAGGTCACTTCCTTCAAGTGAAATCCGATTTATTCCCAGCCAGTTCATTGGCATTGTCCAGTGGCAGAACCCTTAATTATTCCTTTAAATCACATTTTAATTTCCAAGCACTGCTTCCTTCTAGCCTGCTGGAATCTGAGTTCTGGAAAAACCCACTTTTCCTCTTTATCCCAGGATCACAGAATGCCTCCCCACGCTTTTCCTCCAGGTGAGCCTGGGCCAGCAGGGCAGGGGTGGTGCTGCCAGCCTCAGCCCCTTCTTCCCCAAGCTCCTTCTCCATATGCAAAGCTAGATTTGGGAGGATTGCATTGTCTAACTCCATCCCCTAAATCAGCTTGTTGGCTAATCCTGTTTTAAGTGTACTCTACATTCGAGGGAGCATCACCGGTTGCAGAAGCCCCTCTTGCTCCACTTAATTACCCAGAATAACATTAAAAGCAGCCTCAAACTACAGGAGCCTCGTTGTCACCAGGCAGATGATTTCCAAAAGCAGTTTCCTCTCCTCTGTGAAGGCTATAAAAATTAAAAGCAGGAGACACCTGCATTCACCACGAAGGGAGAAAGCTGGGCAGCTTCCCATAATCAGGACAAGTATTTTGCAGTATCAGCACTCACTCAGGGTAGTATTCCTACCTGATAACTCAATTTTTCTCTGAGTTTCTTAACCACTTTTTAAAAAGCCAATTTAAAAATAAAGGCACTTCACATTGAGGTGTCCAGGTGTTCACATCTGCTGTTTTCCAAGGGAAGCATTTCAACTTTCTTCCCTCAGTTGAAGTTAATCAGCAAATTTGCATCAATTCCTTAAGCTGTGTCTTTACACAAAGAATTCACTGATGTTACTACATCTAGGTATTTCTTTCTTCTTTTTAAAAAAGCACATGGCAAATAAAAAGCCAAATGAAGCATAGGTGGGACCACAGTAGATTTAGACAGAGCCAAAGGGAAAGATGGGTTTTAGTTTTCACTGGAGGAGAAAGTTGTATAAGTTTAGGAGTAATTGTTGGTGAGCCAATGAAGCCTCCACATTTCAGCTTGTGCAGCTTTCCCTTCGATTTTTTTCCTTAAAGACAAGCTTCAACCTCCTACTCTTACCATCAGCAGCTGTGTGATCCCAGATGTGGAATGGAACCAGCAGCTGTTCCCACCCTCAATCCCAGCTGCTCTGCCAATCCAAGGACCCCAACAGCTGGTTTAAAACTCCAACTGCTCACCAAAAAATGAGTTTTCCCCAACATGAGGTGGACCTCCAGCCAGCTGCATCACAAGCAGTGCAAAGGCATCCAGCATCTGGGCAGAGCATCCAACCAGGAGACTGCACATCTGGCAAAGCTGCTCCCAGTTTGAAGCTGCTCCCAGTTTGAAGCTGCTCCCAGTCTGAGGCCACTGCTATACAGCAGAGATTCCCAGCATTTGCTGGGAATGGGGACTTGGCTCCAAGCCTGCCCTGAGCACACAGACCAGGGGAGGTATAACCTCACCAAGAAGTCATGCAAGTGTTTGTAAAGATAAAACAAAAAAACCCCCAACCAACCAAAAAAAGCCCTGAGCAGACTGGAGTCAAAATGCTGATTGCTGCTGTGTTTTGGGTAGGAGAGTACAGCCCGTGCTCCAAACCTTTGTGTCTGTTGGCATCCACAAAACCCTTCCCCCCAGGCTCAGCACAGGCACGAACGGTCCCCGTGGGACTGAGCCCTTGGTTCTTGCTCTGTCTGCAGCTCTCTGCTCAGAACTTTGGCACTGCCTCTCCTCTCTTCTCTTTACCTTTGCTTCTTCTTTTCCAGGAGCCTTCCGTCAGAGGTGACAGTCCAATCCTGCAGCTACTCCATATATGTCACTCTCCAAAGAAAGGGGAACATTTTTCCTGGGACTAGAATCCTCTCTCCTGCTAATCCACTGCCCACCATGCTGAAGCCTCTCATCTCCTGTTGCATTTAGGGTGTCTTTAACACCCTAAACCAGAGCTGCCTCATTAAAGGCAGAAATACTTGGGAGCATCCTTGTGTCATGGCTACAACAAGGGACACAGCCAGCAAAAAAACCCCCAAACAACTAAACCAACCCCACCACCACAACAACTCTGATTTTTTTTTCTTCACCTTTCCTTTCTTTTCCTTCCTAAAAGATGCTGGGTTTTTTTCCCCCTAGATTTCTGTAGGTTCCTCACTGCCCCACACAGCCGGAGAAAACAAATTCTCCACCTTGTTATCAGACAAACTTATTCACAAACTGAATTTGCTTTGCTTCTTCCCCAGGTGAAATGCAGATTCTCATCACTATTATCTATGTGCTTCTTTTGAGTAGTAAAAAAAGCCAATACCAAATGCTATGAAACCTATGTCATACCAGCAGTTATATCTGCATGTTTTCCACTGCATGGGGTGTCTGTACTTCCCTTCTCACAGCCCCCACTGGAAACCAAACTTTCCACCCACAAAGATCCAAACCATCACACATTTGGCTGCTCGCAAGAATTATTTTGGAGTCCAACAGCTGCAACTGAGCAGACCCACCATGAGTTCTGCAAGCAGCTTAATTTGGTCATCTGGATAATCTATTTGTTTTCTTAGTGTTAGGTACTTTAGATTGATTTTGCTATTATTTGCAGCTCCACAGGAAAGAAAATTGGTAAATAACTTATTAAAAAAAAATATAACAATCACTGTCAACAGAACATCAGACAATCAGACTGCAGAGATCACTCTGTGGGAGGGGAAGGACCACGAGCTCCATGGGCACTGTCAGGTCAGGCTTGGGCAGGGTTGGTGCTCCATGAGCACAGCAAAATCCGGACAGCCCTGCCACTTGTGGCCCCCCACAGCCATGGAAACCAAGTTTTTCCTCTGAGGAAAGAGGCATTGTGGGCCCACAAGGCTGCAGCATCACCTGGGAGGGTACAGCACACACAAGGCACAGCTCTGAGCTCAAAACCTGCCCGGTCAAAAGCTGTCCCAGGCATGCAGCAAAGCCTCTGCCATCTGCCCTGCTGGCACAGCACTGCTGTACCACCCTGTGTCCCCTGTGTGTCCCCTCAGCAACACATCCTGAGCGCCAGAGGGGAAAGTCAAACCATCTGAGCTTGGAGCTCCAGATGTAAAATACAGCCAAGGCCAACTTCTCAGTTCCACAAGTCCCTCCTTACTCTGGCTTTTCTTACCTGATTTTTCTTGTACCTCCTCCTCCTCACCACCTATCCAAGGTCTCAGGCAACTCTTCAGCAGCAGATCCACATCTCCAGACCCTCCACGCCAAATCCTCCTGCTTCACCCCTTCCTTAACCAATTAGTATCCAATGTGATACTAATACCACATAGCACACCTTAAAGCTTACCTCAAACCATACAACCAAAAGCTTTTCCAACTCCACCACCACCCCAACCCTCCTCCTAGCCCAGCCCTCTCCTGCTGGGCTCTGCCTCTTCGAGTTCTCACTCCAAACACCTGTGGCAATAAGGTCTGGATGAGCTGGGCTGGTGATGGCAGCTGTTGTTTGTGAGCATCAATTCTTCTGAGACATGGCTCTCCATAAGCGTGGAGGGTGGGCAATGAAATTCCACCTCTTTTCCCCCTCCAAACGGAAGATTTCAGGAAGTCAGAGGGAAGTTATGGCCTGTTTAGAGAGCATTGTTCATATGGTGGCACTACAGGACTTGATGCTCCTCTACAAAGTGTTCAGGGCCAGAGGAAATGGTCTCAGGTTACACCAGGGGAGGATCAGATTGAATATTAGGAAAAATTTCTTCATGGAAAGGATTGTCAAACATCAAGACAGTGAAGTGGTGGAGTCACCGTCTCTGGAAGCGTTCAAAAGATGTGTGGATGTGGCACCTGGGGGCAGGGTTTAGTGGGGGGCGTGGTGGTGGTGCTGAGTTGATGTTTTTAAAGGCCTTTTTCAACCTTAACAATCCTATGATTATTCAGTGCTCTGCAGGTAACACAAACCAAAGCTTCTCCTGCTGCTTGCTCCCAGCATTAAAATCATGTGGGGCCTGGGACACAGTTCCAGCAACAACAGCTCCTGTTTTGTGAGACGTCAGAGCTGTTTGTCATCCTATCCTAAAGGAGCAATCCACCCTCCATTTCCCCCACCCAATCTGCCCATTTTGTGGCTCAGAAAATCACAAATCACACCTCCCTCCACCAACAGCAGCACAGCTGCACCAAGGGCAACACTCTTCATTTCCTGAGTGATCATATGAAGTCTTAAGCAAGGCCAAATAAACTTTAAATAAACACTTGAAGACATTCTGGGAGTTCTTCATCATAAACAGATGGATTGGTAGATGCAGTGGATTAGTCTGGGTATAATCCAATGTGATACCCAAGTGATTCAAGCAAGGGAACCACATGCAATGCTTTGCTTGAAGAAAAATAATGTGGTTTTTTGTCAAGGGCATCAAGATGTTCTGGTGCTGACCCTCCTCCTGCATCCGCTTCCCATAAAAACATGCCCTGCTATCATCCATGGCCGGACGGCCCCAGGTTTCTCTAAGGGAGCAGCATAATTCCCTCATGGTTTGGATTACAATGACTGCAGGAAAGGCTCCAGTGGAGAATTTCCAGTCAGGCCAGTTCAGGACTGGTGGCACCACCAGTTTTGTCCAAGCAGAGACTGGGACACCTGGCAAGGAGGAGAAGCAGCAAACATTGAGGCTTAATTTTATTCCCAGTCAGGCCTTCACACCTTCTCACTCAGCTCCATCAATTAGGCTGCCCTTTTCCTAAATATTTGCTTGGAACAGCTCCTGACTTTATCCTGGAAGCTGAAAGATAAACTCGGAGGTTTCTGTATCAGGCCAAGCTGCCTGTGCTGCAGCAGCCCAGCTGTCTGAAGGGAGCCTCCCTCTCCCCAGGCAGCCTTTTGCAGAGCTGTGTGTCCTTGGATGCCAGCCTGTCACCCTTTGTACTCCATTCCATTTCCCTGACAGAGCAAGAAAAGCGCAGCAGAAGCTGCAGGGCTGGGGCTGCTGTGTCCCCCTGCAGAGGGGCACGATGGCATGGTGGCAGCCAGGTGACCACTGGTGACTTCAGCCCCTTTCTTCCTTGGCTTAAGGGTCGTGTTCTGACCCTGACACCTCAGTTCTCCCCCTTCCCATATTTTTCCCATATTTTCACCCTTACTGAGTGGTTCCCGGAGTGTCCTGTGGGTAGGGGTGGGACTTGCTTCACCCAAATACCTGCGTGGTTTCCCCACCTGGAGCACTGTCAGCATCCTTGCTTTTCCCTTGGTACTGTGGTTTTTTTGTAGCATTTATCTCTCCTGGGAGAACAACCATTGTGTGTGATGATCAGACAGTCTGATAAAGGAAAAATGACACATACTATACCAGAAAGGGAAAAGAAATGGCTTTTTCATTCCTCTGTGTTCATTAATAGGCTTTAGCTGCCTGCATCAGCCTCATCTGGGATCCCCCCAATGTCAACCATCAGTTTAGGAGCTGCACTTCAGCTCTGACATGGTTTCTGGCTTTGTCCTCAACTACTCCTGGCTTCACTGGCAACATCTTCCTTTTCCTGATGGTGACACAGGCTCACGTTTTTCAATGTGATGAGGTTGCACCCTGGCTGGCTCTGTGGTCACCCTCTGTTCTCAGTTTGATTTTCCTTTCCTTGGCTTTCCTCTCCTGCAAGATTTCACAGGTAGACAAGATGGGAAAGGGACAGTGAAAGGAGAAAAACCTGCCCCTGTGCTCAGACTGTCACTGGACAAACAGCAAAGGCTGGTGGTAGTTTGGAGCAGGCAAATCCAAAATAAAAGTATTAAAGAAATGCGACTTCGAAGGAGGGGAATGCAATGAACCACATTTTCTACTGTCCCTTGCAGAGCCCATCAGAAAGATGGAGAGGATGAGACCCCACAGCTCCTGTGCTTGGCTGTGGGCAGAGGATGATCTTGTGGAAAGCTGCATTTCCAAGGTGCAGCTCAGCTCTGGTGAAAGCCTCTGGCAAACTCCTACTGCTTTCCACAGCATGCCTGGAGAAATCCAGGAGCACCAGGCCCTCTGTTGATGTAACTTGATGGATTTGTCAAACACATTTCTGCAGTTTTACCATGTTTTTATGTGATGCAGAATCCTGAGCTTTCCCTGCGTTTCATACAGCTTAAATCCTTTGAACTGCTTCAAATGGAAAGCTGACCTTTTGTGTGCTGGGGCTGTTCCACGTCTCTGGGGCCAGCAGTGCTCCCTCTTGGGGGGTTTGCAGCTTGGCACAGGAAAAATGTGGGATCTTCGACTTAATTCGGGCTCAGATCCCTCTTACAGGGAATTTCTTGTGCTTTCTCTCTTCACACTGTGCAAGGGCTCCCTGGTTACTGCTGAGTTTGAAGACTTTGTTTAAGAAACTCACTTCCTTCTAGTCCATCTTCAGAAGAGTCGCTCTTGGAGCAATTTAAACTTTTTTCCCCTTAAGTAAGGGTTTGGCTGACAGCAGCTGCTCCACTGTCAGTGATGACAAGTGGGAAGGAGTGTGGAGCCAAACGTGAAGGAGGAGCAGAAGAAACAGTAATGGAGAGCAGCAGCACTGCAGTGGCTTGCGAGCTTTGGCACCAGGCAAACTGGAAATGGGGACTTGTGAAAAGCAGGGTCAGGGGAAGGTCAAGAGCACAGAAGCTGCTGAACAACTCAGCTTTGTGTGGCTGCTCAGCACTCGCACCGCTGGTGCTGCTCTGAGGATATTTGAAGCTGTTATTAGTCCCTGACCCCTGTAATTCTGGCTGCAGCGCTGGGAATGGGGTGGGAGCAGGGTTTTCCACGCTGTGGGGCATGATTCTCACTGCTGCCGTCAGAAGCTGGTGGTGCTGGGATCCCCCGTGCCCGTGGCTGGGGTCAGAGCCTGGCCAAGCCCTTTGTGGGCTGTAACTCAGACAATCTGTGTTGCATTGCATCCCTCATTCTCACAGATATGCCGAGGATGTAAAGTCTGAGCATGGAACTGGGGGGGCTCAGCCTTGCCTACAGCCCTCCTGGAACAGAGCAGTGCTCTGCCTTCTTGTCAGGGAGCACAGGAGGGCTCTGCTGGACACACGTGGGGTCCGTCAGCTGCAGAGGGATGTTCCCCTGTTCCCATGGGCAGCAATTATTAACTGGGGCCAGGCAGTGGCACTTAGGAAGATGAAGTAGCTTTGTTCTGGGTACTCCTTTCCCATCACATCCTTCTGGCTGGTCCCATCTGTGGCTCAGCAGCAAAGGGAAGGGCTGGAGGAGGCGTGGGTGCTCCCTGGATGGCAGCGCAGGCACTGGGGGCTGTGGGAACCCACTCCTGCTCGTGCCCCAGGCTAATCCTGCCTCTTGGACTCACTGCAAAGAGCCTCAGCCATCAGGTACATTCACAAGTGGGCTTTAATGGTCGCCAGCAGGCAGCCCTGGCCCTGCCAGGCTTCCCACAGCACGGCTGGAAAGATCAAAGCTGTCATGTGTGAGTGCCAGCCTGACTGCTGGTGACACGGGGAACAAATGCGATCAGGCAGGAGGGATAGAGCTCTGGCCAGGACCTTCCCTGCGAGCAGCAGAAGTTTGGAGAACAGCTGGTGTTGGTCTGATGGCCTGTCCTGGGGTGGGGAGGATGAGGAGGAGGCAGGGGAGGAGCTGATCCCCTGCCCGGTTTCACACAGGAGTAACTCAGCTCCTGGCACTGCATTTGCAGCCCTTCCCTCTGCTCTGAGTGCACAGGGACAGGGTCTCGTCCTCCCCCAGACCCTCCCTCGCTGGTGGGGGAGGCACCGTGGCTCACACCGTGCTCAGGTCTCATCAAACCCCTCCTCAGGAGAGAGGGATGGGGAATTCCCCTGAGCAGATCCTGCTCCTTATGCTGACTTTGTGACAGGCACTTATCGTGAATTAATTGTGCATTATTAGCATCCATTATTCATTCCTATTATGTGTACATACATTGGTGGTGCTGAATAATGAGGGAATTATGCCAAACAATTAAATGGCCCTCCACGGAGGAACAGCCTTGGGAGAAGGGGCTGTATCACAAACAAGGGGGTTTTAGTGGGCACCAAACTGGGTGGGAAGAGGAGACAACAGAAGGAAGAAAGCCAGGGCAGAAGGCAAGGAACCAGCAGAGATGTGTGAATTACAGCTGGCTGAACAAACTAGTTTTCATGGGAGTGGCAGAACCCAAAGAAAGTGGAGGAAATTTGGGTCAGCCTTTTTGGCAAAACTAAGTCAGGTCTAAGTGGTTCCTTCAAGAGGAAGAGAAAAATGTCCTTTATCATCTACTCTGGTTTTTAATGTTAGGCTAAAAAAAAAATTGTCTCAGTGTTGAAAGTTTAAAAAAGGCCTTTTCAATACATTTCACTTGATGTCAAAACAAATCCTGTGTACTTTTGGCTGAAGCTGTTTGTGAAATTAGACACAGACTTGCACACAGGTCGGGTCTACTTGAAAAAGGAAAATTTTCAGCAGTTTGGCATATTTTTGATTATTTATGGCACAGTGGGGAGGGGAGAGGAGGGAATCTCCCTGTGCTCAGCGGAGGAAAGCAGATCAAGCAGCACAGCTCAGAGCTGCAGTGTGTGTGTGAAAGATCAGAGCTGCAGCAGAGCTGGAGAGGGGAAGCTCAGGTTCTCAGAATCCATCTCAATTGACAGAGATAATTACAGGTGCCATGTTCCCAATTTCTTCTTCTGAGGACTCTCTTCCTTAATAAACTCATTCTAACAAATTGATCACAGCCTCTCTGCTACTCAGCACATATCAAAGCCATTTTTAAGATTGAAGAGAACACTTTGGGTGAAAAATAGGAACCAGTGCCAGACTTCGTAGAGATCTAAATCTACCTCAGCTGTAATACAATTGAATTAATTTGCTGTCTTCACATTCTGCTTAACATGTTCATGGATGTCTGAGGTTCTGAGGTGTGGTCAGAGTCCAAAAAGACCCCTGGAACCTGCTCGTGGTGTTTTCTGGAGGTTGGACCTCAGCTGGGGAGCAGGGGAGGATCACACTGCAGCTTCCCAGTGCAGCTTGGACACCTCTGGGCTGTTTTGGGCTGACTTCAGCCAAACAGAAAGTTTTGGGTTGGAAAGGACCTTGTCCCACCGCCTGCCATGGGCAGGGACACCTTCCACCATCCCAGGCTGCTCCAAGCCCTGTCCAGCCTGGCCTGGGACACTTCCAGGGATCCAGGGGTAGCCACAGCTTCTCTGGGCACCTGTGCCAGAGCCTGCCCACCCTTGCCCAGCAGGACAAGTGCATTCATATAAACAATAGAAATAAGAGAAATACATTCATAAATTTTATAGGAGTTTGAGCAGATGATTGCTCAAAAGACTTAGGGAGGCTCTCTTCAGGTTACTCCTCTTGGTTATTTCCTGTTCTTTTTTCTATATTTTCAGTGGAGCATTTGTACCAGCATAATTCTAATGAAAGAACTAGACAAAGAGTAACTTTTTCACAGGAGCATCCAGCATGCTATAGACCTTGTTTCCTAAACCACTATAATTAAACCAAGCCCCAAAAAAAATCAACAAGTGATTTAAACCCAGGCTTTTTAGTGTGTTTCATTAGACACAGGCAAATGCCACGAGGATGCCCTAATTCCCTTTTTTTAAAATTAGTCTGAGGAAAATACAATAATGAACTCCCATGCCTCCAAAATAAACACTTCTTAACCCAAACTGAGAGCCCCCACACTGGCACTGCTCACTTGAACAAGTTCAGGTAACTGGTGCAGCCATGTGGAGCTGCTTTGCTCTCTGCACTGACCCATTCAGCTGTTTCACCTGGGCCTAAATCTTTCCCAATCCTGCTTATCAGCTGTCTACTGGATGCAGAAATACAGGGATAGGCCTTCTCCTGGATTGCCTTCCTGGTGTCCAGTTGGAACAGCGCTCAGTCTAAGGTGGGCTTCACCTCCTGTGACAATGGTTTGCTTCCCTCAAGGAGGCTGGGGAGGAGCAGCTGGGGCTGGCATTGAGTAACACATCCCAGGGGAGACAGATGTCCAGGGCTCAGAACAGCACATTCCTTGGCTGCAGCTACAGCCGGGAATTGCCACAGTCGGTGGCTGTGGGGAGTTAGAAGTCACTGCTCCACAAGGTGCAGGAGTTTCTTTGCAGCTGCTGAAATTCCCAGAGTGACGAGGGCTGAATCAGAGACCCCAACCCTCCCCTTCCTGTCCCTGGTGCTCTCCCAAACCTGCATCTCTCTCTTACCCTTTCTAGCCAGGAAAGGCTTTGTCTGCACAGAAAACTGCATCACTTTTACGTAACGTGGAGTTGCAGCCAAGACAGACACCTGCACAAAGCCTCTTCTGGTGCACCCCTTGTGCCAACTTTCAGCATCCAAAGCACCTCCTCCTGGTCCTGGGTGACAGCATTGGCAGCCTCAGGGCTTCCTAGCCAGCCCCAGGACAGGGAATGGCTGCTCTGTGTCTCTCCTCTGCACTCCTTGGTCAGCAGGACACAGGCACTGAACCTTTTCCTTTCACACTCAGGAGGAGTGCTCCAGGAGCTTTCCCTGGTGGGCTTTGCTGGATAAAGCGATGCTCCAGCCCCTCAATGTCTTTCTTGCCCAAAACTGACCCCAGGACTTGAGGAGTGGCCTCACCAATGCCCAGTGAGGGGGTCCCAGCCCCTCTGCCCCAGCCTGGAGCTGCAGGGGCTGTTGTGACCCAAAGGCAGGACTTGGCACTTGGCCTGGTTAATCCTCACCCCATTGGCCTCAGCCCATGGATCCAGCCTGTCCAGAGCCCTCTGCAGAGCCTTCCTGCCCTCCAGCCAACAGTGCCTTATCAGAAGGGAGCTCCTTGGGGCACCCCACTGTGAGAACAGGCCTTTGTGGGAACAGCAGCAGCATTCTGCAGGGCTGGGAATGCAGAAATGAGCTCTGGCAGGCTGCTAGTGCCCAAAGGGACTTTGCAAAGAGCTGGGTGGGTGGCTGGCAGCCTGGGAAAAGAGCCATTCAAAAGCAAAGGGAAATATTTTTTTCCAGTTCAGGTGTGGTTTCCATGTTTCACATGCATCTTTTCGGTGTAAAAGAGGATGGAAATTTCAAATGGAAAAATAAGTCCTGAAATGGACCAAATACCATTTGAGCTGCTGAAACATTGCCCTGCTAATTTTTGTGTTTCATTTCACTGCTGATCGTTTAAATGCCATTTATTTTAAGCTATGAGAGGACATAAATTTATGGGAAAAAGATTGATCAAGATTGACTGACTGCTGCCAGTGCCCCCCTGCTTCCCTGAACCCCTTCCTTCCCCATCCCTGAAGAACAGGATGAGGCTGACTGGGGAGGAAACTCCTTGCCTTGGCAGAAGGCAGGCAGGCAGGACACCCAGCTGGGCCATTCCCCTCTAACCTTGCTGAAATTTTCATTTTTGGCTGGGGATGGGGGCCAGGGGGAGCTTGATTTTGCTGCTTTAAACACATGCAGGCTGCTCGGCACTGAGAACATTGCTGTGGTCATGAAAAGCAAACACAGCAATGGCTCCCAACGTTGACATGGTGCAGAGGGACAAGGGGACAGCTGGCAGCTCTCCAGAGAGTCCAGGACCTTCCTGAAGTGGGGACAACTGGCCTGTTTGGACTGAGGTGAAGACACCCTCCAGACCAGACTCCAGATGAGGAGTCCAGCGTATTCTGGAAGGGAAAGATCACACCCTCTGTCCCTGAAGCATAAATAATCAGTGCAAGACCCTCAGCTGGAAGAAAAGCACATTATTGCTCTCCACAGCTTCCTGAGATTGTAGTGAGGTCGGTGTCAGGCTCTTTCCCAGGTAACAAATGACAGGACAAGAGGAAATGGCCTCAAGTTGTGCCAGGGCAGGTTTAGATTGGATATTAAGGAAAATTCTTCAACTGAAAGGGTTGTAAAGCACTGAACCAGGCTGCCCAGGGCAGTGGCAGAGTCACCATCCTTGGAAGAGATCAAAAAATACGTGGATGTGGCACTTGAGGACATGGTGAATATGGTGGTGGTGCTGGGTTGGCAGCTGACAGCAAGAAAGGTCAAATCTATTACATCAACGTCTATTTTGGCTGAAAAAGTGTTTGCTTTTAGTATTGAAAAAAAAAAAAAAAGCTTTTCCTGGGGTTACTATTTTTGTGGCATTTACGGTTAAGGCAGACCCCTGCTGTCTTGCTTTTCAGGAATATTTTTGGATTTGTTGGCGCTCCTGGGGTGTCCAAAGCTAAAAATATTATTTCAGTTTTTGTTGTTCCCACTTCCAAAATTAAACCAACCCCAAATCCCCAAACAGAATCTCATTAGGGCTTGCTTAAAGGTCAGTTTAAAGCATCCTTACAAGGTAGATTCTTGTGTTAAGGACACCTGGCCTGGCATGGAGAGGTCTGAGTGCCCCTCCTCTCTGCCAGCCACTGCCTTGCCCCCGTACCCAGCAGAGCAGTGAGAGAAAACAACAAAATCCTGAAAGCCCTCAGTGCCCCACAGAGCCCAGAGCTGCTCTGGGGTTCCATCAGCATTTGGGAACAGGATGAGCACACGGAGAGGGAGCTGGGGGCAGGGAGGGAAGAGAGGAAACGGAGCAGCTGAGCTGCAGGAGCCGTGGTGGGACATCGCGAGCTCCCCCGAACAATCTGCTGTGTGCACAGAAACTCACTCGCGTGAATTCCGAATTTACAGCTTCGGAGCCGGCGTCGTAAGGGAAAAGGTTGGGCTATTTTCTGTTTGTTTGCTCATTTTCTGAAGTGGCAGCTCGGGTTAGAGCTGACACCAGGAGGATGAGCACTGAGTCCTGGGCTAAATATTTCATTTCCACAGATGCTGACATCAATTTGGTTACAAAGAAACTCTTTTGCTTTTTTTTGGTTTTGTTTTGTGCTCCTTGCAGGCTTTCATTTAGGGCTATTTGTTTATTTTTTTTAAAGCAATCTCTGCTAAATTTTGGGGTGGATAAGGGAAAAGATAATCGAGCTCAAAAAACCAACTTGGAAGTGGAATGAGGTATGTTACAAGGAAAAAACCACAAGCCAAAGAAGTAAAACCACATTTCCTCTGCCTTTCTTACAATTTTCATGTGCTTCACGCAAAGATCAAAGAGAGCTTTGCCCTGATTCATGGCAAAGAAGAGACTTGGCTCCAGTAGCATCAGAGCTGGGGTTCAAATTTGGGCAGAAGGGTCATGGTGGACCTTCCAGCTTGCTGTTCCCTGCTCTGTGACAGGCATCCCTGATGCCACAGAGCCCCTGGGACTCCCTGGGCTCTGGCAATCCCCAGGATGGGCTCCCCTGCCCCTCACACACACAGGGGATGCTGCTGCTGGCGCAAGCAGCAAAGGGCAGCTAAAGACAGGAACGATGCTGAGCCACAGCTCCCTTTTGTTGCATTCCAGAGGATCACTCGAAAACTTCACCAGGGAAATTATGTTTATGCTTCAATGCAGTGAGCAAAAGCATCTCATTTCCCTGCTCTGCCATTCAGGCTAAATCCGTCTCTCCCTGACACCGGTCCATTTGGAATTCATCCACTGAACTGATTCTGGATTTCCGCAGCGGCATCTGGGAGCGGAGCACGGAGCCTTATTTATTTATCGAGGCTTTATGGCTTGGAGATTTGCTCCTGCAGGAGGAAACTTCCTGTCCGTGGTTCCTGCTCGGCTCGGGAGGCCTGGCCGCCCCATCCAGGGGCACGGAGCCCATGAGCAGCGGCAGGGCTGTCCCCTCCTGTGCCCTGCAATCCCCCCGTGCCCGAGCCAGCTCCCAGAGCCCTTCCCAGGGTCTTTCCTGGCTCGGCTGCCTTTGACGTCGGCGCTGCTGCCGAGGCGAGGGAGACACGGAGGGATGAAAATAGCACAGCTATTATCGGCTCCGCTCGGAATTCTGGTTCCATTTAAACGCCTTTGTCGGAGAAGAAGAGCACAGACCTCAGCTTTGAGCAGCTCTTCTCCCTCCTGGCTGCAGAAGCATCCTGGTGCCAGGGATAGCAGAGTCCAAGGCTCGCAGCAGAGGCACTGTTTGGCTCCTGGGGGTGCTCCCGAATGCTTTCCAAACACAGCCCAGTGCTGGTGGCTCGAGTTGAAGGTTTTACTGGATGGCAGTGAGGCACGAGAGGCCAATTCCATCCTCTGCCCCAATTATTCTTGAGGTGAGGACCAGCACACACAAGAAGTCTCATCGGCCTGCTGTGGTCAGAAGATAGGCTCTGAGTCCGAGTCTCTGAGTTCCAATTTCACCTCCTTTCTGGGGCGAGCGGTTCCCTCTCTCTTCTCCTTCCCTCCCTTACGAATACAGCCATAAATGGTCCTTCCTGCTTTGCAAAGAGTGTCATTTCTGAATGCAATCTTCCCTGCTTTTGTGCAAGCTGGGCTCTTATCAGACTGGCCTTTAGGAGCTGGCACATGAGGGTTCCCTTAGGAGCACATTTAGGTGTTTGGGCACAGCAGGAGAGCACCCTGTTGGACATGGCTGTAGAGCATGAGAGTGACCCCAGTGTGTCCTGCGCCTGCCAGCTCTGCCCTCCTGCCTTCCCACATCGAGCCAGGCTGATCCTAGCCCTGGGGTGGGTACCCCCACTCCCTGTGGTTTCTGGGAAGTCCCTTTGCCACCCACACCCATTTCCAAGCAGGTGACCTGATAACGCTGCTGACCTTTCCTTCTGTGCATCCATTTGGCTGTTTGAAGGGAGGGAAAAAGAAAAATCCACAGCTCTTCAGCAAGGGTGGTTTTCTTCTCTCTGCCTCTGAGTTTTCCGCCAGGATGACAGGTTGGAAACTCTCATGCCCTTTAGTTTAGAGTTTGCCTCAGCAACACCTCGTTTTACAGCACTTTGAATTGAGATGTTGAAAAAGAATTTCTTCCCTGCCAGTCCAAGCACATTTCCATTAAATATCTCCTCCTGCTTTGCAGACTATAGGAAAACGAGAGCTGTGTGGATTGTAACCTCTCCCCCACACACAGTGAATGTGGTTTCTTGCTCCAGTTCTTCCCACTGTTTTTTTGGCAGCACATCTGCACCCCCAAAGGGAGCCAGTCCAGGGAACCTCCAGCTGAGACCCCCACCCCAGTGGAAATTGCTGCTCAGAATTCCTGTACGCCTGTTTGACTGGGCTGCTGTCCTCAGGGGGACCTGGGGACCAGCAGCCAACCCTGCAGCTCAGGTCACACCTTCAGAGCAGGAGGAAGCACAGGAGGTGGCTTTTGGGCTTCTCAGTGAGGGCAGCCTGCTGCGAGGATTTGCATCTCAAACTCTGGCCAAATTCCCAGCTTTTTGGGCAACTGTAGCAGCAGAAAGCTCTGGGCTCTCCCAGCCTGAGGTAGGATGTGCTGAGGAGCAGCAGCAAGGAGGAAGCTGGGCCTGGGTTCAGTGTGAGGCTATGGACAC
Organism: Origma solitaria; assembly: GCA_013397895.1. Lineage (NCBI taxonomy): Eukaryota > Metazoa > Chordata > Aves > Passeriformes > Acanthizidae > Origma > Origma solitaria. Next base: position 370,922 of record VZRL01005614.1, on the reverse strand, counting down.
CCAGCGCTGTCCCCAGCAGACACAACCCGGCCAAGGAGGGGCAGTGGGGACAGACACAGCTGGACCTGGCTCTGGACATGGCCCTTGTGCTCACCCAGGGGAGCCTCACGCACAGAGCCAGCCCTGCCACAGCATTTGGGGGATGAGCTGCTGTGTCCCACGCGCGAGGGAGGCTCTGCCTGTGGGGGAACAGGGAGAATGCACGAGGATAAACCATCCCAACAGCAGCAGTGCTTCCCAGTGCCTCTGCTCCAACACCTACATCCTTCCTCAAGTGCCCCCTCTCTCCTCTCCCTCCTCAACTCCATGTCCCCATTGCTCTCACTAGGTTCAGAAGATATTTTCCTCTCTCCTTCCCCTCTTTGTGGTGGCGAGTCCTGCTGAATTCATGAAAAAACAAGAAGCTGAGCACATTTCACACACAGCTGCCCATCTCTGGAGACCGCTGGAGCGAGAGCAGGAGCTGCATCATGGGGTGCAGTGTGGCAGAGCCCCTGGGACCCCTCCTCCCCTTCCCCGGGGATGGGGCTGCTCTGCTGACATGCTTGGCTGGGCATGAGAAGGTTCATTAGGGACAGAGCCCTCCTGCAGGCCCTGGCCATGGTGGGGACAGCTCACCCTTCACTCGCCCTCCTCTGTGGCTCTGAGGAGGGGTTCACCTCCTCTCAACCCTTCCAGAGCTGTCACTATGGACACCTCTGTGCCATCCACCTGCAGCACCCCGGCAGCCTGGAAGTGGTTTCAGGATGGAGAGCCTGAGTTTTTATTCCATTGAAGTGCTGCAGCTGCTTCTTGGTGAGGAGCTGCAGGATACAGCCCTCCTCCAGCCCCTGCCATGGAGTTTGTGACATTGCTGTCACTCTTCCCTCAGGAGGGCTTTTCCAGCTCTGTTTACCCTCCTGTGACTCTCTGCACCCCTGGCTGGTCCTCCCTGCCCTCTGCACACCCCTCTGACATGATTTTCCAGCTTTTTGCCGGCTCTGCTCCCTGCTGGCATCACCTGGGTGGATCTCAGCTGTGCTTCAGCTCTCCATCAAAAAGAAAGGGGTAACACATCACCCTGTCAACAGCCTGGGGTGGGCATGAGCACAGGGAACATTCAGCTGCTCAAAAGATTATTTCAGCAGATGGAAATGATTCTGCCCAGCTGCCCATCACTGCTGACCACAGCGCTCTGGGAAGCAGAGCTGACACTGTAAATTTTGGGTGGGAACAGCAACATTTGCTCGTCGTGGCAGTCGATGCTGCTCTTTTCGTGGTGCTGGTGCCCCTGAACCCTGACCCCACTGCAGAGCTGCTCCCTGCTGGGTGCTGAAGCGTGGCCCAAATCCTGGCTGGAATTGCAGGCTGGCCCCACCGCCAGCTGCAGTGACACCATGCTCCAGACTCTTCCCCAGACTCTATTTGTGCACGAAGAAATCTCCATTCTGATGTTTTGCGTGTTGGAGGCCTCAGATTGCTCCCTTTCACTGTTCACCCTGGTAATCCAAGAGGGATTTTCCCCTTCCAGGCACAAGGAGCACCTTGCTGATGGGGACAGCCAAATCGCTGCCCACATCTACCTCAACTCTGCAGACCGTGGGCTGCCAATTGCTGGGATAGGGTGTGGAGAAGGCTGCTGTGACAGTCCTCCAGCTGCCCTCTCCAAAAACCAGGCCTGCCCCTGGAAAAGCACCCACTGGAGAAGGAAAGGGCTGCTCTGAGGAACAGCTCTTTCACCACACAAAAACAACCTGCAAAAACAAGCGAACTCTTGACCGTCTCGTTCAACTAATCCCCACGGCTGTTGGACTAAAAGCAGCCAGGGGAGAGGGAAGCAGGATAGTCATATCCTTTTGCAAAGGGCTGTTCCTTATCCTTATCTCTATCCCTACCCCTGCTTCCCTCCCTCTGCAGCTTTGGAGGAATTGCCCACACAGGTTTTGTTTGGCGTTTCCCACCTCTCTCCCTCATTTCAAACCCCTGGGATTGCCACACCTTCTGCACTGGAAACAAAGCCATAAAAGAAATTGGAAGAGAAAGGGAAAAGACAGCCCACTGATCCCCCAATTAGCACGGAGCACTTAAGCAGTCAGAACTTTGCATTTTAATTGTCATCAGTCCAAACACAAAAAGCTGAAGTGACAAACCCCACAGCTAATTCCAGCTGATTAAATAAGTCCCCATCCCAAGGCCTGTGTGTGTTTCTGGTTTAATTCTTGGCCTCTGGACACAGTCCCACTGATAAAGGCAGTGCTTTATTTTTACTCTTCTCCACCCAAATCAGTTTGCTTCACTGAATCCTATTCTAGAGTCATCTCTGCACATCTGAGCTCTTTCCCTGGTCTGGACCTTGTCCTTGGGGTTCCTGTGGTGCCAGGGGCATCCCCAACACTGAAACTCTGATCACCTTTGAAGTTAACTTTGGTCTTCAGGTCTGTTTAGTCAAATAATGAGTGTCTCCAAGCAGAGAGATCCCACAGCCCACCTGGGCCTGTGATTTGATGGCTAACTGCCTTCACTGTGGAATTTTTTCCCTTTTATCTAATAGAATTTCTTCTGTTGCAATCCTGCCTCCCGTTGTCTTACTGTGAAAATTAATTAGGACCAACTTAAACGACAAAGGAAGTACACAGACCCAAGAAGAGCTCTCAATCCTCTGTGAAAAGAAGGATTTGCTACAGAGCCTCAGCTTGGAGCACAACAGACCCAAACCAAGCCACAAAACCAAACTTCCTGGGGATTGAGCTCCAGACCCAGATGTGTGGAGCTACAAACACCCAGAGAGAAGATTCTCAAGAAGCAGCTTGTCCACAGCTGTCCCCAAAAGGGGTTTCTCTTTCCAGTATTCTCTTTCCAGTATTCAGATCTTCTGAGATGGTCAGTCCACTCCTCCCCCATACCCCTGAACCTTCCACTATCCCACATTGCTCAAAGCCCCATCCACCCTGGCCCTGAACACTTCCAGGGATGTGACATTCACAACTTCCCTGGCCAAGAGGATGTCAGGGGACATCACATGTAAGAGCAGGGTCAAGGTGTGAACCTCTAATTGTGAGCCTGGCAGTTCTCTTTGAAGGTTCTGAGCAAGCTTGGGCAGACTGTGGGAAGAAAAAGAGCTGTGAAAGCTGTGTGAGACCAGTCCAGAGCCCTGGAACACCTTTATAAAGTGGAACAGCAGAGAAGCTGAAGGTGTCAGTCTGATGTGACAGGAAACTCCTAAAGTGGAAGCTGAGGGGCAGAATGCCTGGGCCCCCCTGCTTCCTGACAAAATGTCACTTTGGGGTAATCATGACCCTGCACAGGAGGAGCTGGTTGTTGAAGGGCCCAGGGGACTGAGGGTTTGGTGACCTCTCTGGCCCCCATTGTCCCTGTTGCATCTGTACAGGAGCTGGAATGGAATGTCAGGTTGGTCTCCAGCGCTCAGGAGCAGAGAGGTGCTGTGATTGTTGTAGAGAGCTCACACAAGGATTTGCTTTGCTTATTGTAAAGCAAAGATAATAAGGGTCACATCTTATTTGCTTTGTAAATTAGTTCCTCTAATCAAAGCGTTCCTTAGCAAAGAACAATTCTTGGAAGCACAAGTACAAGTGGATGTGAGGGCTCTGCTCTCCCCCAGCACACAGCCCTGTCTGTGCTGCAGCTGAGGCAGAGGCAGGCTCCTGCTCCTTGCTCCTCAAGACAAGGGATGCCCAATGTCCCCTCGGCTTTGCCACTTCCCATCCTGCAGGAATCCACCCTCAGGAATCAGTCTGGCACAGCCAAACTTCGAACTCATCCCCTGTCGGGATGTGGGAGAGCTGGAACCCTTTTTGTTTAGGACAATGTGTTCAAGGATATCAAAGCCCCAAACTGTGGGCAATGCTGAACTTTCATTTCCTCCTGTAAGTAGGGCTGTGCTCACGCAAACACACTATTTTTTGTTAGCCAAAGTGAAGAAGCAATTCACACAGAAGGGTGGGAGATGAGGAGTGTATGGCTTTACACTGAATCAGATATTTCATATACAGAAGGCTTAATTCTTTTTTTAGACCCATAGGAAGAAAAGAAATGGAGAAACGAAATAGTCTCACAGAAATGGGGCAGGAAGAAAAATCCTGATCCCAACATAGGCACTGCAGTTAGTCACACTCTCCTCCCTCCTCTGCCCAAAGGGTTTGGAAGCAGCAGGTCCCACATCTCTGGGGTGGGCAGGGCACACCAGGCTGCTCCATCCCTCCCCTTTTGATGATTTTCCAGTTTACACGAGCAACAGAATGGTCACAGGAGGCAGGGGCTGCATCCCCAGGGCAGATTCTCTGGCAGCAGGTGGGAGTGTGTTTGACCCCACGCCTGGGAAAGGACTGGGAAATGGTAGGAAGCAGGCAGGACCAACACCCCCTCTGCTGTTCCACTGCCTGCCTTTAGAGCCTTTTTGGCTGTGTTCAGGGAAATTCCTCACCTGTGGCAACACCATGAGCTAGCCCTGAGCACTGAATAGAAAAGGTTCGGGCCAGAGGAACTTGCTGATGGAGGAGGAAAGGAAAGCACCTGCACAGCTCTCCCTTCTCCCTGCCAAGTGCAGAGGGCCCGAGGTGCTCAGGAAAAGACCCAATTTACTGCTCAGAGCAGCTGGAGCCAGGTCAGCACTGCCCGTGCTGTCCTGCAGGCTCTCACCACACACTCCACAAAGTCACCACTTCAGGGGACAGCTCCTTGAGCCTCTCTGCCAAGGGGCCCAGCAAGAGATATTATCCACAAACAGGAACGACCCAGACACTTGGCAATATTGATCAGACAACAGGGCAGGGCTCCCCATGGCACAGCTGGGGTGAGGAAATCAGGGATCCTTTGGCCATTGAAAGGAATCTGCTCTGTTTGCTCTACTTTCAGTCACCTTCCTTCTCTCTTGCTCTGTATTTACAGCAATAAATCACTTAATTAATCAGCCTGAAAGGGGAAGTAGAAACCCCAATGTAGGCAATGGATTTCTAGGGACAGAAACCCAAATCCATTACTGGAGCTCACCATTCATTCATCTCCATTAGTAAATTCCTTTCCCTGCCATTCCAGGCTCTGGCCCCGTAGCTGCAGGGCCTGCAGGAGTCATGAATGCATTTAACAAAGCCCCATTTTCCACCACCTCCTGAGCAGAGCTCTCCAGTTTCGATATTACCCTGTGCAAACCTGAGCTCTGAAGTTCTGGGTACTACAGAGCACTTTTACCCCCACCTGAGGAGCACAGGAGTGCGCTCATGGCTCAGCCCCTACAGCTGAAATGGGGAGAGGTGGGGCTGACTTCACAAGAAACTTTCACACCCCAGAGACACAAAAGAGTGAAGACAAATTTCCATGGGCAAATTTGGGGTGTGAGTCCCCCATGGTATTGAAAAAGCTGACAGAACATTAAACAAAACAAAGCTGTTCAACCTACCGAGGGCTCTGGCTCCTGTTACTTCGTTGGCTGCCACGGGTACCAAGTTCTTCCAGCTCCAGTCTTACTCCTATTTATTTATTTATAGCTGATACTGTGCATGTCCTTCATTCCAGCCATGCTCTTAAGAGCCTTTTCCCCCTCTCGTTTTTATTTCTGCTCTGTGTTTTGCCTTTGTACAATACATCCTGCCTTCTCTCTTTGCCTTCTGGCTGAAACACTTACCAGCTGAGGTTTCCCTCTCCTAAGATTTCCCCATCCTCCTGGAAAGCTCACAGAAGTGCTGAGGCTGCAAGCCTTGTCCCTGCCAGGGAGATGCATGGAGCAGGTGGAGTTGCTGTCCTGGGACTGTGGGCTGCTCTCAGGTTAATTTGTGAAATTACCTTCAGACTCAGCAGCTGCTGGGGCTGTTGGTACTTCAAGGGAGAAGGAAAATGCTGATGGGAACAGCTGCCTCTATGATTTATAAGCCTACAAGAACATCAAGTTAGCTCTGGAGGGAGCTGCATATGGAAAGGGATTTTCTTGTGAATGACCTTCTTTAAGAAAAGGAACCCAGCACGGGTTGGAGGGGAAATTGCAGAAGACTCCCTCAGTGCTGAGAATTTCATCTTCCTTTTGCCTGTCTACACATCAATCCCCTCCCTGCCATAAGGAATGAGGATGAAGTGCTGATCTAATTTTCCTGATCCCTTTTCCTTTCAGGGAAAGGATCCTCTTCTGTAAGACACTCACCTCTAGGGTCTGTGAAGATGTTTTCACTCTCCCAGCACCTCAGTGTGACTTTTTCTGGGAGCTTTGAGTAGTGGCAAGTAGGACAATGTGTGTGCAAATGTGTAGGGTGGTGAGGTGATGGTGAAACATCCTCTCTGTTTGATCACAGAACCCCTGAATGGTTTGGATTGGAAGGGACCTTAAAGCTCATCTTGTTTCACTGTCCTGCAGGGCATGGACACATTCCCCTACCCCAGGCTGCTCCAAGCCCTGTCCAGCCTGGCCTGGGACACTTCCAGGGATCCAGGGGCAGCCACAGCTTCTCTGGGCACCTGTGCCAGGGCCTCACCTCCCTCACTGGGAGAAATTTCTTAAAGTTTAAATCCATTCTCCTTCCTGACACCCTCCTGTGGACATCCTTCTCATACAATTAGGGTGCCCTAAGGTGCAGAGCAACCTCTGCCAATGCAGCACTCACACCGTCATGATGGGTTATGGGATTTTCTCCCTAATTTGCACAGCAGATACCTTCTCTTGCCTCCAAGGATTCCAGTGCTTGCCACTGCTCCAGTAAATCATCTTGTCCACTCTCGACAGTAAATCATGTTGTCTCATTGGGATGACAATCCTATCTCCCCTTTCTGAACCCTTAGCAGAGCAGGAGCACACTCTTCCCTGCAGCAGGAATCCTGCCCCATCCCCCACCAAGACCCCAAATGCTCTGATTCTGCTGTGCTCCAGCAGAATGGGATCGGCACCAGGGGATCTGCAGTCCTGGACTCTACATTTCTGTTTTCCCTGTTTATGCCATCCCTGGGTGGTCACTCTTGCTCTGCTCATGCACATCCTGGGGCACTCACATGCTCCAGGAGTGTGAATCATCAGCTCTGTTTCATAACGTGAAGCCAGGTGGAAACTTTATCCAACTAAAACCTAAAAATGAGCAGTCCTGTACTTCGGTGCCACCCTTGCTTATACTGCATTAATTACACTTTTTTCTTTGTCCAGCAAAGCTGATCAGAAATGCTGTTGTGAGAGAGTCCAAGAGGAGAAAGTTATGTTCTCCTGTGGGGATTTGGGGGTGGACATGTATTTATATTGCAGGGAAAGGGACATCAGGAGGTTTTGGACTGGGTAAAGAAATACTGGTAGACACAAATATTCAATAATCATGAGTTATTTGCCTGTCTGCTTCTCCAGTCCAAAATGTTTTTGACTTGCAACCTATTACCTCAGTAATAATCATTTAATGACAGATTCCTTTAATTTATCTTCTGGTAGCAGGCTCCAGCAGCCGCATTTATGAGAGTTTGTCTCCGTGACAAAAACTTACTTTTTGGTTTTAAATGCAAACACAGCCCTGGATATATTCCCATGAATGTAAGAACATGTTGTTGTGATTTGTTTTTTGGTTTTTTTTTTTTTTTTGAAGAAGGACTTAGAACTAGGCTCATGATTAATTCACCAAATTAAATTAAACCAGTTGGCAACTCTGATTTAAAGTTGGCTCATTTTCACCCATCTGACTTCAAAATGGCAGAATGGATTTTGCTCAAAGTTCAGAATAAAAAAAAAAGGAAAAAAGAATTTGCCTTGGGAAAAGGAACAGCAACTAGGGACAAAAATATGAACTAATAATAGTATTTGTGTATCCTCCAGTGTTAAGCAGAAGAACCACCTTGCCAGCAGGTGCAGAGCAGGTGAGAGATGTCTTTGCCAGCCAAGGGTGGTGTCCAGACAAAGAGCTGGAATGCCACAGCAGCTCCTGCCCCACCAGGAGCGTGGGCAGTGCTCCTGCCCTGTCCTGAACCTGCCGCACACACCTTTAAACTCAGAATTGTGCACCTTTGAACTCAGAATTCCACACCTTTGAACTCAGAATCACACACCTTTAAACTCAGAATTGTGCACCTTTGAACTCAGAATTCCACACCTTTGAACTCAGAATCACACACCTTTAAACTCAAAATTCTGCACCTTTAAACACAGAATTTTGCACCTTTAAGCTCAGAATTACACGCCTTTAAGCTCAGAATTACGCACCTTAAAATGCAGAATTCTGCACCTTTAAACTCAGAATGGCACACCTTTAAACACAGAACTACGCACCTTTAAACTCAGAATTACGCACCTTTAAACTCAGAACTATGCACCTTTAAACTCAGAATTCTGTACCTTTAAGCTCAGAACCACACACCTTTAAGCTCAGAATTACGCACCTTAAAATGCAGAATTCTGCACCTTTAAACTCAGAATTCCGCACCTCTAAACTCAGAATTGTGCACCTCTAAACTCAGAATTACAAGCCTTTACACTCAGCATCACACACGTTTCAGCTCAGAATGGCACACCTTTACATTCAGCGTCACACAGGTTTAAGCTCAGAATGGCACACGTTTAAGCTCAGAATTGCACAGGTTTAAGCTCAGAATTGCACACCTTTTCACTCAGCATCACACACCTTTACACTCAGCATCACAGATTTAAGCTCAGACCAGCCCCAGCCCAGCAGCAGCTCCCGCTGTGACGCTCGCAGCGCCCCGGGGAGGATGCGCCTGTCTCCCCATGGCAACAGGGAGAGGAATCCAGCTGAAAATGTGCTCATCCTTCCCCACAAACCCCCGGAGTGAGAGCAGGCACAGCGTGAGGCTGTGGGTGGGTGAGGACGGCTCTGCCCCGTGGATCGGGATTGGTACCTGGGCGCTTTCCAAGATCCGAGCTCTGGAGCTCACCACAAAATGCTGGAATTTCTGCACGCAGAGAGATCTTCCCTCGGGGCTTGTGCAGCACAGATTTCAGATGGGCTGGATGGAGAGCAGTCTCGTCTGACTTGCACTTTCTAATTGAGGTTTACCTGACACCTCTCACCTCAGAGAGTGCTGGAGATGAATTCTGTTGTCCCACAAGTGCAAGGATGGGGAAAGGCATGGGTGGTTCTTTTTTCCATATCGTGCAGGATCCTGGCTGAAGTCAGACCCTTCCTTGACACAGTTTAAGGAGCTCTTCAAAATCCTGCCCTGTAAATACACAACACAGAGATGGGAGTGGTATTTCACATATAGGATGCAGAGGTGAAGTTTTGGTCCCAAAACTGAGATGATCACACAAAACTGCTGACATAAATCACATTTTTAACCAGTCTTCTCTGGAGACTATTTTTCCAGCTCCAGACCTTGCCATTGTAAGTTGTGCCTCCATTGTTGCAAGGCTGGACTCCCTCCCTGTGCTCGGTGTGGTGTCAAGACTTAATCAACTCCTTAATTTACCCAGACTGGTGCAGACCCGGACACGATGCCTGTCAGCAATATCTGTTGCTGGGCTCTTTGTCCCTGGGAACATTAACTTTGTATGAAGCAGGGTTTGGGGTTTTTTTTGGCCAAGTAGCCCCTGTTTTGGAGGTAAAGGGTGTTCAGTTTGATGGAGAAGGAGCCTTCTTCCCTTCAGCAGACACCCCTGGGATGCTGAGCGTGTTTGGGGCAGACCCTGGAGCTGTGGAAAAGCCCTGTCTTCCTACAGCCTTTGGTGTGAGAAACAGGATATCAGAGCTGGCTTCTGGAAGGCAATGTGGGCTCTGTGCAGGCTGCTCGTGACTGCACAGCTCTGTTTGGGGGAAAATCCACGGGTGGGATTGGAGGTGAAATCCTCCGGCTGGCCCTGCATTTGCTACAGGCTGGTGGGAACACATGGAACGGTTAATATTTAAATTGGTGACACAGTGCCCGAGGGAGGCAGCTGCTTCAACATCACCCTCCTCTCGAGGAGTTTATTGTCTGGGGGAAAGCTGTGGGATCCCAAAGGCAGCACCGGATGCTGAGGCTCCCCCAAGCAGGTCCTGGTGGAGTTGGAGAGTTCCTGTCTCCAGACTGAGAGTGACTGCCAAGGGCTGTGCAGCACAGAGTCTGTTGGACCACACTTCACAGGACAACTGGCTGGATAAAGCCTGCTGATCTTTCTTTTTCCTTCAAAAAATCTGCATTTTGACAAAAAACTGTGAAAAAAGGTCAGGATGTGGTGATTCAAATGAAATGCTCTTCAGCTGCATTGAAATAACAGGCTTTATTTCATTTAAGTCTTAGTATCAATTCTGCTCTCTATTTTTCTTTTTCTGAATTATCCCTCCTTCTGCCTTTGCCTGCCTGAAATTAGACAATGAAAATGGTGTTGATACAAATAAAAACATAATTTATTCCTGAAGACAAAATGATCTGAAGACATACCAACAAAAAATGAAATCTTTTTGACATTGAAGATTTCACATGCATTAAAGATACCAGTTTGAAATTTCCAAATAACTGTTTCTTTCTTTTTAGAATCTCTACACTCTCCCATATTGAAGAGGCTTTATATTTGCTTTAATGCATGATAGCTGACAGAGCAATGCACTAAACTCTGCCTTGTTGCTGCCTTCCAGATTTTTGGAGGTTTATCTGCAGTGGCATTTCCAGCAAGCAGAGTTAGGAGAGTTCATATTCATATTCTTCCATGCTGTTATACAAAGTGATCTTGAGGATTTCTTCTTTCCAGCCTCAAGAGAATTTCCAGGACAAACCAATCTGAATATGCTTTAATGCTTTTACAAACTTTGCATGTCACTTTGGATATTATTATTATTATTANCAAGTATTACACCCTAATGTACTGTTGCCTTTCACTTTCTCTCTGTTGCTTTCCAGGGTTATTTTCTGCTTTTTGGTAATCCATGAAGTGCATATTTTTTGTTAATTCATAAGGAATTAAATTTAGTTGGATATTATTATTATTATTATTATTATTATTATTATTATGCAACTTAAATACCCAAAGCATTGAAAAGTTAGAGGAACTTGGGTGCTTTAATCACTTAAGAACTTGTGGAAATGTGGAGATCTATCACTGTTTGAATATTCAAAAAGTTTGCTAGCACCAATAATGATAATTAATAATTACCTTTTGGTGTTTCTGTTGGGGAGCAACCTCTGATTTTGGGGAACATGAGACCCTCAAGAGTTTGGATATCCGAGACTGAGGACCACATGTCCAACTCCCGTGTTAGGTTTCAAAAAACTTCACCTTCCAGCAAACATGGAGTCAGTGCTTCCCACTGATCCCATCTTTGTTAAATCTGAAGTTTTCCAGGGAAGGAGGAGGCAAGAAGAGAGGGAAGTGATGCTCCCAGAGCTTCCCCCCTGTGGGGGCTGCAGCTGCAGCCTCTGAGCTCAGCAGGGCTTTGGGGCTTTTAGAGACAAGGACTGCTCTAATGGCTGGTGAGGAGAGAGAAAAGTTGAACTGACATATTTGAAGAAAAGAAGAAAATGGTTTTATATTAGATATAGACCTCAGTGAAAAAAGTAAAATTTAAGGGCAAGAAAAAGGAACCTTCCTCCCCATTACCTGCCAAATACCATGTGGTTTGCTGGGCAGGTGGTGACTTCAGCCAGTGTTGGAGAGGGGAGCAAGGACTGGATTTCACATGTTGGGTGCTGAATGCAGCTCCTAGCATGACTTCTATCCTTGACCTCTCACCCTAGTCCCCCACTGATCCCATTGGCAGTAGATCCCAGCTGAGAAGAGCTGCAGGCACCTGAATGCCCAGCTGGAGCCCATCGGGCACTGTAAATATCCCTGGTTTCCTGCCGAGGGTGGGGGAGACAACAGCTCTGCTCCGGGGGTGCAAGGATGGGCGCATCCTCCCAGCATCCCCCAGCATCCCCCAGC
>VZRL01005614.1:337665-357964 GCA_013397895.1 Origma solitaria | reverse complement strand
AAAAAAAAAAAAAAAAAGAGAGAGAGAATAAATTAATGTACATATTACATTATTTTGGCACTGGTATGGACCATTTTTAAAAACATTTGCTGTTAGTATTTATAATGTTTGTACAAAATTGTAAACTATTTTCAAGTTTGTTGTTTTTCTCACTTTTGTTCATCGTCACCTTTCAAAAACTGTCACTACAGGAACGGAAACACCCCAAACAAAACCCCAAAAGAAAATCAAAGCAACTCTCCTTGCCCCTCCCCACCCTTCCCCCTGCCCTCCTACCCACTCTGCCTAAAAGAAGAGGGAGGAGACAGTTTTTGAAAGCACCTGGCAGCAGTTGGTGACCGTGTCCTTCCCAGAGCCCTCCTGGCTGCCGTGGGCTCCAGCACTGCTCCCACAGACACAGCAGAAAGTGCCACCCACCAGTCACACCTTCCCACCTCTAGAGTAGACAAAGATGGCTCTTTAGGTCATTTTATTTTATTTCTTTGTTGCTTTTTTCCCTTTTTTATGTTGTTTTCTTTTTTTTTTACAAAAATTTCTACATCTAAATCACTTTGCTAGAAACATTATTTTTCTTTCCTTTTTTTTTTTTTACATTAGTTAAAGCAGAATCTGCTTTTGTGAAAAAAGACAAGGATCAAGGTCTTATTTCATGCAGAAAATGCAAATTAAATATCATAAAAATGGGTGGTTTGTTCTGGTTTGGTTTTTTTTGTTGGTTTGATTTTTTTTTTCTGTATTTTTTCTTTTTTTTTTCTTTTTTTTTATAACGCTGTACAGGATGCAACGCAGCCACTCAGAGTATGTTCAGATGGTTCACAGCAGTCCCTTCGATAGCACACATTGACACTGACATTGATCTTCCTGTCCTCTTGGCACTGTTGCTTGGCTGTTTGGATTTCAGGCCACATCAATTGTCCCCAGCTAGAGAAGAGTTTCGGCTCCTTCGTCTTGGAGAGGGAGATGGATGGGTGCAGCTGGAGAGGATGAACCACTGGCGGAAATGGAATAGATTTTCGTGGAGAGGATGGCCCAGCCTTGTTTTCGTGTCTTTTTGGTGTAACATCCCTGTGGTGAGCACGCCACGGAAGGGTGTTCGCCCCTCAGGAGCCAGGGGATGTGGTTTCACACAAAGACACAATTTGATGACATGCCAGGCAACAGAAAAAAAACCAAAAAAAACCTAAACAACCCCACAAACCCAACTACAGCTGAGATTAAACCCCACAGTCCTGCCACCAGGGTTATGAGTACTTCCAGAGGATGGGATATTTCTGGGTAACTCTTCAGGTTTCCCATTTTCTCCTCTCGCACATAGCTACTCATCCTTCCTGATATTAGCAATCCTTTCCCTTTGACAACTGCTGAGTCTTTCTAGGGGTTAGCTCACTCCGAATCTTCCCTTTTGGCCTGCCAAGCACATTGGCCCCAGCCCAGTGAAGCTGTCAGATCCAGGCAGGATTTTAAGGAGATGCACAGTTGTCAGGTCTGCTCCTGCACTCAGACTTGAGCAAGACATGGGGCTTTGCTGGGCTGGGACCGTGTGGGTTCAATCTCTGCTTTGCCCATCCCTTTCTTGCTTCAGTGCAACTGAAATGGGAGAGGGAAAGGTTGCCAATTCCCTTGCTAACCTTCCTAGCCTTGGCAGGGGCTGAAAGGCAGGGATTTGTGCCCAGTCTGCGCTTGCGGGAGGCTCTGGGACACATCTTCCTTCTCTCTGCCTCCACAGCCAGGGGGCACGAGGGCAACAAGATCTCTAACAAAAGCCAGAAAGCTGCACCAGCAAAAGACATATTCCTGCTCAAAACAGCCCCCATGGGTCCCCAGAGGCAGGGAGCACTGTGCTCCCCAGACTTTCAGGTACTGTGGGACTCTGTCTCTGGAGAAAAGGGGTTGAGCATCACCAGTTCTGCCAGCACAGCCCTCTCACGAGGTGCAGCTCCTCTTTGGGCTCCCACCTGGCCTGTCATGATATTGTGCAGCAGGAGTGACCTGTTTGCCTCTGCCCTCGCCACTGAGCCCCTCTGCTCTCGCTGGGAGTGGCCGTGGCCTCGGCAGGGCTTGTTGCTGCTCCAGCACGGCCAGGGGATGGTGGGGAGAGAGGAAAACCCAACCAAACACACCATTCCCTAGAGGGGAAATGAGAGCACTCCCTCAAGGCCAGAGTCAGGACAAGCAGGCTCACCCCAGGGTGGAGCAGAGCCTCTGTCAGTGCCCAGGCAGTGCCAGCTCCTGTCCCTGCAGCTCAAGGAGAGAAAAGCCTCTGCTAACCTGAGACAGGCTCTCCCTGATGTGAAACGTGGCCAGTGCCCTCGGCTGAGTCCCTGGGAGGCATCAGCATCACAACCACGGCCAGCACAGTTCCCTTCCGTGCTGGGCTGGCTTCTCCCAGCCTGCGGAGCCCCAAACCCTCCCCACAGGCCCAGCAGCACCACGAGCCACATGATGGCACATCCAGCAAAGCACTCTGTGCTCAAGGCATGTCCAGAGGGCTGAGAAAGCCAAGGAAAAGCTCTTTGGCTTTCCTGCCCGGACATTGTCCATCAGATGCCCAGCGAGGTCCCCAAAAACGACCCAGCATCTAACCAAGTATAACAATGAGCTCTGGTGCTTCCCCATGTCAGAGACTGAGAGCTGGGAGGCACTAGGCTTCACAGAAGGCAAACCAACACTGATCTACTGTTTAAAACACATACTGGAAGAGAAATTATCATCCCCTTCAAAAAAAGGAACGTTACTCACCGCTATACTGTTTCATCCTTTCTAAGGGAAAAGTCTGCCAGCATAAATGCCAAGCTCAGCCTGTGCAAATGATAAAATGTGCATCCCTGGATCATAGAGGGGTCTGTCATGGCTCCTCTCCTCGCTTTGCCATACACAGATTCGATATTGCTCAGGGAGTGCTTTCTGCCCAAGTTCTGCTATCTCAGGTGGGAGCAGAGAGCCCCTGGCATGGAGCTGAGGAGGGGAGCTTTGGGATGCTCTGGGTGCATTGTCCCCAGGAGCTGGGGTGACACTGCTGGGTCCTGGCACCAAGGGACTGCGCTTTGCTGCAGAGCACAGTGCAGGGCAGGAGCTCCTGCTCACACAACTCCCAGTGTTTGTCTCAGCAAAGCACCTGCCCTTGGCTCCCCACCTGGTGGCCTGGGCATCAGCAGAAAGGGCTGACTGGGGGCTCTGGGGCTGATGCACTTCAGCCTTTCTTTCCTGAGAGGATTGGGACTCCCCTAGGGCTGCTTTCCACATAAAGTGTTGGTTTGCTTTGTTTTTTCCCTTTCGGCCTTGCTGCAGTAACACAAACAACAGGACATTTCTTGGCCCAGCTGCAGAGAAGCCACACTCCTGCCCCGTGGAGGCAAGCCTGGCCTCTGCTTTTCCAAAGCACTAAACACAAGACAGGCAATTTCTCATCCTGCTTTTCGCCCGGGATTTTAACACAGAGGGTTACCCGGATGTCCCAGCCCCACCAGCATCGCCATCCTTGACATTCCCCATCACTCATTTCTGCTGACATGGAAACCATGTGAGCCTCAGTTCACATTCAAACACTGCCCTACACTTGAGCCCACTCGTTTGTACTTCTGACCTTCTGTACTTCTGCGGAAGGACTTGTCTCTCCAAGGACAATGGCCACTCTGGCAGATAAGCTTGACACAATGTCCCTGTTTGTATTCTCCTCCATATTCATCCTTCACAGACAGCCGTGAACCCACAGGTAAGTTTACATTGAATTGCAAAAGGCCTTAAGATAAATCTTTTCACATGGAGGCCTTGCTTTGTACATCTGCTGTGCTCCTGGGCACTTCCTAGCACTTGCCACCCCACACTAAGACACAGGGAGGAAACCACAGCATTAACAAAACCTTTCCAAAGCCAGTTCAGGCTCACACTGCCTTTACTGCATCTGCGTCACCTCATTTATCCAAGTGATAGCCGATACCACCCTCCGCTCCTCGCTACTCAGGCATGGTGCAGGCTGGCTCTGGGAAGAGACCACTGCACAAGAGGCTGGGATTTAACACCCAGCCTCCTCCTGCTGGCCTCAGGGGTGGTGGGATCAAACACTGAAAAGTTACTTACATACCATCACTTCCACCTCTACTGCCCACCTCTTCTGTCCTGCGCTCGGAGGTGGATCAGGGAGCCAGCCCCAGGGTCACCATCCCAGCGCCTCTGCGCAGGCACAGGCACAGCTCTGCCCTCCAATCCTGTGGGGAAAGGCTGGGGAAATGGTTAGAGTAGCCTGAAGGACAGTGCTTCTTTATTATACGTGTCACCTTTCAGCTGTTCTTTACTTCTGAATGTACAGAACCATTTTTATTTGGTTTACATCAAGACATTAGAAATCAAACAACTTTTTTTGTTTCTTAAAAAAAAAGAAGAAAAGAACAAAAGGAAATGAAAAATAAAACCCAACACTATATACATCTTCTCTTCCCCAGTCTCTGCTCCCCTCCCTCCCTCCCTCCCTCCCAGCATCTGCGTTAGGTCCTGCTTCCAACACATTGGTTTCACATCTCTCACCCAACCCATGCCCCCAACCCAACTTTCATGTCTCCTGCAAAGACATCCCACCCTGCTCGGTAAGCCCAGTCTCCTCTCCAAGAAAGCATTTGGTAACCAGCAGGACGTTTCTTGCCTCACTGTGATCTGACACAGGGCTGAGCTCAGCCGTGTCCAGCCTGGCACAGCGCTCACTGCCCTGCACATCCCAGCCCAGCTCCTGCAACTTTGTCTGGATGCACCTGATTGTCCCTGTCCCCGGGGACGGAGCTCCTGCTGATGGCCAGGCACCCTGAGTCCTCCTCTTTGCCCTGTTCCGGACCCCCCTGTCCCCCAGAGAGCACAGTCTGCCCACCGGGGACTGCTGCCATGGCTGGGCTTCTGGAGAGCTGCCTGCAGCTGTACCCAGCCTGTCTGGCTCAGGGCTGTCCCCGGTGCTCGAGAGTCCCTTCAAACCTCTTCTATTGCACATCTATTTTCAAAATCTCTCTCCTATTTGCTCTGCTTCTGAACTTGCAGCTCTCTCCCACCTTTTCCTCAGCCCATGCTCTCCGTCAGGATTTCAGTGAGCACCTTCCCTAAAGCCACTGTCCTTTGGTCTGCAGCTCCAGAGGCTTCTCTTCTCTCTGAGATTTAAACCCCTTCCTCCTACCCACAACAAAGGAAACAAAATCAACTCCCTTCCCCACCCCTTATCTCCTCCTGCCAGAGCCTCTGGAGCAGATCTGGTCAAACAGAGTGGCCAGATCAGTTCCCTTCCTGGCTCTGTTTCTGGGAAGTGGATGTGCTGTCCATTGGACAGAGGAAGTGCCAAGCCTTGGCAGGTTCCCTACTTATTTGCAAGACATAAGCTGCTGGCGTGGTGTCAGATGTGCATGCAAGAAAGTTGGATGCCAGTTAAAACCTACAGTCCTGTTTGTTTCATGCACTGTGAACTTATCCTATATACACTGGTTTATGCTCAAAGACATGAACATAAAGGTTTACATTTTCCTTTGACCTCAGTAACCAAAGCTTTGCTTTCACCCGTGGAATAGCAGGGGTTTGCTAGCAGGGTTTTGCACTTTCTCTCATTGTCTTTTCATTTCTCAATACTCAAGGCGAAGGGGGGATAGGAAGGGGACAGGGAGAATTACAGTCCCAAGGTCCCAGTCACTAAAGGTCCCTGAGTGACAGCACTATACAGTATCAGAAAATGAAGCAATAGAGTTGGCCATGTATGTCCTGAGAGAGATTTCATTTCTATTTCTGCTCTTCCTTCTCCTCTTCCACGTGCCTTCCTTAGGCTGTTACGCATGGAAAAGGTGCAAAACATTCTCCCCCAGCCCAGCTCCCTCAGGCAGCCTGGAACATCCCTCATGTTCAAATTATGGTCCCTGTTAAAAAAACATGACCCAGCAAGCAGCACTCCTGCCCCAAGCTGCCAACAAACCAAGCCCTGAGCATTGCTTTCTGCACCACTGCAGCAGAAGTCAGAAACAGTGGAAAAGCACTCACACCCTTTCCTCCCCCTTTCGCCACAGCTCTGCCTTCGTGAAGAAAAGGAGGGCACGCAAGATGCAGCATGAAAATCCCCTCCACCTTTCTGCTAATGCTGATTCTTGTGATGGCTTGAAACCTCTGAGCCTTGAGTATCCTTCAAAGGCTTTTTTTCCCTTCGCTATCTCCCTTCAGGATTGCTGGACCTCTAACAAGCCATGGGTTTGTTGCCTTCCTTGGGGGTGGACACAGAGAGCTGCGGAGGAGGGCATTCCTAAAGGCCTTCAGCATCCTTCCCTCGGCCCTGCAGGAGAACACATTTCCTACTCCTCACCCCACTCCCAGGACACTCTGCTGCTCTCCAGCACTCTGCCCCATCAGCAGCAAGTGTCAGGCAGCTCCTGCACTGTGCCAAGTCCTGCCCGCACTCTCTTTGGCGAAGATGATTGTGTCGGACCCAGCAGTCTGGATGTACTGACTGTGAATAACACTGACCTGGTAATACCAAGGTAGAAACATTCAAAGAGAGAAACTAGGATGACTCCTGATAAGAGAGAGAACCCAGCAAGGGAGGCTGGCTCCCAGTGCCAGCAGGTGAAGGAATCTGCTAAGCAGTGCTTTTTCCCTGGAAAGCTTTTGGATTGTCACTGGGCTCAATCTCTGATTGAAGCCACGAATATTGAACACAGCCTCCCCGAGTCTGATCTCCCCTTTCTGGAGGCTGGACCTGCAGGGCACTGCTCACTCAGGGCCCCATCCCATGTGGGGCTCAGCACCCGAGGAGCAAAGAGCATCGGTGGGGTTTGCACCAGCTGTGTGCTGCTGCCCCCGCCAGCCTCGGGACCAGCTGAGAGAGCTCTCAGGTGCCTCACCCGTGCCACATTTGCCAGGCTTTTACTGCAACTATCAGATTACTGGAGTTCCTGAGTCATCTCCCTCAGCTTCAGAATTTCTTACCACAAGGCCATTTGTTTTCCCTCCAATATTAATAGGCTTCTTATAACTGCCTCTTTTTCTCCCCACTTTTATCGTTCTGCCCACCCTTTACACTGCAATCACATATATAAAGGGTGTTTAGATATTTTATTTAATCATCAATCGTCTGGTTAGGCTCCCCTTGAAAACGGGGCCTGCTGATAGGCAGTCTCCGTGTGGGAACTGCAGCCATGACATGCATATATCCACCAATATTAAACTGCTGCTGTCATAAAACACAACTTTATGACTTCCATTAATGCATTTAAAAGATATTTCTGAATAGAATTGCACTAGAAAGTGTAACTTTCACCACTGGCCAAGCTTTAAGTCCGTGTGTATCAGATAGACAGAACTACCTGATCCTCCAGCCACTATCCAGACTCTTATTCCTATACAGACCCATATAGAGCATGAACTGCAGCAATTTTGGGAAAAGCGATTCCCAACAGCATTGCTCTTGGATGGGGAAACCAGCAGGAGACTGTTCTGCAGGGCAGGGGAGAATCTAAGTCTGATTTAACAATTGTGCTAAAACCTTGGTGAGCCCAGGGAGGCCTGGACCAAATATGTGCATGCATGAACATGAGAGAGGGAGACAGTCAGGGTGGTGGGGAAGGGGGGATGCTCTATTCTTATGCTTCAGATTCTGCATAAGACACATTACTGATACAAAAATAATAATAATTACTCTGATGAGGCCTGATCCTGCTCCAGCCAAGTCAAGGCAAAACTTTCCCTGGCTCCAGTGTTGCTAGGTCAGGCCTGCAGTGATTCACATTTTCATAGCACTGTACAGACATAAAGGAGTGAATGAAAGATGTGCAGCAGGTTCCTCTGCGATCTGAAAACCAGGAGTTTCCCTGGTCTCAGAGGATCAGTCTGCTCTCCCAAGCAATGGGAATCAAGGAAAAGGGAAGAGAATGCTAGTAGGAAAATAAAGGGATGGTTGGGTAAAGGGCAATGGGTGTCTGTGGGTCTGACAGGAGAAAACTCCATCAGGTAAGAACAAGGTTCTCGTCATTACTCCAGGAATGGCAGAATGACCCCAGGGTTAAAGTTTTGCACTTGTGAATTTAACATTTTCATGGCTTTTATTAATATTATAAGGGAGATTATCAATCATCAGTGATTGCCAAAGTGGCCAATAATTCAGTGATTTTCCTGAAAGTCACTGGCTCCTTTGGAAAAAGCTGACCTTGCTGTCCAAGGCCAATTCCCCTCCTGCACCTTCCTAAGGAATGCCTGTGGATGGAAGCTGCTGGAGGCTGAGGGGCTTCCACAAGCACCAAGCTCAGCATTTTCATTGCAACCTTCACCCTGCCCAGCTTTTGGAGAGCATCATCTTCCAGAGGGATGATGCTCCATGGAATTCCACTGCACCCTTAGCTTCATCATCTGCAAGGAAGGGCACAGGGTGCTTTCCTCTACACTCTGCATGTCTTAACAGACATCAAACAAGGCCTGATAGAAGCAGTACAGATCAGAGGCTGCCAGCCCTTCATTTGCTTCTCAACTTCTTAGGAAAGGGGATCATTATCATTTCCATATTTTTTCATCCTGCAACATAGCGAAGTTAAATGCCATCCAGCCTTTCCTGCCCTCGATGCAGGCTCTGGTCACTCAGCGGGCTGGAGTGTGGATCCATTGTCTGGCATAAGGAACAGGGAGAGGGGGGAAGGGTTCAGATTTTAGAGTCCTGCAACTGCTTTTCTCTCCAGACTCCGCAAGAAAGATGCAGGATGGGAATAAGGAACAACCCCTCCTTTAAGGACTGAATCAGCTTAGTCTCCTTGAGATCAGATGCCAGCAGTGAGCACAGCACTGCCCCATCGCTGATCCCCAAATCCCTCTCTCCCCGCAGCAAGAGCCTATTTGCACACTCTGCCTCCCCAGCTCCGGAGCTGGGACCCCGACCTCCAACCTGGTGAAGTTGCAATGAGCAAACAAACCCCAGCTATTCCCCCCACCCCAAAAACACACTCCCAGTTAAATGTCATCTGTGTTCTCTTTCTACAAAAGATATTACAAAACCCCCCTCCCCAGCCCCCCTCCCCAAAAACATGCTTGCACACACACATCCATGGACACACATGCCCACTCACACACACACACAGATGCTCCGCACACACACATTCACACAGGAAAAACAGCTTGCAAACTCCTGAAGGTGGAAAAAGGCATCTTCCAAATGTGCCTTGGTTTTGATAAGTTCCCTCCTCCCCCCCTCCCATAAGCCCACGTTGCCCCTTCCCTCCCAAATAATTGCCTCGTCCTCCCCCCCCTTCCCAGCTCTTCCAAAATAAATATTCTTTTTATTTGTTGGTTTAAAAGATTCTTTTAGGCTTGTAAGCAAGAGAGAGGGAGAGAGAAAAAGAAAAGAAAAATCTCATAGCGTGAGAATGAAACCCCATCATCTCATGAATCCATGAAAGAATAAACATGAAGGGGTTAAGAGCAGTGACAGAAGAAAGATTAAAAAATATAATAAGACTGAGAAGTGAAAGATGAATTTCAGTAGTGAAATGGAAGTGAGGATAGAGCATTAGTGAGCACAGCCAAAGATAACCTATCGCCCCCACCAGTTTTTGACTCAATTTCTTTAAATCTCCCCCCTCTTTTTTTTTTTTTTTAAACTTTTCTTGGTTTTGGGGTTTTTTTGTGTGTTTTTTTCCTTTTTTCTGTCTTTTTTTTCTTTTTTTTTCTTTCTTTTTTTTTTGTTTTTTTGATTTTTGGTGTTTTGTTGGGTTTTTTTTACAATGGTTTAAGTCCTTCAGCAGGAAACCAAAATCAAGACAAACACATCCCTCCCTGAAACCAAACCCCCTCCCGTACCTTTCTCTCCCTTTACCCCACCCCACACTCCGTGGTTCTACATGTGCTGAAAAGAGAAGAGTAAGCTTAGAATAAATCTAATGAACCATAGGAATAAATGACAATGATAGTAAAGAGTAAAACCCAAACCCAAAAGACCACAACACTCCTGTGTTGTCATTGTCTGAGTGTCTGTCCCTATTATCTCTCACGGAGGCCGCAGGCATCAATTTACATAGTACAACCAGTAAACAAGGTTGAAGAATCCAAAAGTGATCGGAAAAATGATCCGTGACCACTTGTCAATGGTGCTGACGTCCGTCAGGTCTGGGATTTTGAGCTTCAGCTTGGACGACCGCCGGCGCAGGCGGCAATTGGCGCGGTTGCGGGCGGCGGCGTGGTGGGTCAGCGGGACGTGGCGGTCCAGGGTGGGGTGGTGGCCAAAGCCATCCCGAGAGGCCAGCGGCTTGCGGAACTGGATTCCTGAGCCTTCGAAGGACATGACAGAGTTTCGAGAGTCGCCCACGCTGCTCATCATGTCCGTGGCCAGCAGCTCGTTGTTCATCTCCAGAGTGCTGAGGAGGATGTTACCGTAAGGGTCGACCTGGAGCGGGGAACAGACACAGAGCTAGTGGGGTGTCCTGGGCGGGGTGCACACACCGTTAGGGGTGACTCTGGACAGTTTTCTCTGTAAAAATACTGTTGGAAATTACAGAACTTTTAAAATTTTTTAGGTAATTTTAATCACAGGCATGTTCACTTTTGCCAAGGGGGAGGGAAATTGAGGTTTCTCTTTGAAATACACTGAGGGTTTGAGTTTCACTGAGGCCTCAATCAGCAAAAACAATATTCCTAGTCTCTGGGAGTTTAACATCTACAGGTTGGGAGTAGACAGAAGATACAGAGGAGATAAAGGGACATTAAAGGATATTAACCCCCTGGCAGGGTTGGAGATGCCCAGTCTGGGAAAAGATTGACAAGAGAACCAAAGAATGAGGACCAAATTAGCAATGAAGGTGAAGGGATCAATAACCAGTAGGAGATTGAATACTAAGAATTGCATAATGTAGAACCAATAAATAAGAATTTCTTTAGTTTTTTTAAAATGTATAAATATGTGAAAATTCTGGTGAAGAACCACGTGTGGTTGGAATGATTTCCACTGCACATCCTGGCCAGACATCCTAGCTAGAATAAAGTAATGCCTGCCTCATTAATACTTAAGAGATGATGTTGGAGTTTCTTTTCTTCCTCAGAGTTTGACGACAATACCCCCGATCGGGTCATTTGTGAGCTCTGAACGTGCTGCATTTGAGGGTTGAAGGCCCAGCCACCTGTGCTTGCAGAAAACTTTTGGGTGGGGGAAGTGTGATTCTGCCAACACAGGAGGACCAAAAGCCACAGAGGGACTTTTGGCTACACCTGCCCCATGCAGAAGGAGGGTCCTGATGAGCCTGGTTTGAGGATGATGACAAAATGATCAAAGAGGAAAAAGTAATTATTAATTATTCCCAGTAATCCCCAGACAAGGGGAACTGGAGCTCATCTCTCACGATGAGCACAAAGGCTCATCACAGTGAAGAGCCTGAATTCTCCTGCCACAACGAAAGGAGAGGACAAACCTGCTCTCTCACCCTCTTCTCCTCGTAGCGGTGGCGCTCGTTGTTGGCCTTGCTGATGCGCTCGCTCTGCTTCTTCTGCTGCCGGGGCCCTCGCCCGAAGAAGATGTAGTTGACAAAAGCATATTCCAGGAGCGCCAGGAACACGAAGACAAAGCAGCCCATGAGATAAACATCGATAGCCTTGACATAGGGGATCTTGGGGAGAGTCTCGCGCAGGTGGGTGTTGATGGTTGTCATGGTCAGCACCGTGGTGACCCCTGTGAGGAGAGGGCAGGTGCTCTGTTACCGACGTGGGATGGCTGCTTGAAATGCCATTCTCGGCTCCCACATCTCTCCTTCCAGCTGGACAGCCTCAGGAGGGATGGGAGCAGTGGAACTGGGAAGGAAACTCTCATTATTCTAAGCCTAGGTGCCTGGTACAAATTGCTGCAGAAAATGATGCAGCAGCAAACAGTGGGAGAAGGTGTCAAAGCTGAGTGTCATCAGCATGATGTGGATCAGCACTTTCTGGACCCTGTTCTCTAAGCCCCCCTGACCCTCCCTCTTCCTCTCGGTGTGGTAGGAAATATTCAGTTTTACTCTGTCTTTTGCTCTTCTCCATTTTTCCTCCTTCATGAATTCATCAGGCTTCACTGTGTGCTACTGAATGCCTCAGCATCCTTGGCATGAGTTTATAATCTGCTGTGTCTTTCCAATGCCATGAACTGGAGAAAGAGTGAAGAGATTTTCTCTGCATGACACTCTCTTTTTTTTGCCTGCCTCGTAGGCTTCTGTCCTTGACCCCATCAATTCCCACCTTCCTCTCACCAGCTTTACCATTCATTACATCAATTATCACTTGTACACATTCCTCCCATGGTTCTCACACTCTCCTTTTTAGGCCTCCTCACATTTCTTGCATCTTAAATAAGCATTTTGTGAACACTTTTGTCCCCATCTACTCAGTTCCAAAAGCCTGATTCACTATGATTACTCTCACAGCTTCAGCCCTCTTCTTCAGCTTCTTCTCAGACTCTTCCCTTCGCTGGACTGTCAGAGTGGCCTCAGACCTGCCTCTTTGGCAGTCTTTTGCCATCCAAAAAGATGGCAGTGAACCTTTATACTTCTTTTGGGGGTGGTGACTTGTCCTCTTCAACCTAGTCTTCTTCTCCTGCATCTCTAGCTGTTCTTGCTACCTTGCTGGTCTTCTTTTCTCCTTTTTCCTCCCCATCTCTCTGTTGGCAGCTCTAATAGTCTCCATGACCTTAATTTGCTCCTGTGGTTCAGCCCCACCTCTCCAGTGCTGGCTCTCAAAGCTCTCTGTGCCCCCTGGACCTCTGCTTGTCCTGTTTCCCCTTCACCCTCGATGTGTCTTTAGTGTCATTCCCGATAAAATACTGACAGAACTATTAGCCTTCAGCTGGGTAAACAGAAGGGAGGTATATTTATATACACACAATATATTACGTGGTCTATATTTAGGCAGTAGTCTAAATATACAGAAATCTGAGGCAAAGCAAGGAAATGTTCTCCGAGTCTCCATTAAGAACTGGACAAATTGCAATGGAGACTTAGGGCAGAGGCAAAGAGGAGTTTTTGACTTCATAAGCAGGTAAATCTTGAGCTAAAGTGACCAGAGGAGGCTGTGGAGGTTCTTTTTTTGGAGCTTTTTAAGGATAAGTTAGACAGAGAACTGTCAGGAATAGTTTAGGGAGAGCTGTTGCAGTTCTGATCTACAATGTTTTCCTTCTGTCTTCTCCTTTGTGTCCAGGTGTCAGCAGAAATCCAACAGCTGTGCATCTCTCCTCCACCCTTTTCCTGTGCTTTCACTGTGTTAACAATGTCTGTCTCTTTCTCTTCTCTCGCTGATTAAGCTCCTGTCAATGCAACTTACCTTTTTAATTTACCAAGTTCTCCTTCTTCCCTCCCTGTCTCTGCTCCAGCCTCCCCAAGCAGGCACAGCCAAATTCCCTGATTTATATCTCGGTATGGCCCACCCCTCCTCTGAGTCTTCTCAAGCCCTTCTCCTCCTAGAGCTAACTCAATTCCCCAGTCTTTGCTGTAAGACTCAGCCCTCACCTGAGCTGCACAGCCTCTCTGAGCCCTGTCCCACTCACAGCTCCAGCCCTGCTCCTCCTTGCCTCTCCTGTTGCTCTGAACTTCCCCCATTCTCATACGCCAGCCATCCCCCCTTTCTCCTGTTCCTCCTTCAAAACCCTCATCTGCCATCCACCCCCACTTCCCTTCTGTTGCTTAAAAGACCTCATTTTTTCCCCCTCTTATAGGAAAACATTCCTATTTAGGGGAGCATGTGCCAAAGAAGAACTTGGACTTTGCTATCCCACGTTTGCCTTGGCCATGAAGGTCTTCAGCTGCAAAAGTGTCTGTGTGGGGCCTAAACTATCATGAAAATGTGTAATGCCCTTTCCTCTATTTCTTTCAATTTTTAACCATTCCCATACAACTTTTTGGCCATCCAGCTTCAGCATTTATCACCCAAATAGCCAGTCCTGGCACACCTGTTGGCAAAGAGGTGCCCAGATTTCTCTTCTTAAGAAAACAAGTGCAAACCAGAGCTAAGGAACTGGTGGTCTCATGGCATGTCAGGGTTTCACATATCTGAGAATCAGTGACCATTTATGTTTTTGTTTAGAGAGTTTAAACTCACACCCAGAATATTTTTGGCAGAACTTCTGATTCAAATAAAACAGATTCCAGTTTGGTAAGTACTAGTAAACAAAAAACTGTAACTCTTCTGCTGCAAATTTAAAGTTTGTTCTCAGAAAAAAATAACATCTGTTCGGGATGACAACTTTGACAGACTTGCTTAATTGCTACCTCATAAAGAAAAGGGATTTTCTTTGCTACAGCTGATTTCCTACAAGAAAACACCTCCAAAATATAATGAAAAGGTCCATACCCAGTGCCACTCGTGCAGCAGAAGCGTCGTAATTGATCCAGAAGGAGACCCAGGACAGGATGGTGATGAGGATGGATGGCATGTAGGTCTGCAGGATGAAGTAACCGATGTTCCTCTTAATCCGGAAACTCAGGGACAGGCGCAGATACGAACCTGCCAAGTGAAGGAAGATGTTGTCTGAGAGGAGGGCAAGGCTGTATCTGTGGCAAGAGCTTAGGTTAAGAATTGAAATTTTATTTGGAAAATATTCCCAAGGGGAAGGAATAATGAGAAATCTCCTGTTTTCTACTGCTGGTTTTGCAGGTTCATCAGTTCTTCAAAGGGATCTCTTCAGAATCTGCTCAGTTGTCTCAGAGTATTAAGAAGAAAGGAAACTCTACAAAAGTCCCATTATTATATCGGCCATCATGGGAGAATGGCTGTTCGGTTCTGGAATTGTTATTACGGCACCAGCCAATATGATGGAGGCTTACACAGGAGACTTTAACCCTAGATCTGGGTGCCATGAGATGATTTTCCAATGTTTCATGTGCCAGCTCTGCCTCCAAACAGCAATGAAGATCTGAATCATATTTTTCCCATGCTGTTCTAAAAATGGGTTATGGTCAGACTGGGCAAATTCATATGCAAATAGAGTACTGTTAGTTAATCTGAAGGTCTCTTTTTTATTATTTTCAAGTTCTTGCAACTTCCTCCGAATCTTTTAGCAAACCCAATGAGGATAGCGAGGACAGTAAGTACTTTTACAGTCTGGAGAAGGCTAATTTTGACAGGGACAAAGCAGTGCCTCTTGCATTGCTGTGAGACAAAGTCCAAGTCCTTCCTCCTTCCCACCTCTGTCCCTTAGGCAGCACAGGAGCCTGAAACACAGGGGTGGAATCCTGTTTGGCAGCTAAAGCAACAAGAAAAGAGTTTTTAACCATCGAGGATGTAGACTGGGATCAAGGAGGTATTGCTCTCTCACCACTATGTGCCACTCACTTGAATACAATATTTCACCGGTGTCTTTTTTGGAAGGTTTAACCTATTTAGACTGCAAACTTCTTTTGGAGGAATTGTGCCTCTTGTTGTGGGTTTCTGGATGATGGCTGCGATGGGACCCTGCTCCCAGCATGGCCCCGAGGCACTGCTGTGACAACATCACCATCTGCCACCACTGCTGAGAGGCTCAGGCTGGCTTTTCGTGGCAGTTCAACACTTGTCCTGTTTGACAGGTGTGTGCTGTGCTGTTTTGGCAGTGAACTCCGCCTCAGATCAAAGCGAAGAGAGCAACCAAAATCCAGCCCACTCCAACTTTCCAGCTGGCAGCCTCTGAATCATCCCAGGTATTCTGTCCAAATCTTCTTATTGCCATGCACGGATGGGTTTGCATCATTTCATAGCCCACTTGCTTCTCAATGGATATATTTTCTCCTTACTATTGCACCTACATTAGCTTAGAGACCCAGATGTAAACCACATAAAAATTAGATAAAGGCTGAGAACCTTCTAAAGAGGTTCTGAGCTCAGTCATTATTTTGACTAAGAAATGGAAACAACTGCAGTGAAGAAAACGATCCTGTAAGACTTTGAAGAGAAGCAGCCAAAAAAAAAAAAAAAAAAAAAAAAAAAAAAAAAAAAAAAAAAAAAAGAAAAAAAAAGAAAAAGCAAAGCTGGTGGGTGCAGAAGATGCCTCTTTTCTAAAGGACCCCTAAGCTGAAGCTTAGACCCTAAGTTAGTGCCTCAGCACGTGAATCAGAGGGAGAACCAATTGATCAGCAGCAGGTTTGCCCATTGCATGCCTCCCTCCACCAGACTCACCCGTGGTGAACACCACTTCCCTGCTGACCAGCCTCTGCTCGATGATGGTGAACTGGGGCAGCTCCAGCACCTCCATCCCCGTGACAGCCGAGTCGTTCCCTTGCCAGAAGAAGACAATGTCATCCACCGTGTACCCATCTGCAGGGAGGAAGGAGCACAGAGGGACAGCTCAGCTGATGAGCTGGACCAGATGAGCCCCCCATTTGCACTAGGGTGATCTGGAAAAGGATCCAGAAGAAAGCCCACACCAAGCCTGGCCTCTCCCTGCTGATGTGCTTTCCTTCTTCAGCTGAACTTGGCAGCATAGCCCCCAGGAGAAGAGGAAAAATTGGCCAGAATTGCCACTTCTGGCTAGAATTCAGGAGAAAAAGGTGAGGCGTGGCCCATCTAACCTTGACTTGCACTACATAATCTCCATGGCTGACATGACAGGCACTTGTGCACCAGAAGCCTCTGTTAAATGCACCAAACATAGCATTTTGCTGTTTAAAAACTGCTTCCTTTTACCAGGAGGGGGAGACCACACAGTACAGACTGGTGGGACTGGGTAAACAGGGCATCTCGGTATTAAAAATTCCCAGAGAGAAAAAGATCTACAGCAGCAGCAGCTGAAAAGAAGTTTGAAGATCAGAGCACCTCCCCTTTTCTAAGCGCTCTCAGCCAAAATTCTGATCCAAGAAGTGAACAGTCTGGGGCTGGGGGCTGCTTTTAGCAAGGGCTGGCTGAGAAAAGCAGTAATGAGAGAAGAAAGGGAGTCATACTTATAACAAGTACTCATCCTTTACATTCCAGGATAATGGGGTTGTTAACTCAGCCAAGGGTGCAGCTAACAAACCCCAAACTATAGGTGCCAGACAGGCTGGAAATGGGACCCCCAAATTCTCTGGACTAGTGAGGAACGAGGCCCAGGGGGTGAAACCATGAAACCCCTCACCCACCAGTGCAATATTCACAGCCCTGCCCTGCCCTTGTGGCAAGGATTCTTCACAACTGGAAAATGAACAGTGCTCGTGTGTTTTGGAGCCCTTTGGCTGGTGCACAAGGGGTGACTGACTCGAATTACCCTCCCTGGGAGCCCCTGTGTGTGCAGTGAGGTGTGGACAGGCTCTGGGCCAGCTCGGGGCCGGGCTGCCTTTGGGGCAGGAGCCTCACCTGCACCCAGAGCTCGTGCTCAGCACCTGCACTGCAGCACAGGCAGCGCTGGCCATGCCACCAAGGCTCACAGCCGCCCAGGAGAGCTGCCACCCAACCCAGCACTAGGGCAGCCGTGGGATCGGGGCTACGAGGAGCTGTTGAATGGACCATGGAGGAGGAATTCTTCTCTGCTGCTCTGGGGGCTAAGGGTTACCCCGGATGAGAGCTGAACCTTTGAGGACAGTGTCCTCCTGCAGCTGCTGAGTGGGCAAAGGGCTCAGCAATCTGCTCTGATCTCACAGCTGACCCTGCTTGGAGCTGCAGGCTGGACTGGAGACACCCTGAGGTTCCTTCCCAAACAGAATTATTTGATGACTGTGCAGTCTCCAAGCCCACATCCTGCGCTCTCAGTCACTGCTGCGCTTATTCATGGGTGCTAAAATATAAACCCAGTCTTCCAAATGCCATGCCACATCTGCTTTGGGTGGAAATCAGCTAAGCCAGGGCTCCACCTCCTCCCCCAGCTGGCATCTTCCTGCTCCCAGAGTGGTAAAGCACTCACGCCTTGGAGCCCACAGGTTTTCAGGACCCTTGGTTATCCTGCTCACAGCCCAGCTTTGTGCACAGGACCAGGGTTTGCATCACTCAGCCCCGGGGCTGGAACCAGCAAGAAACATCCCAGTCCCCCCCACTGCTGCCGGTGGCTGATTCCAGCAGCTCCAGCACTCACAGCTAAGAAACACTGTGTACGATTTCACATCTGAATTCATCTGGCTCAGCTCTCAGGCTCCCGTGGTTGTTCCGAATTTCTCCAGGAGGTTCCCGAGCCCTTTCCCCCGTCACTCCCCTCTGCAGAGGTGCACCCAGCCTGTAAACAATTCCCCTCTCCACCTCCTTTGCAGTAAACAAACCAGGCTGAGCTATTGAGGTTTCTCACTGCACAACATCTGCTCCAGCCCTTGAACCACTTTTCAGCATCTTTCCTCAACCTCTTCCGATTTCTCAACTTCCTCTCTAAATTTTGGAGCCCAAATATAGACAGAGCCCCGTTCCCCATCTCAGTGACATGTTCGGAGGCCAATCAATTCCGATCTCTGACTCACGGCTCCCCTGGTTTATATAACCAGGGCTGGCTCCAGCCCTTTCTGCCAGATCCACAGAACCTCCAGCCGGGGCTGCCCTCCCTCCCTCACCTCCCTGGGTGGGTCTGAGCCCCTCTGGATGGCCCTGCAGCGCTGCACGCAGGCACAGAGCTCTGCATTTGGCTGTGCTCAAACCCATTCCGGATGGATTCCGATTGGGAAGGATTCAAATGCGCAGCCAGCAAAGCCCCGCACTCTGCTATCTTCATCATCCACAAATTTAACAGCAGTGACTTCAAATTTACTTCCTGATCAGCAATGAAAATGTCAAATTACGGTAACTAATTTTAGGAGATCTTGCAGTTAACTAGCTCTATTCCATTTATTCTATGACCTGCTGGTGTTGGGTACCAATTTTTGTATTTTTCTTTTTTTTATTACGGCATTATGCAATATGAAATTGAGCATGTTTTTCATGAAGCCATTTTTTAAAAGTGTTTCTAAAGGGAAAGGTTGCTCGGTCTAAAAATAAATGCTTCGCTTTGATTTCTAGCTTTAAAGAGAAAACCAAATTTCCATTTTACTTCTGAAAAGTAAACGAACTTCCACAAAGACAAGTCATTTCCATCTGAAATATCAAAAAGTATTGATGTGACGTCTTAAAATGTCAGATTAGCAGCCTGTTTGCAGCCTGCCTCATCAGGTTTTTGTTGGATCCTGGCACACAGATGGGCAGGGGTAGACGTGGTGAGGGTTATTTTTGGGGTGGAGGGAAGGGAACAACAGGCTTATCTTGTACAGGTAGGAGCCCTGAGCTGCTGTGGGGCAGGGGACCCCATCTGCCTTCTGTTGCTTCCCAAACCCAGCACCCCTGTGCCTCAAAAGGGCTTTTTCTCTGAGGTTTGGGTTGGTTTGCTTTGTTAAAATACTTCGGTTTTATAATCCAGCCCTAAAAGAACTGATATTTCAGAGTCGTGTGGAAGCAAAGAAAATGGAGCCCTGCAGATTTTCCATGTGCAAGTGTGTAAAAGACAAAGGCTCTGAGGAAGGAAACAATTGGCTCTCTTCATCTCTGCCTGGGTCTTAGGAATATTCTGAGGAAATGTAGCTTTGATGAACAAATTGGCTTGACATGACCCATTAAGAACAAAATCGCAACACGGGGAACTGTGGGTAATTCCCTGCCTTCTGTTTCCTTGGCTCTACTGTAAACTGCTCTCCAAACACTGAGGAGCGGCAGAAATGACATCCTGGCATTGGTGCCTCCAGCAGGACCCCGTTCCCATCCCATCCCATTCCCCCGCACATCCCCGGAGCCTGGCACAGATGGGATGGGGACGGCAGCTCCAGCCCAGGGAACTCCTGCTGGAAACGGGAATTCTCTGACAATCCCCGGGCTGCAGCATCACTGCTGGGAGCTCTGCTGCTCTGGACCAGCCCTGGAGCGATCCTGCAGTGCATTTTTATCAGGGAGAGCACAGCTGGAGGAGGATTTCCACAGGAGTCCAGGGAATATCCAGGCGGGGACAGACGGCGTGAGGGCTTGGGTGCCACCTCCCACACTGAGAGGAGCCAGCCGTGAGTGAGGACAGGCGCCCAGGGATTCCTCAAGTCTAAGGGAGCCTTCCACCACCCTCCTGAGACTGAGTGGAATGCCCAGCCTGCTGCTAGAGCTCTGTTTTCCCGGGAATTTCCCCCAGGAGGTGCCCTCAGGGTCCTGCAGCACCCCTGGGGACAAGCCCCGAGCGGGAAGCTGTGGCTGGGGCGGGTGGCATCAGGTGGCACCGCATGGCAGGGATGGGCTCGAGGCATTACGCACAGCTCTCGATCTCCAGCGTGCAGTTCTGCTGGTCCAGGGGGTACCTCCGCAGGTCCATCATGCAGGCGGCCGTGGTGGTGATCCTGAGAGAGGAAGAGAGAAAAAAATTTAAAAAAAAAAAAAAAAAAAAAAAATTAAAAAAAAAAAAAACATTCGCGTCTTTTTTTTTTTAAAA
>VZRL01005614.1:238703-334954 GCA_013397895.1 Origma solitaria | reverse complement strand
GGGCACGGCGACGAAGGAGATGGGCACTGGGCCCAAGGAGTGGGGCACGGGGACCAAGGAGTTGGGTACGGGGACCAAGGAGATGGGCACTGGGGCCAAGGAGTCATGTACAGGGACCAAGGAGTGGGGCACTGGAACCAAGGATTCGGGCACAGGGGCCAAGGAGCCGGGCACTGGGATCAAGGACATGGGCACTGGGACCAAGGCACCAGGCACGGGGACCATGGAGATGGGCACTGGGACCGAGGAGTCAGGCACGGGGACCAAGGAGTTGGGTACGGGGACCAAGGAGATGGGCACGGGGGCCAAGGAGTGGGGCACGGGGACCAAGGAGTTGGGCACTGGGACCAAGGAATTGGGCACTGGGACAAAGGAGTGGGGCACTGGGACCAAGGAGTCAGGCACAGGGACCAAGGAGTCGGGCACAGGGAGTAAGGATTCGGGCACTGGGACCAAGGATTCGGATACAGGGACCAAGGAGATGGGCACTGGGACCAAGGAGACGGGCACTCAAGGAGCCAGGCACCGGGACCGAGGAGATGGGCACAGGGACCAAGGAGTCGGGCACAGGGAGTAAGGATTCGGGCACTGGGACCAAGGATTCGGATACAGGGACCAAGGAGATGGGCACTGGGACCAAGGAGACGGGCACTCAAGGAGCCAGGCACCGGGACCGAGGAGATGGGCACAGGGACCAAGGAGTCGGGCACAGGGACCAAGGATTCAGGCACAGGGACCAAGGATTCGGGCACAGGGACCAAGGAGTCACGCAGGGGATGACTCATCCCCAGTGCCGCACACAGCAGCCACTCTCTGAATTATACTGCACCTCTGGGAAACAGCGGCCACAAACGCGCTCTCCTGTTTTCCCTAAAGTGTGAGATGCAAAAAATGCATTAAATGAAAATTTTCCAGCCCATTTGTGGACCCCGCGGGCCGGAACCTTTGCACGGTGTCCATCCCAAAACCGCAGCCTGGCCTGGCTGAGCTGGCTGCGCAAAGGACATCCAGGCTCTGCTCGGAGAGGGACCCTCTCGCCAGGATTTGCTTATCACCTGCAGTGCTGGTTGGAAATGCAGAGCATGACACAGTGAGATATGGCTACCACACTCCATGCACCAAACCCTGCTCACGCTGGCAGCTGGCATAAATCCACTGCCACTCCAATGATTTTTGCAAGATCACACCAATTTGTATCAGCAGAGATTTACATCAGGGCAGAATTTAGCCCTGTTGATTCAAGAAGAAGGGACAGGTAGGACAGAAAGGAGAAAAGCAAGATTAAGAGGACATTTGTCCTCAAAAAGCTAGATGATTTCTCTTTCTTTCCAATTAAAGGGCAGGTGTGTCCACACTGCATAGTCCAGCGTCCTCCAGAGACACCCCAGTTTGGTGCAGAACCCAAATTCTGGGTGATCTGCCCACATAACGCTGCTTGGGAAGGTGAGAATGGGAACCACGTCAGGTTTTGTTGTGCTTTTTGAGCAGAGGTAGCACAACTGTGCCGGGCTGTAGCCACCTGCTCGTCCAGCAGCAGGGCCTGGCCAGCCCAGGGACCCCAGCACTGCAGGACCGCAGGGATGTGGGGCCTGAAGTGGAACAGGATGCCAGGGGCAGCTGGCCTTGGGCACCAGGTCCAGCTCAGGTCCTGCCTCTGGGCTTCCTAAACCCTGATAAACCAACCCAACCTGGGATAAAGCTAGTGGTGTCCCAGAGAGGATGGGGGGGTTTCATTCTTTAGGCTTCAGGTCCTAAGAAGTATCCTGGACACCAGCTTCCCTTTGATGCACCCTGCTTGAAGACTCAACATTCCCCTGCGCCTAGAGAGGCCAAGGAGAGCTTTCTCCAACCCTTTGGTGGATGTGTGCTCTTTGCAGGTGGGACTCATGCAGGGATGAGAGGCTTCGTGCATCTCTCACAGCCAAAGGGGAGCATCAGCAAGACTCAGTCACCCCAGTGACCTTTTGGGGTCACAGCACATGCCACCTCTGGTCCAGGAGGCCACAGGACCAACATTTGCCTCCTGCCTGGATGGGTATAAACAGATTAACTGTTCACAACTCTGAGCTGTTGTGTGAAGAGATGGGTTTGCTTGGCACATGGAAGACTGCATGGGGGGATTGACACTGAGGAGCTCCTGTCCCAACAGGGTCAAGAGAAAATCAAGGTGGAAGGAAAGTAAGAGGTGGAAAAATGAGGAGAGATGATGGCATGAGCACTGATAGGGAAGGCAGGAGTGGAGACAGCAGAAAGGAGAGCAGAGAGTACAGGACAGAGCAGCAGGGTAAGGGAAGAGAGGAGGGGGCCCAGGGGATGCCAGGGGTGAAGCAGCCTGGGAAGAGAGAGCCAGAGGGGAGTGAGAGGTGAAAGGAGGCAAAGCAGAGGAGCGGATACGCGCTCTGTGAGCAGGGAGATGAGGAGACAGGGAACAAACCATCATCCTGTAAACAGCTCTAGACAGAGCACGCTGCCTCCAGAAGACGCGAGCACAGTGAAAGGGAGCAGGGAGCGCGGGCACCAGAGGGAACGCCAGGGAAGGATGCCACCTTCCCCGTGGCGTTAGCATGAGGCGCTGGCGCCCGGCCAGCCTGCATCTTCTCCCTCCCCCTCCTCCTCTCCCGCTTCTCTACCCACCTCCCTCCCCTTTTAAATTCAGAAATTTGTGTGGTGTGAAATTTCATCTGCTTTGACGGCGATTCACAGAGACACTGCCCATGGAGGGGAGCGGCTCTCCCGCGCCGTGCGCTCAATGAAGCGTCCAGCGCCTTCCGCACCGAGCCCGGCCACCACCACCACCCTGCAGCTCCCCTTGCCTCCCTCCATCCTGCCTGCCCCACAGGCCTCTGGGTCAGCCCCTCACATTCACAACATTTGCAGCTCCTCCCACACGAGAAAAAGACATCCGTGCCCTTGGCCCTAATTGTTCCTCCCGAGGTCTGTAGGCAGCCGTGCTGTGGAAGGAGCCAAGTCCTCATGCCCTGCTACTCCACTGCACAGCTGGCAGGCAAACACAGTTCATCTGGGGGGAGACTGTGCTGTGGAGAAAGCCCCGTGCATCTCACAAAACAGAAAAAGGGAAAAAGGGACATGGATGAGATTTTGAGCAGCTCTGGCAGGCTGTGGGCTGACGGAGATCCCCGCATCGAGTGGATCAAGCAGGAGCCAAAGCAACATGGATACCTCACTCTGGAGAGTGCCCTTCATCCCCAGCAGAGGCAGAGGCCACCTCTAGAAAAATATCCATGGAGCTCTAGGTCACACAGGGTTAGTGCTGGGTGTCTGTTTGCTACAAAGAGGAAAGCTCTGCCCACTGGAAGCTTGGATGGCCACAGCAGATGTCCAGCAGCATGGGGAGGGTGATGCAGCCTCGAGTGCTGCCCCTGCACTGCTGCCTGCTCTGCACTGAGCCCGGCAGAAGCAGAGCATGGCCCCAGCACAGCTGCAGCTCCAAAGGGAGCGCTCAGCTTGCTGCAAACCATCCATTCTCCACAAATATTTCAGTTCTCTGACATGAACACACCACCAGCCATTTCATTCCCCCTCTGATCCTCCTCATCACTGTTTACTTATTAATGGCTTCTTCTGTCTTATTTAGAATGATTATATAAGTCCACTGGCCTAGAGCAGCATAGAGCTCCAACCTGCCATTAAACCCTGCTGCGCTCCAATGTCTCCTTTCTGCCTCCCTCCTTATCCTGGCGCTGGCCACCTTCAGGGGAGCACCTGCCCCAGTCAGCTCCTGCCCCAGTCAGATCTGTCTCTGCTGCAGACTCTGAAAGCCCTCAGCCACCCATTCATGCTCTGGATCATCTCCAGCGCGTTGGGAGAACCGAGCTCGCCAGCCACGAGTGTGAGAGGTCAAAAATTACTTCCCCGAAATGTGGCCTGATTTCAAAAGGAGCAAGTCCCGGCTCTCTAAGGAGGACTGGGTGGGACAGAGGAGAGGAGAACACCATCACCTTTGAGACATTCCTAAAGCAAGTGGGGGGCCTTTCCCCTTAAAGCTCATCCTTGCAAAATAAACTTCTGCATCATAATTGTGTCTATCCCAGCAAACTAAACATGCCTGGCACCGGTTTTTGAGGCCAGTGTCAACTGGCATGGAATATAGCCTTGGTCTACACCTCAATTCTTACCCTACAGAAAAGGGTCTGTTTGGAATGGGCACCAGCCTCTGCTGGTGGGGCCAGCGGAGAATTCCAGCTGGGGAATGCCCAGGAGACTGTTTATGGACACAGAGCAAACCCAGGAAACACACACTGACTGTGGAGGACACTGATGTTCAGTGTCCAGGAACGTCCCCTGATGCCTTTGGCTTGGAAAGGACGCTGACTAAAATTCAGCATGGCTGAGAACAGGAGGAGAATAGCACAGATCCCCCCACCAGTGCCTTTCTAATTCCAGGGAGACACAGCCAGCAGCACCTCACCCTATTTCCCAGTTACGGATGAAGTGCCATTATGCACGGACTAACACAAACACTCTCCCAGCCAAAGACAAACATTTGTGTTGCTGGTTGCAACTTTTTGGATTTCAGATCTCCCAAGAAGCTAAAGATGCTCCCGTCCCCTCGGGATGCAGACTCCCAAGGCTCACGACAGTTTGCAGCAATAAGGAGAAGGAATGGAAGCTCAGGTTCTGCAGGACTTATTCAGGCTCGCCCCATGGGGCAAGTTAGACTCCTACGGGAATTCTGGTGACTAAGAGTAGCAAGAGAGGCAAAATTACTGTTTTGCTAAACATGGGAATAAAACCAAAACTGGGTTCTTATTCTGTACGTTCTCAAAGTCAGTCATAAAAACATGCTGGCAAATGTCACCTTCTGCCTGGCAGTAAGCACAAACTTCCAAGGGCCTGGAGGGATTTATAAACCCGTGGTGAATTTTGCCATTCTTTTAA
Source organism: Origma solitaria (assembly GCA_013397895.1). NCBI lineage: Eukaryota > Metazoa > Chordata > Aves > Passeriformes > Acanthizidae > Origma > Origma solitaria. The sequence goes on along the minus strand of VZRL01005614.1, from coordinate 330,055 downwards.
CACTGTCTGATCTTTGCAAACTTCTGGAGGTCACGACTGAACCAAGAGCAAGGCAAGGATATGGAACATTTTCCCCTTGTGTCTGTTTGCCTAAAACTGACTCCACAAGCCTTGGCACAATCCTGCTAAGGTCACTCTGTTTCCAAAAGCATATGTGCTTGCATAGGCATCCTTTGATAAATAACAGTGCGCACTGCACTCAGATGGGAGAGGAAAAAAAAGCTTTTCCAGACTAGTACTCAGGGTACAGTCATCTTAACCAACCATTTTTCCACCCTGGAAGAGTACAAAGCTGAGCTGCCTCCCTCAAGATTTTGTTTTTCTGTCCCTTTATCCCAAATCCACTGTGCATCTGGCCAGCTGCCAGCCGAATCTGGGGACCAGAGAGTGGTGGAACACCTTTAGAAAGGTTCTTTTGTTGCAGGTGTTTCAGATATCAGTGACCTGCACTCAACAGAGCAGGAGATATCTCCCTTCAAGAGCATCAGGCTGGCACAAGTAGCATTAATAAAACAGCATAACTTAAGCCTGTGGCAGCTGACAAAGAATGGGCAAAGCCCAGGGACAAGCTTAGGAGTGGTGGCTGGGGCAGGATAAGCAGGAAGACAAAAAGGTGCTGCCAGGGTGAGCTGGGGGTTTGGGGCACACCAGCTGTCTCACGGATCTGCCAGGAGACAGTGGAAGCTCCTTGACCTCTGTTTTTGCTAATAAACAAGTCAGACTCATAAGAGGTGTAGCACAGGCAGCAATTCCAAGCAGACCCTGATGGTGCTTGCCTTTGTTCTTGCAGCATTTGGGATGGAGAAGCAGCTCTGGCTTTGCTGCTTTGTCCTGTTTTACTGAGCTCCAACTCCTTCCACAGGTTCTAAGATTATTTAGAAATTCTGTATCATTAAACTCACTTTGAGTGTTTCCTGTTAAATCCATCATCCCACCCCAAGGAGGCCAAAATGAAGGAGAGAATCTATCCTTAACCTTCACTGGGGAGCTCTTAATTAAACCCTGATTTCCCCTCACCCACCTAACGAAATCTTCTCCAACCTCCACATCTTTGTGCTGAGGAGCTGGCCCACGGCAGAGCCCTGGGGTAAGAGCTTCAGAACTGGCTCCAAGGGGGTGGATGGATGGATATGAGTCCAACTCTTGGCACCCAAGCTGCCACGGGGGAGATTCCTTTTGCCTTTGCCTAACCTGTGGAGGGAGCAGGCAGAGCTCCCAGAGACAGGGGAGCGCCTGAATCATCTCACATTTCCAGAGAAACCTCTCCCAGGGAGGGAAAGGGAAGCAAAAATAGTGGATTTCCTCCCTTCTGGCCTGTGAGATGGGAGAGGAAAATTGCTCAGTGGTCTCAGTAGAGAAAAAAAACTTCTCAGTGTTAAAAACTCCTGTCTTAAGCCATCAGGCCAGATTTTCTGCAGAAAATCAGCGAACACCCATGGAGAAAACAAGGACATGGCTGCAGACAGCAGCTCCGAGTGAGACAGCAGCAGGAGAAACCTTTCCATTGGCTGGAGAGCTAAATAATCCCAGGCTGGGATGTGGGGAAGGTAACACCGACAGGGCTGGATGCTGATCGAGGGGCAGGGTGGGGATGGGGGCTATGGAGAAGCCCCCAGGAGGAGCCCCAGCCGTGGAGAGCAGGCAGGACAGGCTCTGGGGTGGCATGGGGAGCTCTGACAGTGTCCCCAGGGCTGGATGGGCCATCAGGTGGGACGTTTGACGTCCCCCTGTGCCAGGTGAGCCAGAGGGGCATTCTGGCTGCTGCCTTGCCCAGCAATGAGGGCTGGGCCACACGTGGGTCAGCAGTGGTGGCACTGAGAGGGCTGCTGTCCCCCAGGAGCAGCTGATTGGGGAGAACTTACCATAAAAAGCAGAAACAAAGAGCTGCCCAGGCAGATACACCCAGCTTCTCTCAGCTTAAACCCACAAATGTTGAGGTGTTTGAAGCATGGGAATTCTCTCCCCCTCGCTTTCAGGGATTTTTTACACTGCTGAGGGGCTCTGCCTCCCCAGGAGAGCATTCCCTGGGCTCGCAGCCCCTCCGAGCCTTGGCACCTCTGCGTGCTCCCAACCTGACTCATCCCTCAGCACACCTCGTTGCATCACCGCGGCCAGGAATAAAAACCCCATCAAATCCCCCACCTCGCACATGCACACGTTCCCCACCACCACTCCCACCTTCGCAGGAGGAGATCCCCCATTCCCTCCGCACAGGATTTAGCCTCCACCACCAAATTCCTCCGCAGCTCTCTGGTTGCTCAGTTTACACTGCCTGGGCTCCTCGCCAGCCAGGCATCGCGTCCCGCTCGCCGTCCACGCCTGCTTCCCAGCATCCCAAATTCCCCACCAGCTCAGGGATGCAGCCTGGCCGCCTCAAATCACCTGTTCTGCCGAAATCCAGTTTGGTCTCTAATTAGAACGAAACCAAATGGCTTCACGATTTCCCTGAAGGACGTTTTAAAGCCAGTTTCAAATACAATCCTCCAATTACCGTATGAGAATTTCAGCATTGTTACAGTTGTGGCTATTTTTAGGTCTCTGAAAACAGACAGCAAAATGCTGGTGACATCAACACTTGACAAGTGTCGACTTGTTTCACTACCAAATGGATGCTACATGGTCTGGAAAAAGAAATAAAAATCTCAGACCAATGTAGAGCTTGAATGTGTGATCGCGTAAAGCTTATTGAATATTGGGGCAGGGCTGGGCTAAGAAGGTCCAGAGAAAGCCTTGGTAATTCTGTTACTCAAACATCAATAGTGGTTGTAATGCAGCTTGAAATGGTGAGGGAAATATCGACGTGAGTGAAACACCAACATTCCTTGAAATGGTTTTTCTTAAATGAAAAATTTTTCCCTAATTTTTTGTTTAAAATTTGATGAAACCAATGCAATTTCTGACAAAAAAAAAAAAGCCATGAGGAGGAAAAATACATTAAATTCAGCAAGTGCTATCCAGCTTTTCCTCACTGTTCTATCCACCTCCCTCCACCACCACCCAGCAGCTGATTGCTTTGTCTTTGTGGGTAGCACCTTCAAGCCTCCCTTTGTATTGCAGAATTTCCACATCATTTTCACACTCCCCTGTTTCGTGCCGGGGGTGAACATCCCTCCCGTGCTTCACAGGCACTTTTCATTCCAGCAAAATGTTCAGGATCCAGGTGAGTTCAGCCCCACCGTGCCAGGTTACTCCTCCTGCATCCTCCCGTCCCACCGGGTGTTTGCAGAGCTAGCAGTGCGCTCAGGGCTCTGTTTGGCCTTCTGGGGTTTGTGCCACCTGGGAGCTGGCTGGGGAAGGGGGCAGGGAACAGCAGCCCTGCATCCCAGCATCGCTGCTGCTGTTTATGCATTCCTTTTGTTGGAGACCTGGCAACCAGCTTTTAATCTGAGCCCGGTGGGAATTAATTTTGGAGTAAGCTTTTGTATCGAACGCTTCCCTGAGATGGAGCTGTATTGCACTCCCTTCACCCCTTAATTTGCTAATTCCACCAAAAACAAGAAGGATACACTTTTCTGACACCCAGCTTTCACAGTGGATTGCAGGGCTTCGTTCACTCATGCAAACCAATTATCTGGAGCCTGGCCTTGTTCTCACAGAAGTCATAAACTACTCATGGACATGGGTGTGCCTTAACTTGGACCCTGGGGTCTGATGCGGGGACTGAGCCCAGCCCTGCTGGCTGCTGGAGCACTTGCTGAAGGCAGAGGCCTGCCAGGATGTCATCCTTGCCTACTCTCTGACATCAGAGCCTGCTGGAAAAAAAATTACTGTTGTGCCACAAATAGCATGATTGAGTCACTTTGCTCCAGGATCAGCTCGGGGAGGGGGAAGCGGCTGGCGAGAAGGTGGCAGGAAAGGAGCGGAATGTGGGATCTCGCCCGGGGGAAAACAGGCAGACAAAGGGGAAAGAAACAGGTATTGCCTCCTCTGGGCTTCTTCCATCAGGGCGACTCCATTTCAGGAATTCTTCCACAAAATGCAAGGACAGGCTTCAAAACACAGACCTGCGCTTCCCTTCCTGCTCGCGGGGCAAGCCTGGCTGCACATTTACAGAGGGGAAGGGAACACAGGTGAATATTCAGGGATTATTTTCTTGCTTGCTTACACCTGCTGTGCACGTGGCTGTGTAATTTTGAGTAGGACCACCATTATTTGCACCTGGAAAACTGGACGTAGTACTCCTGTTTTCAGCAAAATTGCAGGTGCAGGAGTCAGGATAGAAAGTGGCCCTAAAGAAATCCTTTTCCATACCACTGTGAGCAAAGCTAGAGGGACTTCAAGCATTCATGGCCCCTGGCTTGTACCCCCCTGCTTTCAGCCATCCATCCTGACCTGAAGTACAGTTTGGGAACAGAAGCTGCCATTGCTCAGAGCTTCATTTTAGCAATTGCCATTTTCTCCATGGGCAAGGGAGCAGCTTCCAGGAAAACCAGCCAAAAGTTAAACCAACGCAGGCAGCTCTTACCGAGGCCCTGGAAATAGCGGGCAAACAGCTGTCATTTTCTTTCATTTGGCCTGGGTGCAATTTCCCTGCTCTCTCCCATTTGCACAACCCATTCCAGGGGGCTGAGCTCCATTCCCCTGGGAGGGGAAGGGACAGTGCACAAGGTGGTGGTGGCACAGTCCCTCCAAGGGCTTCCCCTGCCTGTCACCTCTGCTGCTGCGTTCACTCTGCTCATTCTTGGAGCTGACTAAATCGCAGCTGATAAAAATACCCCAGCGCTGGTACTTGTGCTGTGCAGGTGTGTGCGGAGCTTGCCCACCAGCCTGGGGGAGGCAGCTCCACGCTCAGGTGGGCTGGCTCAGCAGCACAGAGCAGCCTGAGCTCAGCAGCACTCCTAGCCCCCTCCTTCCTGAATTTATACTCCTACCTGCCCCAAGTCAAAACATCTTCCTGCCTGGCCTTCACTCCTGGTGTAATTCAATGAGAAAATCTGGGGGAGTCAGCTGTGGGACTGCTGCAGCGTTTCTGGTGGGTCAGTAAAGCCAGCTCAGGGCTCTCTGACAGCACCAGCCAAGCAACATCACGAGAGCTGATACTGTAAATGGGAAGGGTGGGTGTACCCTCTCTGAAGGGGAAAGGGCTTTCCTCCCCCTTTGCTGCACTGGGCCACAAGCCCAGAGCTGCTCAAACAGCATTTGTGAATGTGGAGGCAGGTCAGGAAAGGCAGCCGTGAATTCTGGTAGTTGAAAAAAGGGAAAAAAATTGCAACCGAACCTCCCCCCCCAAAAAAAAAAACAAAGACAAAGCACCACAAAAAATCTTTACCAAACCAACAACAAGAAAAAAATCCAAATTAAAAAAAAAAAACAAAAAAAAAAACTGGGAGAAAACCAGACAAATACAGGGTTGGAAAAATCATTGCCTGGATTTCAGCGATAGCATCCTATAGTTGCAAATTTTCATTTTAGCACTCTGCCTCTCCATTCAACTTTATTACCTACCCTGGCCTCTTCACATACCCAGATAACACAGTAAGACCAACCTTTTCTCCCTCCACTGCGCACAAGCACAGCAATTTCAAAGGCTTTGGACTTGCCTGTGTCAATTTGTTCCAGACACCACAAAAAGTGTCCTCACTGAGGACCATTCTCCTACCAGATATCAATTTTCAAGCCCCAATCTTCAGAATTGTTCTAGTAAACAGACATTTTTTAAAACCGTACAAAAACCTATCTTGAACGCAAAAATGACTGAAGTGGTTGGACTCAAATGCTACAGAAATTCAGCCTTAGATACCCAAGTAACAAAGGCTCATCTCCATAGGCCAAACTTGCAGAAAATTATAAGCAACTGAAAATGAGTGTTTCAAATGGAAGTGTTATGCAACATGAATGACAGTGACCTGAAACGCCCAGAGCAGACTATTCCCCTCTCCAACATCCATCTATAGCAGCACAGGAAATGTTGGAGGCCTGAAAGAAACAGCCATTTCCAGCTTGGAGAAAGAACAGATACACAAAACTGTGTAGCACTTGAGTATCTTCTGGGTCCTTGCCTTACCCAGGGTATTTTTGGAAACGGGAGAAGTTGAAACGAGGTGTCATTTTCCACAGCTACCCATCGAAGCAAACCCTTAGACTCACCTCAGGCCGTAGAGGACGGTCCCGTCGGGATGGAGCCGAATCATGCGGTTCTTCACCGTCACCCCGTGCAGGAAGGACTTCTTGTCGTTCAGGAAGTAGGTGTCGGGCAGCCACAGCTGGTCAGCCACCCTGTTGTCCAGGGTCAGGTTGAGGGGGAGGTCGTTGTAGGCCAGGCGTTTGTCCCGCCAGCTCTGCTGGAAGTACATGGTGATGGTGTAGTCCTGCGGGAGAAATGGGAAAACGTCAGACTGGGGCCACTGCAGCTCCACCCCTCTCCAATTCCTTGGCACCCAAATGTTTGTGTCCATACCTCCAACACTTGGGTTTTTTCTGGGTTTTCTTGGGTTTTTTTTGGAGGGGTGTGTGCTGTGATTGGTTCTGGAAAAATGGGAGAAACCCTGAGCTTTACAGGGGGCAATTAGACATTACATGGCTCCAATGAAGCAAAACGGCATCCCACTCGTGTTGTCCCAGCCTGCTGAGGGCTTGTCTGCACAACCAGCAGCAGTTCAGGCTATCACAGCCCTAAAAGGTGTCAGCCAACAGTGGCTACACAGCAAACACTGCCAGGGTTGCTCTCCCACTTCAATCACACAACCATGACATGAACACCAGCCAGTCCAGGCACTGCTGGTCCCCACCCAGCTGGTAAAAGCCAATTTTGTTTTCAGCAGAAGCTGAGGCCATTCCAAAGGGCGCAGGGAGAATCTCACCTCGAGGCCAAGGTTTCAAGGTCAACCCAGGCCAGCCGTGACAAGCGCTCAGCACTTGCCTCGTTACAGGAGCTAAGTTGGGAGTTCATCGTGGTTCTCAGGAAGGGACATATGGGGAGGAAATCTGTCGTCAGTGGAGCATGATCTACTGGTAAAGGGGCAGTTCCCTGAAAAAGTTCCTGTTAATTTGGACATCAGGAGGAATTTCTTCATGGAAAGGGTTGTTAAACATTGAAAGGGGCTGCCCAGGAAGGTGGTGGGGTCACCATGCCTGGAAGTGTTCAAGGAATGTTCAAGGAATGAGTGAACATGGCACAGTCTGGTTGAGAAGGTGAGGATTGGTCGCAACTTGGACTCGATCTTGGATATCTTTTCCGACCTCAGTGATTCTGGGATTCCCAAACCATCCCCAGCTAGCACAATGCCATACATGTCTCCTGCTCCTCTCGGACCCAACAGTGAGAAGCTGACACTTAAAACTGTTGCTAACACAAGAATTTTACAGAGGGGAGCATGAGCTGCTTGGTGGCCGTGGCTCTGCAGGAACCAAGCCCATTGCTGGGCAGTAACAGCACACCCAGGGGACATCCAGAGGCCTGGGATCAGTCTGTTCACAGGCACAGCATGGGGCCACATAATGGAAGAACAATTTCTCCTTCCCAGGTAAACAAGCAGTACAGGAAGGAGTCTTGTACACACTGATGGCAGGAAATGTTCTCACAATGGATCTTAAATAGGCTGAGAGACATGATTTTTGGGGCAATCCAGATAGTATTGAAATAACAGGATATTGATTAGGAAGTGAGCACAAGGCTTGTCGACAGTGACCTCACAGAAGGCAGAGATTTTTCCCAAGTCCTTAAATAAAAAGCATTGAGATCTAGAACATGTGGGATCACAGACACATTGTCTCTTCCCAAGCAGTACCTACAGTGCCACAGGAATCCTCCGGACCACACGGATCTGCAGGATGAGCCTTTCTGCTCTGCAAATCCCAGCTCTGTGCAAGGGGCTGGTGAGGAGCTTGCTCACACACCAACATCTGGGCTGAGCAGAGGCATCTGCCTGCCTGTCTTCTCCCACAGACTTCATTCAAAGCCAGGTTTGATTAACACCTCTGAAAACAAGCTCAAATAATCCCACATCATGGATAATGCCAGCTTTTGGGTATCTAACTATGATTCAGAAATCCAGACCCACATGCACATCCAAAAGGTCACGGAGTAAATCTGCGGAGTACACCAGATACAGAGCTGTACCTGTCGCTTTCTGTGCTATCTCGGAAAGAACAAAAACACAGTGACAGCTTTCTGGCCAAGGAACTGTTTTGCTTTGCTTTTTGAAGGACTGTAAACTCCTGCCTCAGAAGCCTCACAGTTCATCTCTCAGAGGCACAAACACTCTCATTTTGGTCAGGATCCTGCAAAGGAAGGTGTTGTCCCCAGAATCCCTTCCAGGGTGCTTGGGGCTGCACTGCAGGGAGAGCACAGAGGAGCAGAGCACCCAAATTCCTGAAGCCTCTTGCCCTTTGAGAACTCCACCTGCACATCCTGGCAAGCTGCTTCACTGACCTGCATTTTCCTAATCCTCGACAGAGCCCTGCAACACCTCGCCCCTAACCAGGCCACCCTGCTGGCACTGCAGGCTCTTGCCAGCCTTGAGGCAGCAGCAGGCAAGAGGTGCCACTGATCTCCAGAAGACACAAAGGGCAAGCTGCTTACAAAGTGAACAATACACCTTCTAAACACACCCTCTGTGTTCCCAGCACTGATGGGAACACACTCAGAGGGGCGCAGAAAGAAAAGCTTACGCCCCAGCCATCAGCTGGATGATGTTCTTCAGGTGCAGAGACCTTCCTGGGGAAGAAAAGCCAGCCCTGCCCTGGACTGAGCTGTTCTCCAACCTTCCTGGGGTTCTTGGCACAACAAATTTCTTTGGGCAGCATCATGGAGGTGCTGAGCACTTGATAATCACGGTTCATGCAGTGCCTCAGGTTTCCCTCAGCGCCTCTCTCTGCTGATTCCTGTGCTCCACTCCTTGTTCTCTGGCTCTCATCACATTGTCAAACTGCAGGCAGGATCTCTGGGCAGAAGGGTAAGAGCAGGGCAGGTGTCCACCCCGCAGAGGGACAAGTGGAGGACAAGTGCCACTGGCACAGGATGGGCACAGAACCAAGCTATGGGGAAGAGGGAAGCTGTGCCTGCAGGCCCCTGGGATAGGGCAGGCACACACCAGGGGCGGAGGGCAGCACTGATATGGCCCCTGCAGACAGTGAGAGGGACCAGGACCCAAGAGAGGAAGCAGTGAGCTTGCATTCCCTTTTGCACCCTAATTCCTGGTCGGGCAGTTATGAAGCACCCATGTGCCACCCTAGCATCACATCCTGGCCAGGCTCCAGAGCTGCTGCGATCTTAATCACAGCCTTCCTTTCAGAGGCACATGCAACAATGGCCAAGGGTGACAGCAGAATGGCCAGATGGAGCCAAGGCATGCAGTGGTTCATAGGTTCAGGAATCAGAAGAAATGAGCCTGATTTTCCTCCAAGTCTTGGATGACGATGCCTTTGTTGTGGGGTTTTATCTGTCATTGGGCTAATGTGAGGCTTTCCCAAACCTCCCACTAATCCATGACACTCACAAGCCTGCTGATGCCACAGACAGAACACAAGCTGGATTTCCCAGAGTCACCAGCTGACAGAAAGTTGGCCAATTTACTGAGTTCAGTGAGGAACTCGGAATCCAAACACAGCTGGAGCCCATGCACCCCTCCGGCTCTTCCTCACACCTAGCCCCTGAGGCACTTTAGTGGGACAACACAGATGGATTTCCCTGCAAGGGATAAGTGAGAGGGTTTTCCCTCTGCACGGACACCCAGTAAGCAGAGATCTCCACTGGTGCTGCTGGAGGAGCAAATGAGGGGTGCAGGAAAATCTGACTTTCCGCTTGCCTCTAAATTGGCAGCCTAGACCCTTTTCACACTGCACCAGTGCAGCTCCGGCTGCAACAAAAATGCTTCCAAATGAAGGATCCCACTGGGTCTTTGTGGAGGACCATCAAATGCTCAGGCAGGGCCAGAGTCTGGCCAAGGATGGGCGATCTCTGCAGAGAGCTCCCAGCTCACCCTGCCGAGCTCACCTGCTGGGCTGGGATAGCAGGCAGGGCGCACGCTGGAGGGAGCACACGTGTGCCAGGCCACCCTGTGCCACCTCCTGCTTCCTCTGGTGGATGCTGGGGGACGAGACATGAGGCTGGAAAAAGGGAGATACCACTCCTCACAGAAACCCTGTGCAGGCTACACTGCACTTTGGAAACTGCTCAGCATGAACCCGGAACTCAGTCCTTAAAAACAAAGCCTGGGACAAGGCAAAGTGGGCTTTTGGAGGGTGGGCATGACCAGAAACACATGCCTCCACTTGTTCTCCCTTTCTCCACCCCAAGGAAAAGCAAGCTTTGCAAAGATACCTGCAAACTCTGTCCAGCTGAGCTGTGCTCCTGGAGCTCACCTGGCCATGTCACCCTGTCCCTGCCCTGCCCAGCACCCCACGGCGGGAGGCTGAAATGCCCCAACCAGCAGCTCTGGCCAGGGGAAAGCTGTTCCAGCCCCGCTGAGGCTCACTGACCTACAAATCACACATCCCTATGTCTCAAAGCAAGCCTTTCCCTTCTCCTGCCTCTCCGGCAGCCCAGCAGTGGTCAGATCCCTTGGTTTGCCCCACAATCCGGTACCCAGCATCTCCCCAGCTCCAGCACCGCTGCCAGCCCTTCAGCAGCATCCCCGAGCTGCCCTCCCGTGCCAGCTGCGTGTGGCATGGCTCTGGGCCCCGCAGCTCCCCTCGGGATGGCACCTGAGCCTGCTGGAGAGCCGGGGAGCGGCTGAGCCTGGCCGTTCCCCCGGGACCCCCGCACGCCTTGGCTGCTGTGCTCCGCTGAGCAGCTCCGCGCTAGCTGGCAGTGGCAGCCCCCCCGACGCCCCCACTCCCAGGTTTTTCCAAAGGCTTTGCTCTCCTCCTCTCTGCTGCTGGAGGCACCAAGGCAGAGGTGAGAGAGGCTGGCAGACACTCACGGTGCAGAGGGGCCTCCCCAGCTCACCCAGAGGGACACCAAAATACTGCAAAAGGAAGAGGAGGGTAGCTGGGGGGGCCCACGTGTTGAAATGATGGGGTCCGACCAGCTGCTGAGGAGAGGGATGCTAAAATCCCTCTCCTGATAACAGGACATTGATAATTACAGCCTCTCCTGAAACTCAGCAGAGACCCCAAAACCAAAGATGGTGAACAGTGTGAAAGGCTGGAATGTTGACACGGCAGGGGCATGAATGGAGGAAGGTATTTCCTGCAGAACCCCAGAGGCAACAAACTCAGCCAAGCATGCACAGGGATTCCCCAGACTCTCAGAGGACAGGGCAGATAAGTCTAAGGGAACAGCAGCTGAGGCACAGCAAGAAGGGAAATAAGCTGGCACTATTAGTACGAATTCAAGAATGAATTTCCACTGGCTCATATTCCAAACACCTTTATTACCATCTATCCTATAAGCTGCTTCTCCTCCTTCACCTCCCAGAGCCACTTTTGGGAGTGCAGAGCTCACCTATCCTTGGGAAGTCATCCTGGGCTCACCCCAGACCCTTCCCCACTCGCGCTGGCTCTGTGCAGTCTGGGAGCAGATATGACACCCCTGCCCCCAAGCCCAAAGCTGCCTCTTGGAGAAGGGTCCCAGGTTAAGATCCCAGATCTGAGCACAGGAATGAACACTTGTGCACATGAAGGCAAAGTCTGGGGGAGCCAAGGCAGTGAGAGGAATCATGATTCCAGGGCAGGGGACTGATACAGGAGAGGAGTCACTGCTGCTGTGGGGAGCACGGGTTGGCTGCTGCTGAAGCAGTGACAGATTGGAGGGCAGGAGCTGAAGCTTGGAGGTAGCAGATATTACCTGAATCCGCCCCAGCTCAGTGAGGACATGGAGCAGTTGGCTGTGGGGCAGCCATGGGCACTGAATGGTGTGCAGGGATGTGCCCAGACCACCAAGGGACACGGCAAGGAGTCAGCTCAGGGTGGGAGCCTGGACCTCCTTGTCTACAGATCAAAGAACAGCCAGGGGCGGAGCAGGAGCAGTTCAGGCACCAAAGAACATCGTGTGTCCCTTTCTGCTCACTGCAGTGAGAGGAGGGATGCAAAATTAAGGAGCCCCTCTTCTCCTGCAGTCTCGTGGCAGCACACAGAACACAAACATGGTCTGTGTCCCAGGTGGAACTCTTACAAAAGTGTTTGTGCTGGTTTTGGAGGCACAGGTGTACTGTGCCAGACCAAAAGTCCCTGTACAATCATATCCTGCCATCAGTAACAGGAAAGAGAATGGCAGGGAGGTATAGAAGTAAAATAGGCTCGTTGTTGTGATACTTAATTCTGCAGCTCTTTGAGCCTTAAGGATCTCCTCAGTCAGAGCTGCTACCTTCTTAATTGAAAATACTGAGTTTCTCTTATGAGAGCTTATTTTATTTCTCAGAATATTCAACCTTTGGCATCTGCAATCTTGCGGCAGTGAGTTCCACAGCTGAGTTCCTCACTACATGCACATCCCTTAGAACCAGGTACAAATCAGGTTTGCTCTGTTCCAGTTCCTGTGGTGCTGGTATTAAGTCAGTAAACAACCACAACCCTGTGCCCTCAGGCTCACAGGGTCCCACCTCCTTTCAGACACTTTAGGGTTACTCGTCAGAGCACAAATAACTACAAACACTCCCAGAAGTGGCTGAGAGGCTCTGGTAGAGGCAGGAGCAGCAGGGCAGGGAGAACTGTTGCACGTTAAAGGCAGAGCAGAGCTGGAGGATGGCAGTGGCTGACGTTCAGCAATGGGCTGTTGCACAAGAATAGACTGAAGGCAAGGTAATGGAAATAACTTTCCACAGAGCCTGTACAATTTGATGTTACAAAAGCATGAAGTCAGGAGCACAAGAGTATTTTGGAAGGTCTAAGCATTAATATGGAAAAGAAATTCATGTCATTACAGAAAGGAACTAACAGGAAAGAATAGCTCAAGGATGCCGAGCCTGCTGCTGCAAGGAATTAAATGCTCTGCACGTTGGAAACCTCTTCCAACTGCTTCCATATTTGAACAGAACTCCCAGGCAGGCTGCTCCCCAAAGCCCCAGCACAGCTCCTAAGAGACACAGGTCACAGGCAGGCTGGGTCAGATCATTTCCCTTCATGCTGTGACCTAGAGAACCCTCAGCTCTGAACTAGCAGCCTCATTAGGGGCTTCACCAGACTCAGACACCAGGATCAGAAACCGAAAGAATAACGTGTGTGGAAAGGTCAAATATTTGCTCAGAATACAGCACTGCTGGCAATATGGATGTTGCCTATGCCTGGGTCCATTTCTGTGGATGACAAATGAGTTGGTTACCTTTCAGTGGGGCTTTGAAAGTGAAGGTGGCTATTCCAGGCTGCTGCTGGAGGCTGTGTTTCACCAAGCACTTGTAAGGTGCTGGAAGAAATAATTTTTCTGCAGGAGAAAGAGCACACTGCTCTTCTGCTGCTGCAGGGCTCTGGGCATGAGGGATAAAGGAGGTTTTGCAACTCACCTCTAGCTCTGGCTGTGCCACTTGACTTTTCCCCACCCCTGACTTTGATAAAGAACCTCCTTTTGGAGAAGCAACCAAATAAAAGTCCTTCCCTATATAAGCAAATGACATATGGTCTCCTTGTCCAAGATCACAAAAGAACATTAGGAAAGCCAAGATGCTCCAGAAAGAGGGAGAAAAATGGAACATCTGACTTAGTAAAAACCAAGCTGCCACTGCCAGAGACTAATGAACAGTTTGCTGGCTTCAACTTCTTTGATGATTAAACACCAGCTCCTGTTCCCGTCATTCTTGGGAAAGAAATTAAAGGACAAAATAGTCCTCAAGTATGTTTCATTTGAAGGAGGGGATAGGAGAAATAAGAGGAATTATTTTGAAGGGAACAAGATGAGATCTGCCTGCAGTTAGTTGCAAGGAATTAGGATAGTGTAAAATGTGCAGGAATATAGAGGAAGGATAGAGCACAATGGCCACAGTCCTTCCTCAGCAAGAAAACTACTTTGCTCTCCCAAGGGATTGTCCATCTCCAGACAGATAAACCAATGCATCCCAGACCTCAAGAAGCAGCAGTTAACCTGCCACAGGCAAATACCTGCCAGCAGTCTCTCAGCCCTGAGACAGCACAGGGCTGTTCAGACTCTCACCTTTGCTCGAGGCAGGAGGCAGCAGCTTTTGTACTTACTGTACTTTTCATGGGGAGAGAGTCCTGCCAAAATGCTGCTTTTAATTTCTGGTTTGGTGCAAGTGCCAGTGCCCAGCTTACAAGTCTGAAGTCCTGCATGACAGCTCTTATACATAAAGTGACAAATACTTCAGATACTGCCCTTCTCCCTAGACTTCAGCTTAGCAGATAGGAAAGTCACAATCTTTTTCCATTTTCCTTCTTTATGAAAAACCAGGTGTCAGCACTGACTTGGGAATCAGGAAGAGCTCTTGCCACCTGCACGCTCTCTGCCAGTAAAGCAAGGAAAGGTTGGCTTCTAGGACATACTCTATGCCCTTCTGTGCTGCAGGTCTGTGTGCTCTTGAACTCATTTTCTTCAGGACCTGAGGAGTACTTTACATGGATATGTTCCCCTCACTAATCTGATCTACTTTTGTAGTAATTTGCATGTGTTTAATTGCTGAATGCATGACCAGAAACTGGGACAGGTGTCGGCAATATCCTCAACAGCTCAGGGTGTGCGGGGAAAGTGTGGCTTTGTTGCCCTATTTCTCTCCTGCCTGGCCCTGTCCCTGCAGCACCTGGGATGGTGCTGGTCCTGCAGGTGTCAGGTAGAGGACAAAGGCATCTGGTGGCAAGGCCTTCAGACTTTCCTCAGTGTCCTGTCTGAGCAGGAGGCAGCAGCACGTGGCACTGCTGGAAGCAGAGGTCAGTCGGAAAGAGCTCTGCTGGGCACGGGGATGAGTGTCACCTGCTCTGTGAGCACGGCAAAAAACAGCAACCTTGCTCAGAGTTACAGGCAGCCATCCCAAAATCACCACCTGCAGCACAACATCTTCCTCAGGCAAGAGCTCGGAAAACAGAGCCAGGCACTTTCTATCCTTGAGCCACGAAATCTGTGAGCTAATGCACACCGTTCCTGCTGGGCTGCTCTCCTCACTCAGCAGCCAGGCAAAACCCAGAGCCCTTTCTACCCCAATTGTCCTGTTCCTGCACCACCAGCTAGCTCGCTCTCAAAACCCACCCCAACCTGAGAAATTGTCCTTCCCAGAGAGTTAATGAGAAAGGGTCAAACACAGTTTTGTTTCCTACAGCTTCCCGTGGCAAACCAGCACAGAAGGACAAGCTTTGGCCAGACATTCACCTAAAGGCAGAGAAGGAAGGCCACACATAAAGTTTGGGAAAGGCAGGACATGAATGTGACCATTTTGGGGGCGGAAAGGGATGCTGTTACAGTCTCTTCTAGTCCTAGATGGGCTGGGAACTGATAAGGTGCTCACATTTACATTTGCTAGAGGATCAGATGCTTCCAAATGGCTGCTCCAAGCCTTCCCAACACCCTTCTCTTCTTTACCATATTTACTTAAGGCAAAATCTTGACTTAGCCCTTTTTGTTAATTCTCTTAACCTCTCCCTAGGCGTGCACAAGGCCACCCCATTCCCACAGTGTGGGACACACAAGCGTTAATGCCCCATCTCTGTGGAGTCTCCGAAAAGAATTATGACCAGGCATTGCAGAGCTGGGAAAAGGAGCCCAAGGACTCGCTTTTATTACAAGATGCTTTTTGGTGTGAAGTGCTTGGTGATTTAAAACAGATTATGCTGACCCACCACAGAATCCCCTGGTGCTTTCCAAGGCCATCTTCACCTTCCACTGTTGGCCTGCACTAATCCATCCCTCTGCCCCATTGCCTTCCTCAGTGCTGGTGCCTGAATCCCACCTCTCTCCTCCTTTCTCCCAACTCCCCTTTCCTCCCCTTCCTGCTTTACAGCCTCTGCTGCCACTGCCCTCCTGTATACACACAAGGGCATATCTAATATACAGCCAGGAAGGCTCAAAAATGCTTTTAATAATCACTTTGTATTTAATTAAACATGCAACAAACGGCCTATTAGAGTAAATTAAATCTGAGTGAGACATTTGAACAGTGACTAGTGAAGATACCAGTTTCTAAAGCTCTCAGAAGGATGGAGGAAGAAAACTGAATTATGTCAAGGGAAAGTTGATGCTGGCAGATGAGTGATGCTTCCTAAACCTTTCCCTCACATCTCTGGGCAAGTGCTAAGTGTGTAAACACAGAAATTAGTTTTTCCTCCCTGAGGAAAAAAATTAGACAAAGCTTGTAATTCCCTGTGCTGTCAGGACCACCAGTGCACTTTGGGGCCACACAGGTAGGGAGTCATGTTATAAATAAAGCAATATTACTACCTCACATGGGAAAATAAAATGCTGTATATCCAGCTCTGTGCATTGAAACCATGACACTCTGTAACAATATCAAGGCACACAGGGCTTTCAAAACACTCTTTTAACTTAGGGAAGGAAGGTCTCCTGTTTCAGGTTCTGAAAATTGCCAGAAAGATGTCATTTCCCAGGAGTTAGCCAGAGGCAAACAAATCCTTTAAATCATTTAAGACAACTAGCACGTCCTGGGTGAGACAATCACCTCAACTAGGCTGGCACAGATCGGCTTGACCAAAAACGTGGAACGGTGCTTGTTTCCTGTGGAAAGCACAGTTTGATCACGTAGGAAGGACAACTGGGAGTAAGCAGAGTAGGTGGTGAAGAGCAGAACATATTTCTGGCAGGGGGGCTCAGTTGGGTCAGGCATGGGCTCCTCAGCACAGAGGATAGGCTTGAAAAACAAAGCCTGCTTTTCATCAGGATGCAAACCATTCCACATGCAAACCCCAGGACTCCTGCACCCACAGACCCGGTTCTGTATCTGGAGGGACTTTCTGCACCTGAATATTCTGCACAATTGTACCTGTGGCCCCCTAAGGGGACAAGCTCAGTGAGAAGGAGCGTTGTTAGAGGAAAGGGCCAGCAAGCAATTTCATCAGCTGTAGTGAGAGCAGAGCCCTGCCCTGTCGTGCTGGGACAGCAGCAGAGTGCAGGGGTACAACAGATCTGCTCCAGGGAAGAATTTCCACTGCCAAGGTTACCCAAAGCAGCAATCATGATGGAGTGATGATGGACACCTCCTCCTCCAGCCATGGGTTGCTCTGCCCGTGGTTATTCCAGGCTAAAGCCAAGGGAACGAGCCCAGCAGCAGTGCCCACCCTATGGACCGTGCTGCCCCTCTCCCACTTTATCCATCCCAGTCCTGCCTGGGGATCACAGACCTGCTGGGTGGGTGCTGACAGCACTGAGAGCAGCATTCAGGCTGCAGCTGTACCAAACACTCCTCATTCTGCTGAACAAGTCAAGCTTACTACAGGGTGCATGGAGAAAAAGAAATGAAAAAAGAGGTTTCAGCAGGCAGTGGAGGTCCACAAGCAGAGCAGACTTTGACTTCCCAGCCCACTGGATGGGGAGAACAAGCTGCAGTCCCTGTCCACGCTGAGTGAATGCTCGCTGCAGCACCAGGACCAACAGTCCTGGAGCCAAGGAGCTCTATTTGCAGAGCTGGCAGGAAGCCCACGTGAGCTCAGTAAATAAAGTATCCAGATAATAAAAATACCCAAAAGCATCGCTTAATTTTTTTTTTTTTTTGAGGGATCTGATACAGAGAGAAGCATAGGGCAAATCCATCCCTCCAGAAGAGTGGAACACAGGGAACCTGAAAGGGCTGATGGCTCACAGCTGGTACAGATAAATACCTCATTTTTGGGGGTAACAGCTGGGACTTGGGATAACAAGGCTCAGACAGGAGCTTCTGTACTGTAAAACCCTCAAGTCCTCTGCAAGCCTAGCTACAAACTCTTGATGGGGAAAAGGTTCAGTGCTTTGTGTGTCAGTGACCTGGGAAAGCATCAGAGGACATACAAGGGCCCTGCAGTCCCACTGAAGTTACAGGAGCCACGGTGATAGCAGGGTGCTGCAGAGGAAAAAGGAGAGGAGATCCAACCTGTCAACTGTGAGTATGTTTTGGGTTTGCTTCCCTCTCCACCAGAGCCTTGGATGGGAGCTCAGCACACTCTGAAAAATACAGGCAAGGATGTATGAGGTGGCAGACCCAGCCTGGTGACCCAGCACACCCTGGCACAGGCAGCAGCAGACCAGCTGTGCACACCTGGCAAGCCATGATGTGGAAGGGGACAGTGAATCTTGCCTTTTACTCCCTCCTCTGCCGTTTTTTTCTGGATGGGGTTGGCCTGGGATTCTTCTTGTGCCAGGGCAGCTGGGACTACCCACAGCTCATCCCACACGCCTGCATGCCCTCCTTCCCCAAAATGATCCCTTCATCTGACGAGAGAGGACCTTTCTGGATCTCCAAACAGCTCAGCAGATCCTCTTCCTTCTACCCATCCCTTTTCCTTGAATGTTCCTTTTTCTCTGTAGCCTAGCAACTTAGCACAGACTCAGAATATTAACAGCTCCTGTCCCCACACACGATCTTCTCCAGAGGCCTGAAAAATGTGATAGCAGAGAGGCTGAGAGGGGTAGGAGCAAATATGAGAGATGTGGGGAGCGTGCAGAGAGCCTCTCCCAGCATTCAGAAACAGCAGAGCCATTCAGCTGTCGGATCTGCCACCTTCACTTAACATGTACATAACATATAGAGCTATTTATAGCCCCATTTATTTACATATTCAAATAGCAGCACGACACGCAAGCACTTGTATTTGGATTTAGGTTCTATATTGAGGTACTGGCACTCTTGCACAAATACATTCTCTGTTGCTGGGTGCTTTAAATGTATATATGACAGGATGTCAGAAGGTCAGATTCTCAAGGTCTAATTTGGTTTTCAATCAAATCAGATGAAGCTTTCACTTGGGGGAAAGCTACTTTAGCATTCTGCAGTAATCCTCTCCGATGCTGCAACATTGCTATTGAAACAGGTGGCAGTTTGGAACATTGCTCTCAAATGCAGTCAGCTTTTTAATACATATATATATATATATAAAATATATATATATATAGGCTGTGGGAGTTTTGCCCATGTGAAAAACATGAATAAAAATTTAAGCAGGGAGGGGAAAAGGAAATTATCCCGGGCAGTTTTCTGCAGCAGGAATTCTAACTACTACAGGATCGCTGGGGTGCAAGCTGAGGTGGCTCATAGCAGCACCATACAACACTGACATGTTCAGAGCTAAAGATAACTCGGCTGATAGAAGAACAGATGGAGCACTGCAATGCATAGCCCTGCTCAGTGAAAGCACGCTGCAAACCATCCAGCCACAGCCTCTCCTCCTCCCCACCACGACTCCTCTCCTGGCGTGGGGTGGAGTCACCTCCCAAATGCGCAGTGAACTTGGCCTTTTCTGGGAGTGCACCGTTTGGGAAATTGCCTAGTGAGCAAAACATGTGAACTCTGGTTCTTAGCACTGGGGCAGGGTTGACTCAGCCCTCCTGAGGCTTGGACTTGTGCTGGAGGACTGGCGGAGCCACTCCTCGGGGAGCACAGCGCCGTGGAAAGATGCACAGGGAGGGATCACTTGCCACCACGTTTTGTTAATGCTGCAAAGCCCAAGGTCTGGGCTGGGAATCGGCCAGTTTACCCCACAGCTTTCCCAGAACCCAGAATTTCCCATTATGCAGATGAAGAGCATTCTGCAAACTCTCCCATGAAGGTATCAGGCGAATGCTAAAAGACCCCCAGGAAGAAACAAGCGGAGTAGAATAGAAAGCTTCAGGGGCAAGAGAGAGAATCATTCCCTTGGCCAGCAGTTCAGTCTTTCCTCAACTGAGAGCTTGCTCCAGCAAGGCTCCCACAGTTCACCTCCTGCTTATGGCACAATCATGCCATTTGACCAACAAAAACATTAATTCAAGGTCATAATTAATGTTGAAAAGTCCGAGCCCTTCAGCACAAGCATAGGGGACCCCTTTTTGGGGAGGCAATGGAGCCGTTCTCTCCCTTCCCAAAGAGCCTCAGGCTGTTTGGTAGCAGGACCGCTGCTCCACAGGCACTCCTTGAGACCTCTGTCTCCAAAGGAATTCCTGGGGCTTTGTGCAGATCCAGCTTCCAGCTGGCCACGGCGTTTGGAGAGACTGCCTGGTGATCTTTGGCTCGTTCCTTAGCAACTGGACTCTAAGTAGTAGTGAATTTACTGGGCTGTCACTGCAGCCGGAGCATTACCAGGACCAAGGGCACGGGGAGAGTTTTGTCATGGGAATGGGATAACTTGTGAAGTATTAAGGAAGGCAGGCGAGATTTTTCCCTTCTACAAGTTGCCATAAATGCAGTAAATATTGACATATGAGTCACACTGACCTATTTTCTAGCTTTCAGGCCGGGACAATCTCTTTGCAACTGATTTCAGAAGCAGTGAATGGGGAGCACTTCAGGCCCCTTCACGAGTTCGCTTTATTCTGAACTGTTTTATGCAACCCCTTGTGGAAGGACCATCCCCATCTTTCAGGCAGGCAGGGACCACTCCTTGTTTAAACCTGAGCATCCAATCCCCTCTACCACCACCCTGCAGGGCATCCCTGAGGCCAGATGCTTTACTTGTCCTCACACACTACCTCAGTCCAAGGGACCTTTCAGCAAAACCAGTGGGAATTCTGTTAAAGAAAAGCATCGTGTGATGTGAGCCGATATCCACATCTGATCCTTGATTTTTTAGGTTTTGTCAGTGCTGGTGAAAGTCACCCTAAGGCTCAGCAGTCACAGGATATCCCTACTGCAACGATAAAAAAAAACCTAACCACAAATCTAATGATGGCAGGTGTGGTGGGTCCCTGACAACAGCTTTGCAAAGGTGTTTCTAGAGCTCAGAGGATTTCTGCTCTCGCCATCTCTCCCGATGAGCCCCAGAGCAGGCAGTTGTGCCTCCTGCATGCAAACAAGAGCATCTCAAAGCTGCCAAGCCCAGAGTGGTTTGGAGGTTGCTCTCCACCCTGCCACATCCATCTTTTATTCCTCCAAACATCCCTCTAGCAAAAGGAAAAAGCATCAGTATGCTGTTGCTTTCCCTCAGCCAGCCAAGTGGTCCTGTGGCTGCTGCTTCCCGCTGCTGGAGAGGCAAAGGGAGCAGGTCCCCAGGGTGACTGAGGGCACAGTCACTCTGCAGGATGGACCTTTGCCTCCCCGGGAACTCTCCCCTCCAGGAAAATGCTGTTTCACATGTACAAAACCAGCAGGGTTTGATTTCCCGAGCTCCCCACGCACCGCAGCCCCACACGCCAGAAGCTGAGGGGACAAGAGCTGTGTGACCTCGGCTGTGCTGAGGCACCAGCAGCAGAGGAAGGAATGGACATTGGCCAGCCCTGGAGAAACCTTTCATCTCATGCCCTGGTCTAGATCACAGCACACAGAAGCCCCTTGGGCATAAAAAATGCACAGAACCCCTACCTGCCCACACCCATAGGGATATCCCACCCCAAGTCAGAGCTCTACCATCTTTACCACGATCAGATCGACTCACTGAATGATTAAGGTTGGAAAAGATCTCCAAGGTCAGCAAGTCCAACCTTTGCCCAAATCCCCCCACATCACGAAGTGCCACGTCTGCTTGGGTTTCAAGCACTTCCAGGGATGGTGACTTTAGCACTTCCCTGGGGAGCCTGTTCAAATGTTTACCCGCTCTTTCAGTGAAGAAATTTTTCCTGATATCCACCAGGAATTTCCCCTGAATCCTCCTCCACCACCAAGACCTTACAACACCCTCTATTACCTACAACACTTCCATCCCAGGAGCCTCCAGCAATCCAACAGGACTGTATCCCCTGCAGCACCATGACAGGGCACCATCTGCAGCTCAGCACCAAAGCTGCCTCCTAGTTTTCCCACATTTTGGCAGTCCTAAATATTCAGCAGCCTTGAATCCCAAGATGTAATGTATACACACACACAGAGTTTAGATACCACAGTGTCACAGGGCTGGGGATACCCAAGGCGACAGAGAAACATTTGCAGCACTGGAGTGTCATGTCATACTTGTATCTCACAGCATAAACTCCAGAAAACTCTGACTGTAGGATTTAAAAGCTTTAACCTTTGCTTTTTTAAAACATTTGGATACCCAGGGACATAGAGACTGACTGAGAAATATCTGTATGTCATTTCTCCATTGAAAAGAGACAGCAACAAAACAGAACATTTTAAATTAAGAATAAGGAAAACATGGATATATTTGAAGAGAATAGATTGTACTTAAAGGCACAGCATAATAGTAGAACTTTCTTCTTAAAAATCTTGTATTTTAAAGCTCAAGACATCTACACCGATGGAAAATCCTTTTCAAGGGCACATTGCAGCAAAGCCAGGTTTGTCCAGTATTGCAGGTGTACATATATTCTAGTGAAACAGAACTGCAAAGCCTACAGATTCCACTACAAACTCTTATTTCAAGCACGCCCAAAAGATGGAAAATTTGATGTAGTGAGGAGAGTGGTGCCCCACTGATGATGGCATAACAGGTTGCGGGATGATCTGTCCTGGTCAAAAACACCCTTACACAAAACCTGGTCCACTTCATTTTGGGTTAAAAGCCAATTTAAAGCCCTTGCAGCTCATCGTTGCCTTGAGACACGCTTTACATCTCTCTTGAACAGGGAAATCTGCCAAACCAGATAGCTTGTTTTTCAAGCAAGCGTCGAGAAGTTGGGAAATAACAGACACGACGCTTCCTGCCGTAACCTCCGAGAGATCCAGAGCAGCGTGCCAGCGCCAGAGCAGCCACTCCAGCAAGGCACAGCCTGGGGACACAGCGCTGGGCAGCCATCAGGCACTGCAAGAGGTTGCCCAGAGAAGCTGTGGCTGCCCCAGCCCTGGAAGTGTCCAAGGCGAGATTAGACAGGGCTTGGAACAAGCTGGAAGGTGTCCCTGCCCATGGCACAGGGACACGAATGGGATGACCTTTAAATCCCCTCCAGCCCAGAACATTCTGTGATTCTCTGAGGCAAAGAATCAGGGTCAGCTTTGCCAAGCATCCTGCCCCAACCCCTAACCCATCCCCACTGCAGACTGCCCCCCAGCAAAAGGAATTGGCAATCCCACAGGCATCCTTCCTTTCACACCCACATTCCTGCAAACATCGCTATCTGGGAGCTTTGTTTCTTACACTAGCCCTCTGCAACAATCCTCTTGTAACTTTTCAACTTGTCACCGGGTTTATAAAACTTTAAAGCTGGTGCTATAACAAACTGAAATTATGTTATTGCAGATGTAGGAGAGCATCTTGGGATGAATAAATTATAGGAGCCACAAAGAAATCACGACAATAATGGCTGGATGCTCCGAGCTGTCTACAGTGTGCAGACACAGGAGGGAGCAGGTTTAGGACTGCACAGATCATAGGGCAGGAAAATTGAAGCGTTATGAAGGGTAACCTGCTCTTATTTCAAATGCATACAAAACTTCTGGTAGTTTTCCTTATTGAAATAGTTCATTAATACTTCAAGGGAGTCTGAACTGTCTGGTGCTAGAAAAATATGTCCCCAGAGATTGTCTAGAGAAGGAAAAGGCTACAGTTGGAAGGATGAGGCTCCAGTCCCACCATGCAGGAATACACAGTTCACCAGTCCTCAGCTGTGTGCTGAAAGGACATCCAGGGGTCTTGCAGCTCTTCCTGAAGCCATTGATGCTGGACACTGTTATAAATGCACCACCAGGGCATTGGTTGAACCAGACTCTCAGGGTGAGTGACTCAGGGCAGCATTCAGGCCCCGGAGCACGAGGACAGACACCCCCAGGTTGCCCCGGCTGAGTGTGAGGTCAGAAATACTGCTGGACTCCTCAGTCCCCTGTGCCACAGCAGGAGATCTGAACATGTCCCTGCCCCGGTGCCTCTGCACACCCACAAATGTCTGCAAACACCTGCAGGCTGCTCCCTGCTCACTGCAATTCAACCACCTGCAGCCAAAAGGCATTTCCCAGGTCACTCAAAGCAGAGAGGCTGGGTGAGCTATCCAGGAGATCCCATCCTTCTGTCCTTCAGGGGTCATCTGAGCCACAGAACAGCAGGATGAAGACATTCCTCCTTTCAGCATGCCTTCAAATCCCCAACTTGCAAATGTGTACAGGATATGAAAAGACTCCAGCTAGGCCTTTCATCTTCATGGATCAGCACTTCCCGGAGGGTCTGCCACTCAAATGTGCCCTCCCCAATACCTATTTGGCCTGGCCCCTGGCATCCTTCCCCAGACATTTCAATTGATGTCACTGATCTTGGCTCAGCAAATAATCCTTCTAATCACTGACAAGAACAGAGGCTGCAGCTCAGTGTTGCTCAGCCGTGCTAAGGGGAGTACACAGCAATAAAGCATTACTCTAGAAAGTAAGCTTGAAAATATGGCTGCCCAGACACAGGCAGCAGCTGCCACGGGCCAGGAGGTGACACTTTTTAAAACAAGGGCTGTGGCTTTGGTCTCTCATCACTGGGAGATGGTTAAAAAGGCAGCACGGTACCTATGGACACCCTGCATCCTGGCAGGGCTCCACATTCTGGGCTGTGCCATGGCACAGGAGCTGGCATGGCTCTCAGGAGCTGGAGGTGCATCAGCTTTGGGTGTCAGAGCATACATGGACCCACAGGCAAAGCATTCTGTGGGGCAGAGCGTCTGGGAACAGCCAGCATGAGGACACAACTGTGCTGCCTTTGCAGAGAGCTCCGTGTCCTCCAGGACTGACATGTCACCACATCTTCGTTTTGGGAACACAGCTCCCACGGGAGCGAGGCAAGGAGTGCTCATGGATGGAGCTGGATGGCTCCACAGCACCACAGCCAGCTGGACTCCTGTGGAAAACAACTTCTGGAAGCATGCAGTGTCTGGTCACTGACAGCACTTGTTCCCCACCACCAGGCAGCCAGCAGGCGCCAGGAGTCCCAGGGAAAGGCCTGGGAGAGCCGGGGGCTCTCCTCAGCCTGCCCAGTCCCAGCACCAGGGCCATTGTTCCCAAAAGGATGTCTGAGGATTAATTAATTATCCTACAAGGGGCAGTAAGTAATAACACTCCTTGTGGAACAATAGAAGCTATTTGGTCACCATGACAACCCAGCTTCACTTGTGTGCCTTTAATTTATTCATTGCACAGTTCCTTTCCCAAGCACACATGATGCCAAAAAAATGCCTTGTTTTTCTTGCCAGTATCCATGTCCAGAGCAGGGGTAAAACACAGCCCTTTCCCCGGGGCATCTGTCACACAGAAGAATGATGCACATAAAATCCCTTCAGCCTGGGAACTTACATCACATGAGAACTCTTGTGCTCCCTAAATGTTTGTTCTCTAAGATGATTCTGGTTTTTAACCCCTTTCTGGAGCTGCCTCGCCATGGTGCTCAGAGATCTTGATCCTGAATAAATTCTCACATGCAGCCACCTCATCTCTCACCCCCAGCCCCTTCCATCCCTTCTCCCCTGACCCAATATCTGGGGGAAAGACAGGCAGGAGATTATTCTTGTCAAGTCAGAGAGCCAGGAGGGATAATGAAAAGCCCAGCAGTGGCATTCCTTCACAGCATCCATAGGAGTGTGGCATGGGCAATGGTGCCCAGCCTGACCACAGCCCTTCCACCACCATCAGAGCACTCAATGTCCATCACTGTGCTGCTCAAATCCTCCAAGATCCAGAGCAGCACACGGATGAAGGTCTACGCCAGGAAATCTGTGATCACAGGGAGATTGTTGCTGTTTCTCCCCAGCCCTGAGCACTCCGCTCTGGCCCAGCTGTCCTGTGGCAGAGGGGAGCAGGGGCTCACTGCAGAGGGGAGAGCACCACACTGACATGGCAAGAGCTGGGAATTGCTGCTGGGACAATGGCTGCTGGGCTGGGGGAATGGCTCCTGGGCCAGGACACAGTGTGCCTGGCCACAGCTGCTCACAGCTGCTGGACAAAGCTCTTGGTCAGCCCTTACAGCCCATGGACACTTCTCCAGTGGGAGCTTCATCCTGCATCAGCCCCTGCAGGGTTCAGATGCCTTCACAGAATGGTTTGGGTTGCAAAGGACCTTGAAGATCATCCAGTTCCAATCCCCCTGCCATGGGCAGGGACACCTTCCACTAGACCATCTTGCTCTAAGCCCTGTCCAGCCTGGCCTTGGACACTTCCAGGGATCCAGGGGCAGCCACAGCTTCGCTGGGCAATTGTGCCAGGGCCTTCCCACCCTCACAGGAAAGGATTTTTTCCTAAGATCCAGTCTGAACCTACTCTATTAGTCTAAGTTCACTGCCCCTTGCCCTGTCACTCCAGGCCCTTGCAAAAAGTCCCTCCCCAGCTTCCTTGTGGGCTCCCTTCACGTACTGCAGGGTCAACCCTAAGTGTCTTTTTTCCAGGCTGAACAATCCCAATTCTCCCAGCCTTTCCTCTCAGCAGAGCTGCTCCATCCCTCTGATCATCCTGGTGCCTCCTCTGGGCTCACTCCAGCAGGTCCCTGTCCTTGCTGTGCTGGGGACAGACCTGCTCAGGTTCCCAGGGCCAGTTGTCCCAGGTGAGCTGGGAACCAACCCTTTTACCCCTCCCAGTTATGTTTGTTCAAGCTGGGCTCTTATCCACAAGTGCAGACCCCAAATTGTCCATGCTGGCTCGAGCAAGGAGGGCGACATCTGGTCCAGCCCCCCAGAACATTCAAGTCCAAGTTGGGAGCAGGGGAGGAGATAACTGAAGGCTGAGTTGTGGCCTGACAGGCAGGATAGATGGAACCAGGCTAAGCCATCTGGCCCTTCTAAGCTGAGCCTAACCTCAAGCACAGCTCCCCAGTGCAATGGGACATAGCCCTGCGCCCAAACCTGGGCCTTACACACTGCCCAGGGTCACTGTCACTGGGCTGAGCTGCACAGGTCATGCAGAGGATTAGGGTAAGGGTGGGATGGTAGCAGAGATTTGGCAAAGTAAACTGTTTTATGGTTGGCTCTTCACCCTGGGCCACTCCAACACATATTCAGGCTTTTCAGGCACTTTGGAAACAAAACAAGGGGTGAGGGTGTGTCCCCTCCCCTCCTCCCCTCCACACAATAGCAGAGGAAGAGCTGGTGGGCCAGGGAAGCAGGGCAGGGGAGGCCAGAGACACAGAAATAGGACAGGAGCGTGGGGAGAGCCAGGTTTTAATTGACTTGAACTGCAAGAGCTGTAAACTGGCCCTGGATTCTCCTGCACAGGGCAGGAAGTGAGGTAAGGGACAGGAACTGTCAGGAGGTGCCCACCAAACCCCCACTGCACTCAGCCTCTGGGAAACGAGAAGAGTTTGGAGAAAAAGCCTCTGGGCTGGAGGGAGAAAAGCAAGTTTTGGCAGTGCCAACACAGTCCATGTCCCTTGCTGGGTGCTCAGAGCTTCTGAGGGACAAACAGCACAGACCTGCACGTGAACCCAAACCATGACCAAAGGAATCAGCAAATTGCACAGATTTCACTCCAAACCATTGCTATCTGAGCAGATAATTTTTTTTAAAATTCACTGTGGTATGGAAGTTCCAGTCTATCAATGCCACCCAAAATCACATCTCCATTAGATGCCTCTCTTTCCAGCACAGATCTCCAAGGAAATGTTGAATTACTACCAGCAAACACAAAAAGTCACTTCTTAACTTGGCAGCGATAGGCTGACCATAAAGCCACCTTTCTATCAACCAAAAAATACAATTCCCATCTACTCTTTTAAGGCATAAGCATTGTTGACTTGGGGCGATGGCTGTGCAAGCAGCACAGAAGTAGAAGAGATAAGGGTCTACTCTGGATGAGATGCCACAAGCTCTAGAGGTGCCAGCAAAGATCCAGATGCCTCCAAGGAGCCATTGCCTTGGAAGTAACCTCAACCAGAAAATGGAAGAACAGTTTGTCATGCCTTTTTTTGTTTTTCTTTTTCTTTTTGTCTTTCTTTCCAAACTTACCATGTTGACTTCAGAGATCTGGTCAATGCTGGAGATGTGGATGCTCATTCCCACTGTGACAGGGTTACCTGAAACACAAATAGGATGGGTTAGGACTGTATTCAAGCCCTCCCCTCTTATCTGCAATGTAAGGATTGCCTTGAAATGCATGGATATGATTTTAAACAGTCCCACATTCCCAGAGAATCATGGAGTTGAATGTGCTCAAGTGATTAGATTTCTCTGACTCCCAGACTTACAGACTCACCCCAAGGAGTAGTGCAGCCTAAGCTTGATTTTTTTAATTCCTGGAAGTTAATTACCCCCTAGTAACACAATTAGCTCTGGTTATTCCAAACAATGCCTTCAGAGACCATCAGCAGGCTCCTGGTGGGCTTGCATAAGGTGGTCCTGATTGATCCTACAAAGAGCACAGCACCCAAGCCCATGCAGGAAGGACTCTCCAGGTCACTCCTCCATCACTCTGCCAGCTCTGAGTACTCAGTCTGAAAATCCCAAGTGATTTTAATACCCAAGACACCAGACCAGGACAGGAAACAGATCTATGAAGTGAAAAAAGCAGCATTTGTACAGTGGCTTTTCAGAGCAGAGCTCAGCATAAAGGACAGGACAGTCCTTTCCATGGGGCTTGAGCCACTTAAAACAATTTACAGCAAGATACACACCCACTACAAAACCCAATAAAAATCACTTTGTAGCTGGAGATGGGGTTTTTGCGTGTTACCCCTCTCCTGTTCAGGCCCACGGCTCCAAAGGCAGAGCACAAACCCAATCCCACCCAAAAAACCCTTTCCTAACACATGCAAGGTGGAAAATGATCCCTTGCAATGCACCACTAGAAAGGGAAAGACAAGCAGTTGTGCCATTCAAGGTATTAACCCTTCCATGCACTCATTAGTAGATCTAAGTGCTGAAATATTTACAGATAATCATGAAATGGCTTAGAAAGTAATTAGGAGATTGGGGGAGAGGGGAGAACCACACAACTGGAAATGAAGTGATTTTTTAATTATGTGTTACCAGAAGTAGGGAAGCAGTGTCATTAGGGGTGCCTTGTGATTGGGTGTGCTGTTCACCGAGACCCTCGGCTGCAAATTAAGCAGCATTATCCTTTAATGGAATATGAACAACACGGAAAGCATCAGAATCAACAACTGTAATTAGGCCCTGCCATGCAAATCTCCTTAAAGAGGCAGAGCAGGCTCCAGCAGCCCGGGCTCGCTGACAGGGTGCCCGAGGCAGAGGTGCTCAGGAGACCTCGTGGAGCCTCTGAAGATCCCCACACAGACTCACTCCCAGACACATCTTTGCTGTGCTTGTGCCTTCATCCTTCACAAGGGAACCAGGTGGGAAAACACCCAACAGTCACAATTCTCCTGCAGCCTCCTTTGCGCCAGAGGCTGACACAGCACAGCAAAGCTTTTGAGGAAGTCTCACTTTGATAGTTTGTCTTTTTTTTCCCTGAAATCAGGGCCTTGTGATAGAAGGCATAGCAGGAGGAGGAAGTCAGTGCTGCCCTGAGGATCTTGCAGGCTAATTAGTAACAGCAAGAGAGTCAGGGCCATGCGCAGGGCTGCAGCAGAGCCCGGGAGAAGCCAGATTCCCGCTCCAGAGCCTTTCTGCCGTGCAGAGTTGTTCCCTCCAAGAGTGCCCCATTGCCTGCTTGGCTTCCAGTCTGTCCCCACCGGTGCCTGTGTCCCTGTGGCTCTGCATCCCCTCCATCCCCAGCACAAAACCTGGGGACGGAGGGTTTTTACCCCACTGACAGCAGCAGGCTGGGTGGTTAGAGCAGGGGAACACTGGCAGTGGAGACACACAGATATTTGTCAAACCCAGAGCCCATCCAGCCTGTTCTATCGGTGTGGACATTTGTGCTGTGTTCATCACCATGGCATCCCAGCGCCCGGGGTCACGCAGTGACTCAGTGTCAGAGCCGCGGATGAGCTCCAGAGCTCAGACTCCCAGCTCCAGGAGCAGCTCTGGAGTCATGGATCAGCCATGATCCCCCAGCTCCTCAGCAGGGCTCCTCTTGGCACTGCCAACTCCTCCACACCCAGCTGGCACAGAATTTGGGAGGCTCCATGGCCCGCCTGCAGCCCTGGGGTGTGCGACCCACAGGCTTTGTGTGTGATTGTCCTGCAAATAACAAAAGATGAACCAGGCAAGTCATGCCTGTGCTGCACCTACTCTTATTTGATGCCAGGGGAGCCATTTCACCTTCTCCAGCCCTGTTGTGAAGGCTGGCTCCCACTCTGCCCAGGACAGTGTACACAGAAATATGTCCTGACTCTCAGTGCAGCCCAATGGAAAACGGGGCCAGCCGGTGCCCAATGTTCAGACTTTAAGTAGTACAGAAAAATAAACAAAGGACATCAATTCTGCCAATGTTAATAGCTTCAGGCAAGGCGGATACAAAAGTAGGGTATTTCAAATATGGGATCACGTCATCTGTAAATTTGTCCAGAAAAGCCAGAACTCTGCTTTTGTGGATCCAAGACAGGGCAAAAGAAGTAAACTTGATATTAAAGGCCTGTGCTGTTATCTGTGCCTTGCCAATGGGTACAAGGAACCAGACTTTCTCCCCTTGAAGCTTCTGCCTGGAAAGGATTTGTAGGCAATATCACAAGTGAGGGAGTGTGAGAAACTCTGCCACTTTTCCCGGTGAATGGCACCCTCACATGTCCCCTTTTCTCACCACCACTGACTGGAGAGATCACCAACATTTTGTCCTGAAAGTAGTTTGATGCCTGTGAATAACGCACTCAGGAAGTTGGAAGGGAAGCAGACAAAAAAAGAGTTACAATAAAAAAGAGTTATAATAAAACCTGTCCTTTTTCTGCAAGTGATACTTGTCAAATATAAACACAGTCAAGGTAGAGAACAAGTTGTGCTAATCTGCAATATTTTCCCAGCAACCAGTTATTACTTTCACATTTTATTTTATAATGCGTAAACCCCCCAGCACCTGGAGTCACGTTGCTACAGAAATAACTCAGATGGCACAAGTGCAGAGGAAAGGTTGTGTTCCCAAGCCTGGGTGTGCCTGCACTCCAGCCAGAGGTGCTGGCAGCCGGGACTGGGACATCTCTCCAGCCCTCAGCCTGGTGCTCAGCTGCAGAGCTCACTGGAGACAGCAGCACAGAATTCAGTGGAACAGGGAGGTGATTGCTCCGGTCCAAACTGTCCCCTCTTCCCTCTGTCCCAAGAAAGTTAACACTAGAGCAAGCCTGAGTTCCTCTGCCTTCAGATCTCCAACTGCAGTGCAGACACAGCCAAAAAGACTCCAAACCAGTGGGCAGATGGGCAGAGCTCGATTTATGATCCACTGAAGCCACATCATTTTATGAACTACAGCCAGAGCTTGAAGGCTCCTGGTTCCTGCATTCCTGACCACGTGGGCCTGGCAATGCTGGCAGAGCCAAGGTTTGCAGTTGCTGAGGGACAGGGATCAGCCTTAAAATTACCCTTTAGTCTGAGCTACAGGAACAAAGGCATTCACAGGGTGTCAGAAATTTCACAGCTTCCCTGAACAATACCTTTCTGCATTTCACTGCACTGAAGGCTTTTCCTAGATACCCAAACCAAACCTTCTCTGCAGTTTAAATGTAGTTTAGTCTCATCATTCCCTCCCTCCACGATAGTGAAAGAATAAATCAATCATCCTTCCTTAACAACAGCTTTTATGTTCTGAGAAACCATGACATCCCCCTCCCTCCCCCACCAATACTGCCTTGTCTAGATTAAATGCACCTGATTTCTTCAACCTCTCCTCAGAGGTCATGTTTTCTAAAGCTCTGACAATTAGTGCTGCTCTCCTCTGGCCTTTTGCCAATTTGTCTACATCTCTATTTTAAAGCCTGGTACCCAGAAACCAACCACTGAAGCAATGACATACTACAGACTAGTAGAGACAGAAGAAAAAGCAACCTCCCCTGTACAGAATCCTCCTGAAGCCTCTCCAAAGCCCTGCACTCATCCTGGGAGCTGTGTAGGAGGTTCGAGATGGCAAAGGGGCAGCTGAGCTCCTGCCTCACGCATGCAGGAGGAGGGAGCACAGCCCTGTCTCTTGTGGACAAGAGGAGAAATTATTCAAGACAGCTTTGTGCATGAGCCTCAGCGTTCCCTGCTTGCACCCTGCCTGTGGCATCACCAGTCTCTGAGATCCCTGCAGCAGCAGCAAAGCTGCTTTTAGGTCTTCTGCTGAGTAAACAAAGCCAACCAGAGAAAAATTAGAGGCTTCAGTTACTAAATCTACATATAGAACAGGTCTGTGCCTTACTCTGCAATGGTAAATACCCACAGGCATGAGAATCCAGCCATGCAAAACCTCTTCTCCTCAATCCCAAGCCTCCAGAAGCTGAAGGGCAGCGCTGGAGCCCCAAAATGGCAAGTCCCAGCGTGGTGGAAATGTTTCTGCACACAGAGGGTGATACAGGCAGGCATGAGGAGGGCCAGGTTTGCTGCTGAAGGACCATGGGACTGCAGTGCCTCACTCGCATTTTCAGTGACCCCCACCCAACAGGTCCAGCACTCAGGACAGTCTCAGCCCTGCCAAAAGGTGTGACCAGCACACAGCCTGTAATTCCACTGCCAGCACTTTCCCTTCAATCTTCCCAGTCCCGAGCAAGGCAGAAGCGTGCAGCATCTCCTCGCTGTCTCTGCGGAAAATGGCTCGGCCCAGCCGCTGCCTGTGCTTTGTTCCCAGCACGGAACCTCGGGGCAGCCTGGCTTTGCGTTTACAGCTCCGACCCAGGGCCCACGTCAGTGCTACGTGCAGCCATGAGTTGGTTACACAAGGCCTGACAGACATGGTTAGTTCGGAGCCAAGAGCTCCCAGGTAATTGGAGGTGCAGAAGGCAGCACATCCAGCACCGGGGCTGCTGCCTGGGTGAAAACATTCATCCTCTTCAGAAATCTCCCTCTGGCCCTCCCAAAACAGACAGCCTTGAATCATTTTGGACTGATGGACTAATTAGTCCTGGGCCATAGTTTTTTCAAACCACACAAAAGATAACTCAGAGGCCAGCCTGTTGTCAGGACACTCGAATTTACTACACTCCAGTGCAGGCGGAATGGAAATGCTCCTGGGTTTTCAGCACACAGGAAGATTGCAAGAGGAGTTTCACAAATTGCTGTCTGCATAATAGCTGTGCTTACAGATCTCGGGACTGAGGCTCTGCCACAGCAGTGAGAGAATGTCTAAAAGATGCCATCCCAGCAGGCTACACAAGCCAAATCACAAAGAAGCTTCCCAACACTGATTTTCCCATTCCCTTCCTTTTATTTTAGCTTATGTACAGCATCAAGCACAAACTCAGTTTAGTGTTAACATTGCTTGAGGAACAAGAAAAGTTGACCATGTATCATGAAAGCAGAAATGTTCTGGGAACCACTTTCATCCAGCATCTCTGATTTGCAGTGACATCTAGAAGCACCGAGTTCAGCAGGGTCCCTAAAGAACCTACTGAAACTTTTCCCAATAAAATCTAGGTTTAAACATCCATTTAACACTTTACAATCCTTTTTCCACTTTTTTTTGGACTCTCATTTCCGTGATCTCTCCCCCACCCACAGTCAATGCTGTGCATTTCTTTTGCCAGGCTCAGCACAACAGCCAGAAACATCAAACACATTCAGAGGCTGATATTGAAGCTCTCCCTCTACTCCCAGCAGGTCACCCTATGGAATCCCTTGGATTTAAAAGGGCACAGCACACCACAGCATTACACTTTTGGGCATTATTATACATTACCAGAAGGAGAGATGGTCTCATGGCAAGTCAGCAAATCCGACATTGCCTTTTCGCCTGCGGGGGGAAAGGGTTTATGAGGGACTTGCCACTGCTGAGGAATCTCTCAGTGGGGTTTTGGAGCTCAAAGACAGAGTCCTGGCCTCCAGGGTACCTGGGGCTGTCAGTGCCTGCTCCTTCTCTATGGATTCATGGTTCTGCAGGGGCAGGAAGGATATCTACCACCACTAGTTCCCATGGAGATTGTAGCTGCTCTCCAAGTAGGTCTGGCAGAAAAGAGTTCCTTGGGTATGACAGGTTTCCTATATTTTGCCATATAGGAAACCTGTCCCTAAAACTCCTTTTAGGGAGTGCTTGGCACTTTTTACTCCATTGAGCCCATGTACAGAACGAGATTTTGCCTAACCCTGGTATGGTTTCCATCCATCTACACCACACCAGGCACAGCATCACCCTGTGCAAGAAGGATGATGAGGATTTCCAGCCTGGGCCATGCTCCTCTCCTGGCATGTCGCCTTATCCAGTCAGAGGAGCGAACTGGCAATATTCATTTCAGAAATGGGCTTCCCAAGGAAAATGCCGAGTCGGAGGAAGCTCTCACCAGGATGGCCATATCAAGGACAGCACACATAAAGCATGGAACACCTAAGGGAGGATAAAACCCCAGCACAGCTCTTGAGCAGACTTCCAGAATATCCAAACAAGGGTTTCAGTACGACACAGGCTTTTCTGCAAGCAAGCAATGAGGAGCCAAGAGACACAGCACTTGCAGAGCTGACCTCTGTTCCTGCCAGCACTTCTCCTTGCGAACACACAGGTTAACCTGAAGAACACAGCCACAGTCCCAGCCTGTTGTCACATGAAGTTCTCCCTATGGATCTGAACAGTCACAGAACATTTTCTTAAGCAAACTGTGCCTGCTCCTGAGCCAGTGCTGAGGGATCCTTCTGGAGGAGCAGGGCAGATGTAGCACCCGTTCCGTGACTGTTCCAGGGGAAGCAGAGAGTTAAGGAGCACAATCTGTGAGGCACAGTGGATTACCTAATCTATCTCATGGGTATTTTTAATGGATTAGTAGGTATTAGAGTGGGATATTGCAAATATCCCATGGAAATGTGGAAGTGAGAGAGAACAATCAGCTGGCTGCAAAAACAGTATAAAGGTTGTCCCAGAGGGATTGAAGGATTACAGAGGAAGCTAAATCAAGGTTGATTTTAAGAGATGTTGGTAGACAGCTACCCAAGCTGAATAAAAACAAGGTCTCAAATGTACAGGCTTAAAAATGGAACAAGAGAGTAGACACCAAGCCTTACAGCATCTGGACTGCCAGTGGACCCAGTCCAGCAGAGCACCTGTACACACACACACACAGCTTTCAGCATTAAAAAAAATTACTGACTACTCAGAACATCATGTGTTCTTGGAAGAAGCCTAGGTCAATATTCAGGAGATGGGTTTTTAAGGCTGTTCCATCCTCAGTGATGAAGACAGTCTTCCAAGGCCTTCTGCTTGTGAATCTCCTGTCCAGGTGATGCACACTTGGTAAGGTTACAGCAGAGCAAGAGGAAAATAAATTGCCAGGTTTGCCAAGCTGTCATTTACAGACACACAACTGCACCACATCACCAGAACTGATCGTCATCAACCTGGCATGAGCAGTGGGTCCCAAGCAATCAACCCTTTAAGAACAATTTTATCGAGAGTTCTGAGCCCCAGTTCCCATCCATCCCTTCAAGCTCATCCCCAGCTGAGACCACAGCCAGTTTGCTTTGCAGAGATGTCACTGCCATGGGATTCCTTGTTGGAGCAGGGAGATTGCAGGAGGTGGATCCTGACCTGACCCTCGGGAGATGAAGGCAATCCTCCTGGAGGATTGGTCACCTGCCCTCCCTTCCTGGGGACAGCCCTCCCCATGTCCCCCAGGGCACAGAGCAGCTCGGAGGCTCTGCAGGCTGCAGGGCACACATTTGGTGTTTCCCTCTCACATCCCTGCTGGCAGAGCTGGCACTATGAACCACCACATTTCCCATGTTCACACAGAGCTGATCCCAGGAAAGCAGGGACACTGAGCACCCCATGTCCCTCCAGCTCTTCCCCACCACGAATAGTAGCAGGAGGACAGCAGGGCTTGCCAAGCAAGTGCCTCTCGTAGAGTGACAGCAAAGCAACACAAGCCAGGCATCTTCTCCCCAGCAGCAGCGTGCAGCATTGTGCCCACGCTGAGCAGCCACCCCCACAGCTCTCCACCTGAGAAGACTTCCCTCCTACCTCTGTCAGGATCTTGGCAGGCAACTGCATCTCCCCAGGGGCCCTGCCAGTGCAGCCCTGGGGCACAGCTCTGCCTGCCTGGGGAGCAGGGATGGACTCAGGAGTGGTCCAGCCCTTTGGCTTTTACTCAGGCCCTTGGAGCTTGTGTTTGCTCCATCTCCTGGAGCCAGCCAGGGCACTCCCAGAGCCTCTGCTCCTCCAGCTGGGCCCTTGGCACCTTATGGCTCCTCAGTTCCCAGCCCACCCCTGCCACCCTGCTTTTGAAGGGGGAAGAACCTCTAAAAGGATTGCACACACACATGAAATATTTTGGATCCCTTGGGTAAATGTGCCAAATGAAGCAGGGTGTTTAACCATGCACCTACAGCTTTCTCCCAGAGCACACAAGCCTCCCCAGAGGCAGCTGTCCCCTCCTGCCTCATCTCCAGCTCCTCAGGTCAGCCTCTGAGCAGACCAACCCCCAGGACTCATCACAGCCTGGAAAACATTCTTTGCAATGCCAAACCTTCAATTCCTGTACAAGTTCTGGTGCTACCAGGTGCACAGAGGCACACAGATTTTAAAGCAGGATTAGGGCTGAATCCCAAGCACTGGGATCCCTCCCCCAGTATCATGACACTCCTTGCAGAGCCAGGAGGTAGGAGTACAGCAAACTACCTGGGAAAGCACAGCACCCCCCCCTCCTCTTCCTCCTCTTCACAGCCAAACCACCCCCAAGGGTCCAGGTGGTGCTGCTATATGTGGGAGACCCTTCCAATCCCATCCCATGGGATCCAACCACTCCCTCCCTCCACAGGACACTCCACCCCTCAGATGGGGTTGCCAGAATGGCCCACAGGTGAGGTCGTTCAGCAGTTTTTCCTGAAGTTTCTCCCCTGTTGCCCATTGGAATGTCTCACTCCTCACCTGCCCACGTAGGGCACAAAGGTCCTGACCCAACTTTTCAGTACTGGGCCTTTTCTGGCACGTGACCAATAAATGTTTTCTCCATGGAGGAGCCTTTCTTTCATGTGGATTGGAAATATCATCCCCCAAAGCAACTGCAGACCCGGCCTGGACTGTAGTGAGTGACCTGTCTGGGAAAACACTCTCACACATGACCAAATCCTGAGCCATCTAATCCCCTTAGCTGCAAACGAGCTGAGCCAAATTAATTTAAATGGGTTAACACAAGCTCCTCTGTTCACATCAAATCCATTTCTCTGTCTTGGAAGTGTTTGTAGCAACAACAAAATATCAAAGTGACAACAACAAGGTGTTTTCTCTTTTTTCCCCTCCTGTTTTCAATTTTTTTGTGAGTTAGTCACACCTCCTCATCACTGTTTACAGACTCTTGTCTTTAAAGGATACCACGGCATGGAACTCCTGGATTGAATCCAGTTGGACGTGCCCAGCACGTGGGGAAAAAAACAAAAGGAACAAAAGGATGGCCAGGTTGGGACATGCTAAACGTGCACAATGCCCAAGGCTTATGCTCAGGGGCAGTCAGGACAATTTACAGGGCAAGTATTGAAAAAATTGAGTGAGTCAGGCCTGAAAATATCATTACATCCACATGAAATTCATATCTGAGTTAGGAATGACGAGAAACAAAGCAAACACACAAACAAGCCTCCCCCTTTCCAAATGTTATACATGTGATGAGAAGCTTTCATCCCTTAGGTTCTGAGGCTCTTGGATGTGCTTTGTTCAGGTGGTCCTGCCCTTTCCCCACAGTCTGAAGACAGGGAAGATCTTATTCAATTCACTAGTGACCAAGAATTGCAAGAATTTAGTAGGGAAAAGGATTCTAAGTTGTTCACTTTTGAAAGATTGCCCCCTGTGCTGGTGTTTCCATTATTTCAGCAAGACTTGATCGCAATAATGTCCGGGACAAAAGTTGCCTTTTACCCTGAACCTCTTTATTAAGACATAAAACTAAGTCCCATTTGCTCACCAAAATAATTGCTTTCACTCAGGATGCATGGATGAGCGAATCTTGCAGAGCTTTTACATATATATTCATCTCCAGCAATTCATCAACACAATAAGCACACATTATTAACTTGAGTACTCATCAATTTCTTTTTTCTGGTGCTTCAAATACTAGCAAGGAGCTCGTGTGCAATAGGGAAGAAAAACATGTAGGGGAACTTGTGATAAATGTTCTATTTTTGCTGTGAAAGGAGGATAAGAAGAAGAATTCAGCTCATAGCCTACCCTCTCCCTCACTCCCAAAAATTTCCTGCCAAGCTGAGATCCCTCTCCAGAGGCCAGCAGAGTTCCTGCAGACCTTCTCCAGGTGCCATCTGTAACCTGGCTGGCCTCCTGTCCTGGCCTGACAGCTTCTGATGTTACACCCAGAGCTTTGCCACCTGCAATTTCAGCCCCTTTTGAATGCATCACCCACTGAACTGCCCTTGGACGTGGCTCTTCCCGTGGCACAAGGTCCTCCCAGCCTGGAGAGGTCACCCGCTGTGCTCTCACCTACCCCGAGCTCCTTACAGAGAGCAGTGAATTGTCTCACTGTGTGTAAGAAACGAGTAAGAAGTACTCCAAGTAGCAAATCATCATACACACTGAATGTATTTTCTGCCACATATAAGGGCTTCTTAATCATTCTGCCAATGATTGAATTTACAAAATTTCAGTTTTTCTGGAATGGGGTCCAGAAAAGACCTCTGGAGAAAGTCCTTCTGCTTCCTCCATCAGAAAAGGAGCTACTTGTGAACAAGATGAATGCCTATTAATTAAGAGCCTTTCCTATGGCTATACCATGACATTTCTCCACAGCAAGAAGTGGGCCCACCTGCCTGTTCCCAGTGGGGATCCCACAGGACACCACACTTGAAGGGAAGGGCACAGTTTGGTGACCAAGGGATGGAGCAGAGTGCTGGAGGTGCTTAGGTCTGTTCTCACAAATAAAGAGAATGGCAGGAAGCAGAACTGCCCAGTGCCATTCCTGGTGCTACCATAGGGTTTTGCCCCAAAAACTGCCCCCTCTTTGTGTTCCTGGGGTGCAAAATGGCCCCAGGGGTGGCCCATCCTCCCCCAGGGGGTGGGGAAGATTTGTTAGTCAATATTTGTAGAGCACAGGAGCATTGCTGCTCTCTGTCGCACAGACCCCCTAATACCACCTGAGAACAAATTATATTTGTGCGTAATCAACATCACATCCAGCTCAGCCCTGGTTTGAGAATCCTTTTTGGCGAGTGATGATGTCCAGGGCAGAGAGAGCACAGCTTGATTTCCAGAGCCCAGGCTGAGCTGGCAGAGCTGGCAGGTAGAAATATCTTGTTTTGACTGGTAAACTGAGCAAGTTTGACATGGAAACCACTGAGGGAGAATAAATATGGAACAACAAGATGTAATTTTACAGAGTCTCTCTTCCAACTCGAACTACACTCGGAGCCATCCCAGAGCTGAACTGAGAGGTCCTGAGGTCTAGGGAGGGGAATTCTGGACACGGTAGGTTGGGCTGAGGCTCACCCCTGTCACAAGCACAGACATCTCTGAGAGCACAATTATTTAACAGCAGCATCCCTGCAGGACTGCAAAGAACAGGAGAAACAGCAAGGGGAGGGGTGAAAGATCAGAGGAGAAGAAGAGTTTTTAGCTGTGACACAGAACCAAGGATGAATGGCACGACCAGAAAAACAGCCTATAGGAACGGTGTGATCAGCGCTTCCCAACCCAGCCTGAAATTCCTACTCTGCTCAAAGCAAACAGCGGTGCTCCCACATCCCAGGGGGAAGGGAGAAGAGCTCTGCTTCCTTCCATTTCATGGGAACAGGATCAACCCCTGGATCTCCAGAAACCCTGTTTGACTGACCATTCTGTTCATGCTGTAGGGCTCCACCATCCAACTCTGCCCTTTCTCACACACGTGATGTGAATTCCTCTGAAGGACCTTGTGCCTTCATTAAACACATCATTTGTCTTGTCCATGTTTCTGGGCGTGATTAAACAAGTGCATGATATTTCACTTGAAATAGCAAGATAGAAAAACCTCCAGCAAGGGCTCTGTGCAAGAATGGACTTTCCAGACCAAACGCCATCAGCACCACCAAAGAACCATCTTACAGAGCCAGCCTGGCTCTGGAGCAGCCTCCAACTTTTTTTCTTTGAACCAGACATAGGTGAGAAAAGTCACAGGCATCCACAGAGTCTCTTTCACCTAGCAGGAAAACTACAGCATATTCCTTGGTTTTTATATTTCGTATTATATGGATTAAAAATATTTCTCTGCCTAACTGGCATACCGGGAGTCTTAGGAAATGAACAATGCAGGTATATAAAGCTGCTCTGATGAACAGCTCCAGGGCGGTGGGAATATATTTTGAGTAATCAAAAGGACTTCTACTAATGGATTTTACACTCCTTTCACATTTTGCTTTCAGTGGCAGCCCCTCGAAGGCAAGTTTACTGGCAGGAATAATCTCAGAAATGGTGGGTGTTACATAGATGTTTGTCAAGGAGGAAGATGAGTCCAGGTGATGTGGAAAACAACCTCCAGACAGGCTACAAACAAAAATATGCTTTTAGTCAGGAAAATAATTAAGTATTGGAATTATTCTGCTAATCAGTAACTCGAATGCATTGCATCTTGTTGTAAAAAATTCTATGACTAAAAGTAGAGGCAAAATTCCTGGAATAAATGCTTGGTTAAAATGCTGATGACATCTCTGTTTTGAGATCTGTGAGGGCTCCTGTGCCCTGCCATGGACAGGGCTGGAAAGCAGCTGTGTCAGGGCCTGAGCAGGGCTGCAGGGAGGGACTGCACCAGCCAAGGGGGAAGAGGAAGGAGAAAGGCAACCAGATGCATTTATCCAACATCTCCTCCAGTTCCCGTGGAAGTACACTGCAATGGGTGACAGCAAAACTTCACATTCCCCACTGAATACCAAAGCCTGAAAACCAGGCACAGCTCTATGGCAGGCACAGCTTGCTCAGAAACCCAAGACCAGTTTGACTCCGGGCTGAGACTCAGGGGAACTCATCTCCATTGTTGTCTTCTCCCAAAACTCCCTCCAGTGCTCTGTGCCAGAGATTCCTGTCTCGGAAGGAGGATCGTAAGTGTGGCCACACATAAATGCACAAGTGTGTGACAGAGCTTGTGTGTTCACAAACTCTGTCACACTGGAGGAAAGGACTGAGCTAATATTATAAAATATTACTGCCCTCAAAAACAAAATCACAAGGAAAACAAAATGGATGAAAGTTGGGTGGAAGGATGCCCACTACTGAATGGATGTTATGAAGCCAGTTCTTAATTAAACAGTCCACAGCATCCTAGC
The DNA here is from genome assembly GCA_013397895.1 of Origma solitaria. Lineage (NCBI taxonomy): Eukaryota > Metazoa > Chordata > Aves > Passeriformes > Acanthizidae > Origma > Origma solitaria. Next base: position 288,996 of record VZRL01005614.1, on the reverse strand, counting down.
TCATTCCTTCCCCTTGACCGATAGAGGACGGAGTTGCAGGAGGGCAGCACTGATAGTGGGGCCCCTGACAGCCCTGCAGAGTGAGGGGGAAGCCCCCAAAAAGGGGAGATGTTCATGTGGCTGAGCTCTGCTCTTCAGGCCTGGATGTGTCCCAGGGCTCCTCATGCTCCGTCCTACGCGAGTCACCTCCAGCTCACGGATCTCGGTGAACTCTCCGTGTCCCTCTCTCGGGGCACCGGGGCTGAGCGCTCACAGCTGTGGCTGAAATCAATAGGAGCTGTGCTCCAAACAGGCAGTGCCTGCCTGCAGTGCTGCTGAGCCTCCTGCAAAGCCACGTTCTCGCTGGGCACCCCTCAGCAGGGCATACCTTTGGCTTCTCGGGGGGGAGGTGTGAACGTGCTCCTGCTGTACTGCTGGGCTTGACAGCAGTTCTAAAAACAGCTGATCCTATGTGGAGAGCAGCTCTGAGCACAGAGCAGCCAGCAAAGCACAAGTCCAAGATGGTCTTTGGCTGCTCAGTCCCAGGCAGACAATCACCTCAACCTGCCCCAATCAGCTGCTGTGGCCACCTCAGCTGGTCCACCCTGCCACGCTCCCAGGCTGCCCCCTCCGGAACGCAGGGAACGAGAAACACCAGCTCCATGTGTAAATGGCATCCCCAGTGTGCTCTGTGGGGCTGTGCAGGAGGAAGCAACTGTTGGGCCTTGCCTCCTGAGGCACTCTCCCGAGGGGACCAAATATAGATCCCCGGAGAAACCCCAGTTCTGGCTTTTCTGAAGTCTTGTGTGTCTGACTTTACAGCCTCCAAGTCCCTTTCACAGCATGTATTTCATATAAAAAGAGCAAAGTGAAAAAAATAGAAATTCTATCATGTGGCAATGTGTTAACATCCACATATGTCCCAAGAAGGACGGGATCCTTTCATTTCCTGCCACTTTAGTTAATGAAGGAAGACACAACAGCAGGAGGTTGTCATCTTCCTTCTGGATTAGCCCTAGAGAGGATGTGACCCATGGTCTGGAGCCAGAAGTCACATAAACTGGGGAGGCAGTGAGGGCTGCACAGCTGCAGCCAGTTTTACTGACCAAGGCCTTTTCTTAACACTCTTTTTCCAGGAAGGAAGGTGGGACCACTGACAGCCCTGGTAGATATCCACCTTTCCTTTGGCCTGGAGTGACACTGGGCTTTTCAGACTTTCCAGACAGCTTCTGTCTCTCCTCCCTCAATTAACTCCTTTCCCCACTCTTATCCATAATTACCCCTCTGCTTTCAACCCAGAGCTGCTCCTCTGCCCAGCCATGGTTTGGGGACAGAAGGGTGACATTTGTTGGTGGAGTCAGGCTCTGTGGAGTGCCTCATTTCAGGTTCACCCTGTCTGTGCCCAACTTCAGGCAAGTCCTCCTGAGGGCTGGGAAGGAGCTGTCCCTGGTGGGACAAGAGCTTTCCTGCTAAATCTCCACTCCCAGCCCCAAATGAGCCAGCTCAAGGCATCTCAGAAGCAAAAGAAAAATTGAATCTGGCTGCTCTGAGATTTAAACATTTTTTTGCCACAGAAGAGGAGGGGAAGAGAGCTGGAAAGCTGAGAACTAAAGCCTAGAAAGGTGGGTGAGCAGCTCCTGTGGCCCCCCAGACAGGCAGCAGCCCCTCACCCTGCCCCTCCTGCAGCAGATCCCTGCTCTGGGATGCTGCCTCAGCACCAGAGGGGACACAGCCCTTGTGCCAGGCAGGTCACTGGTGGCCCCAGGTACCTGCCTGCTCCACATGCAGGGGTCCAGCCCTGCTGTAGGTGCTGCCAGTTTCATCCCCCCACATTTTAGCACAGGAAAAAACCTGGCGCATACACGTCTTGGCTCGTTCTCAGAAATTTCTGAATCATTTTTCCTAAAATTTCCCCCCCTCCCCTTCAAAACTCCAAAGCAAGCTAGCTGGAAAAAAACACCACCCTACACGCAGTGGAAAACAGGGACATTTTCGGGAAGACTTTAACAATACCACCAGCCTTGACTGTGGAAGAAACCAAATTGCCATTCCTTCCAGCACAAGACCGCTAAGAGCAGCTGTTTGCCAGGCACTCAGGGCTGCTGGGGTAGGGCCCCGGCCCCCCCATCCCCTGCTGCATCCCTGCCAGCCGGCTCAGCCGCTCGGCCCCGCTGGTTTTGGAGCCCTGAACCACTGGCGATGCTTCACTGCAACACTTTATGCATCAGCAATCATTTATTTTTACAATTCTGGGCTTCAAGTGATGCTGTTACACAGGGAAGGGCTGGGGGTTTCATCCCTAGCTCCACTGAGTGGCCTTTGAAGAAGGAATACTGGGGAATAAACAGGATGTGGGAGCAGGGCTGGGTCCCCAAGAGGGTGGAGGTGTGATGGAGCAGAGAGGAGCTGAAAGCAGGAGGGGCAGGGGACAGGAAGGAGGAAGGCCAAGATGTCACAGCTAAGGAGGGGTTTGGGTGTCCCAAATGAGGGTGATGAGAGCTGGGCAGCCAGGTCCATGACACAGAGCAGATGAGGAGCACGACACAGGCTCATTTCAACCCAAAACCCCTTAAGTGCTAATTTTCCTTAGCAAAATTTGAATTTAAAATGGGGCAGGGAAAGCTGCTGGATCCACAGGCATGAAAACCTAGTATTTACTGTGCCATCCCAAGGGCTTCATGGTCATTCTGTTTTCACCAGGAATTTCCAGACACTTGCATCCCACCCAGGAGAAACACCAGGAACTCTGCACTCCAGAAGGGCTGGCAGCGAGCAGCACAGAGTGCCCTCACCTTGCTTTTGGCTACCAAGATCTGCAAATGATGCTGGGAAACCATAAAGAGCCATCTGCTTGGAACTCTTGCAAAGTTTTGGGCTGGAAATGTTGCACCAACAGAGAGCAGCTGAGTCACTGAGCTCAAGTGGGATCATCCTGCCATTCCTTCATTGCCTTCTCTACCCTGGGGCAGTATCTTCGTTTGCTTTCTTTTTCCTTGTTTTTTTTCTTCTCCCCTATGGAACTAATGCTTCTGAAAGTGAGTGCCTAAGAGCACTTACAAGAGGCAGGGTGCTGCTCTGAAAGCTCCCTGTCTCCCCTAGCCGTGGCTCTGCAACAATTCCCAGACGTTATCTGCAGCATCCCCTGCCCATCCAGTCCTAAACCATGAGCATCCTGCTTGTCTCGTGGTGTAATTACTGTGCTCCATAAATCACCCCCCAGACTGCCCATCCCTCAGGCCGGGGCCAGCTGGATGGCACCCACAGGGATTTGCCATCCCTGTGAGAACATCGCCCTGTTCCAAAGACCAAAAGGCCTCTCTCTGCATTGCTGCTGCTCTGGCAGCACCAGGACAGAGATCGCCCTCTTGGAGCCCTGGCTGCACCTCACTCCTCCCATGCAAACCCCTCCTGAAGGCTGCTGCAGATGCCACAACCCTGGCCAGACCCTTTAGACTTGTTTGCCACTACCCTCTCCTGCCCTTTCGGTCCCAGGCCCTCTCCTGTATGCGCCCATGGCCACTGGGCTCTGTGGTCCCACCCTGGCACTGTTCCACCTCTCTCCAGCGTGGTGTGATACTCCAGGCCTTGGGGTGATGCCTTAGCATTTTAGCTTCTATATTTTTCGTGTATAAGCTCCCGTTCCCAGCATTTTTAGACAAAATAGTCTAAAATTTAGTCCCCTCTAAGCTCCAAACCCAAGGACACCTCACTGTCTCAGGCCCCAAGATATGTAAACCACAGTGAATTGCGGGGAGCAAACTTGGAGTAATAGACATCATCACCTGAAGCTGTAATTGGAGGATTGAACCTTGATATGCAAATAGAGAGAACTTATAAACTATGAAAAACTTGTGACCTGTCATCCATTTTGGGTGTAGCCCCTTGAATGAGTTCCATCTGCCCTAAATGCACCTTGAAGGCCCTTCAATAAATTTAACTGCTTTTTATTCTCTTAACTTTGTCTAGCTTCTGCTTTAGGTAAGCCTGTCAAGGCATCAGGGGACCTTAGCTGACATGTGGGGGAACTATCCCTCAGGCTGCTCCCACCTCACCAGGATGGCTTCCCACTGGAGCAGCTCGCAGATTTCTCCATCATCTCCACACAGCTCCGTCTTTCCCCTTTGGGGTCCCCCAACTGAGCCCAGCTCCCCAGGTGAGCACATGGCACTCACTGCCACAGCCCCACCCCTGAGAGCCGACCTGCTCATCAGCCTAATGGGTTTCCAGGGGCTGGGGGAGAGCAAGGAGAGTGAGTGGCTGACGCTTCTCAGCCACTCAGCTCGGCCCAGAGCTAACGAGGCATTTCAAAATTAAAAAGTGAACTGCAATCCCCAGCAGGCCTGTCCTCCTTTTGGCATTAGGCGGAGTTCTCCTTCTCTCTCAAAAAAAAAAAGAGGACTGGGGAGCCGGGAGTTGTATTTGGAGCTGTGGAAGCACCACAGCCTGGGCAGGGTGGGGGTGCTGGGATGAGCCTTGGGGCTCTCTTAGAAAGCCACCGACTCTCTTAGAAAGACTGTGAGGTGCGAGAGCTGTCTCACCATGACAAATGACACATGGGAACAGGCTCTTCCAGGGCCTTCACCTCCAGAGATCCCCAGTTCCTCCTGCTCCTGCTCAGCAGCCATGGCTGGATGGAGGAGGCACCCATGATGTCGAGGTGGGACACTGCCAGCAGGGCTGAGGGGTGGGGACAGTGCAGGGTGCCTGCCACTGATGGGGGGCAGGATGGCAAGAAGGAAACCACACTGCTGAAGGAGGAAAATATGGGGACAGCAAGCACGGAAGGGCAGAAGGGAAGGCAGACTGGTTTGTCACTCATGTGGGTTGCGTTTCTCCCATAGGAATCTGTCTGGCTTGCTGTGCCCACACCTCTGGGGAGCCCAGCACTCACTGCGGGGACCTTCGTGCCCCCAGTGCCCTCATCCTGGGGCTGCAGAGGGCTGAAGGCTCTGGCACTAGAGGTGCTCTCTGGCACAGCTCACCCTGCCTCACGGGCAGCTGCTTTGTCCAGTCCCCTCCACTGGGGAGGCAGCTCTGTGTCCAGCCAGAGCCCTCTGTCCCTGCTGGGCCAGCCCCGAGACAGCTCCAGGACGTTCCTCCAGGGCACAAGGCTCCCAGCAGGACCTTCCACCCCTCCGGGATACTGCCTTGGCCATTCACATCTCTCCCCAGCTGGTGTGAGAGCACAAGCAGGCACTGGGATCGGCCCCCCCAGCAGAGGGCTTACCCCCATTTTGCCCAGCTGGAGGGCACAGGAGGACAGGCAGGACAGTCCAGTTGGAGCCCTAAGTGAGCTGAGAACAGGCCAGTCCTCAGGATCCTGGAACTGGAGCCCAGTCCAGCCCCACACATCCCTGGGAGACAGCAGGGCTGCATGCTCACAGCTTCCAGGGCTTTGCACAATCTGTGCCTCTTCCATAGAACATGCTGAGCTGGACGGGACCCACAAGGATCATCCAGTCCCACTCCTGGCCCTGCCCAGGACACCCCAGCAATCCCACCCTGTCCCTGAGAGCTGTGTCCTAATGCTCCTGGAGCTCTGGCAGCCTTGGGGCCGTGCCCATTCCCTGGGGCACATGTTCAGTGCTCCAGCACCCTCTGGGGAAAGAACCGTTCCCAAATATCCAATCTAAGCCTCCCCTGACACAACTTCAGGCTGTTCCTTTGGGTCCTATTGCTGTGCCAGCCGCACATAATGTATGGGGGGGAACTTCATCCTCTCCACAGCGGGACTGGGGATGAACTGGGAGCCACACAGGGTTAGACACATCCTGGCATGATCCCACTGGATTTCTCCTAGAAATGGGTTTGATCCAAAATCCCAGAACTTCAGGCAGCTCTGGGCACAGCAGTGGTACAAGGAAACCTCCACCCTTTTCCCCTGGGCTTATAACACCAATGATCTCCAGCTTCCAGACTCTTATCTCAGTCCAGCTGTAAACGCTGCAGGAATTGTGTCTGGATAAGCTTGTCCTCAGGGGGAGGGAGCCAGGAACGCTGCTAGTTTGGGCATCCCTGCACAATGTGCACCAGAGGTGCTCCCCAGCAGGACTTTGTCCTCATGAGCCAAGGGAAGGACAAGAAAGGGTGAAGGGCAACAGTGAGGCGATTACAAGGAAGGGGGTTATGGTCATAATTCTCTTTCTTTGCTTGAGTGAGGAGAAATGCAGCTTGCACTTTGGGAACCCAGAGTAAAATCAAATGCCACGGTTGCCCAGCCCCATCCATTCTGCAGCCCTGAGGACGCAGTGCCTGCCGAGCCCAGCCCGAGCACCGTGCAGATCTGGCAGGGTCAGCAGAGCCGAGCCCTGCACTGAGGGAAGGGCTGGGCCATGTCCTGGATGCCCTGGGGACCTGGGAGCAGGAGATGGAGCCTGCAGGACCCCCAGCCCGCGGCTCCCCTCTGCTCTGTGGCTCTGCGGTGCCAGCTTACCTCCTGCTTTACTATATCACAGTCACCGCCGTGGCTTTACACCATGGTTCTCTTCCAGTTTTATGTCATCTCCGCAGCTCTCCCCCTCATAAAATGTGACTGCACCAATTTCTGTGGTCAGGGCTGGCCAGGTAATAGGGACAGTCCATGTTTCCCAGGGAGAGCCTTGGAATCAAATCCAGCCACATCCCATGTTCAAAGGAGAGAGGGAAGAGGGGAACCCCTGTTTGCCTGCAGGATGCTGCCACCAGAGTGACTCCACACCGCACTGGGGTGACCTCCCGGGTGCTCCTGGAGGATCGTTTTCCCCAGCCCAGAGCCCTCCCTGAGGCCAGGGTCCAGCAGCACTTGGTGCTGCCACCCGAAAGCCCCTGTTGCACCCCAGGGTAGAACAGGGAGATGAGGGCAATGGGGATGGTGCGTGTGGGGATGGAAGGGAGTCTGTGCTGAAGGTTACAGTGCTTGGGGATGGGTCTGGGGGAGGTGCAGGGAAAACAGAGGTTCCAAGGAGAGGTGGGTTTGGTCGTGGGAGACTGCAACACACTGAGGGGCCTTCAAAACCTGATGAAATCGGTGAGGATATTCCTCCGCTCCCAGCTTCAAGGAGCTGTGGATCAGCCCTGCTGGGACAAAACTCCTCCCCTGAACCACCATGTAATTGTCCCTGGCCTCTCTTCCCCTGCAGAGCACAGGTATGAGCCTGTGTCCCATCAGTCCTATGGAGAGGGACACCGCGATGTGTGCCTGTCCTCCTGCGGGCTGAACACCCCCAACCCCACACATCTCCTCCTGACGAGGAAATATCGTTGCCTTAAAACTACTTAAAACAGCCCAGCTTGGCAGGCTGAGTTCAGAATTTCTCCCAATCCCCTCCCTGTGCAGTCAGCAGTGCTCCTCTGCTGCCTGTTCCTCTCCAAGAGATGGGCCTGGGACCTGGGAATGCGACAGTACCCAAAGATTTTCCATATTTCATCTCCACCAGGCCCTTGTCATTCTGTTGTTTGCTCACAGGGCCCAAGAGAGGAATTGCAGATCCTTGCACCTCCTGCTGAATGACCGCCATCTCCCCAGGGAATATTTTATCCCACGCTTGCTTCGCAGACTGACCAACAGCCCCACCAGCCTCACCTCGACCCTCTGCAGGGAAAAGAGCCAAAATTCCTGGCACTGAGAGCAGAGGTGGAGGAGGGATTTGTGATGGAGGAAGGCTTGGAGCAGGGGAGAAGCTGAGACTCTCTGTTGTGGCAAAATATCCCCAGAAACATCACAGCATGGACAGCCTTCCACCATCAGAGGAATGGCGATGGTGGAAGGAGAGGAGAAGGAAAAGCAGGAGGGGTGGAAGCAATGTGAGGGAGAAGGTGAGAAGGACTCGAGGGCTAGGGCTGGAATGCCTGCTGGGAGCATTCCCCGAGGTCTCTGCGTGCTGGGAGCGGCCGTGGGTCAGCACGGACACAGCCCTGCCTACGCCCGCGGCTCAGCCCTCACCTACCTCCGAAGTCAGGCCTGAGGCGGACGTCATAGCCCTTCAGCAGTTTGTCCACAATCTCTTTCACCACAGAAATATTTCCAGTGGATGGGCTGCAAGACAAAAGAAGAGAGTTCTTGTCATCCCGTGTGGGGTGTGGGTCCTGGCCGGGCACCTCAGCATCCTTCACCTGCTGGGGCATGGGAGCACCCCAGCTATGGGCAGAGCCTCTCTGTTTCCTTTCTCACTTGTGTTTTCTGTCCTTGCCACAGCTCTCAGCCCCCTAAGCCCCACACAGGACCCCTAAACCATCCTGGGAGGTGCTCAGAAGTCTCGGCAGTATTTTGGCTCCTCTTCTGCAGCTCACCCTGACCCCAGGGTACCCCGAGCTCCATCCCTTGGTACCCCCAGGTGTAAGCACCCCAGGGATCCTTCTGCTGCACCCCTTCAGTGTGCCCTGCCCACAGAGGGCTGCCCACACACACACAGAGGCAGAAATTGTCCTTTCTGCTCCCCCAGGCTGTGTGTGGGGCAGCTGCAGCCTCTCTCCTGCAGCTCTCCCTGCCCTTCCTCTTGCTCCAGGTCTTACATCACCCAGCACAGAGCTGGCATGTCCCAAGGTCCCCACCACACAAGTGGCCTCCAGCAGGCTCCCTGCACTGTCACACACCCCAGAGCAACCTCTGCTTCTCACTGCACCCAGGGGTTTATTCAGGTTATTGAAGCAAATAAGAAAACAGTGCTCCTTTTTCCCTGTGGCCTCAATATGTGGCTGATCTTTGCCCTGTAAAAATTCAGTTTCTGTCACTCAGCATCACCGTGACTTCTTAGCAACGCAGATCAAGAGGCAGAGACAGGGAAGGAGAGTCCATCTTTCCCTCTGTGTGCCAGAGCAGCAATCCTTTCCCTCCCAACCCTTTAACCTGCACACAGAGGGGGCAGATGTCCTCCCGAACACCATCCCAGCCATTACAGCAAGAATGGAATTCCTTTAAAACCAACCCAGGAGCCAAACCAAAACTGAAGGTGGGAAACCACAAAGCAGGGGATGCTAAAAATATTGGCCCTATTCAGTGCTGCGGGGTATATCAGGTTTTCTGCCTGAATACCCAGCCTCAGTGCCACCCTCGTCCCCTGCTTTGCATGAGAATAGAGACCCTGCCGGTGACAACTGCTGCTCTTTGCAGTCACCCACCACAACAGCATGTCTCCCTGTCAACACCGCCTCCCACATCCATCCCAGTCAACCTGGAAAGCTGCACCACGGCACTGCCTCTGCCCGCCAGCCCCGTGCCTGGCTGGGCACCGGGGCTGCCGCTGGCAAGGCCGTGGGTCTGCGTACACAGACAGACACACAGACAGACAGACGGGCTCTACTGGCTCTAGGGAGGGTGTGGGGACTCCCTGCCTGTGCACACAGACACACAGACACAGGAGAGCACTGGGTGCAGCTCTGAAACATGCACAGATGTGTGTGGCCACGGCCCAGCCAGGGGCTGGAGGTGACTGGAGGTGACAGGAGGTGACGGTGGGTGCAGACCTTGCTCCGCTGGGTTGTGATGAGATGCTGGGCTGTGGACACGATTCATGAGGAACACGGAAGCAGGCATTTGTGGGTTTCTGAGGCTGCCTTCCGGGGTGCCCAGACTCTCCCTGGAGGTGTGGGTGGAGGTGTGTAGGGCCACCTGGGAGCCTGGGCAGGTCTCAGGGCTGTGGATGTGCAGGCATTTCTCAACAGGACAGGGATGTGCAAATGTGGGGCAGCACCCAGGTTGAGCTCTGGTGCATGGACAGCCAGCGAGGCCTTGTGCTGGCAGGGAAAGGGGGCTGAGGTCCACTCCTGAATGTGCACCTGAGGGTGGTACAGCCCTTCCCTGCACGGCTTTAATCACTGCAAATGCCAGAGAGGTGTGCGTAGGTGGGCATTTTCACAGTACCATGTCTAGGCTTGCAAGGTCCACAGCACCTGTGGATTTCTATGCAGGTGTGTGAGGTTTTGCAGCAGGCAAAACACAGTCCTGTCAATGTGGATTGATAGTGTGCACCAGCATTTGCTCCTCTCTAGACAGCCATTCCCAGGTACACAGATTTCCATTTTCATAATATGGACACTGTGCATTGCTCAAGGGATTTGGACACCTCTGTTTGGCTTCCTACAGTACATAAACCCAGAAATTTATATTACCTCTTTAATACAGGCAGGGAAATTGAGATGGAGGCAGTAAACAATGTGTCAGGGGCCCTGCAGAAAGGGGCAGACTGGGAAGAGGGCTATGGGGACTCCTTCCTCCTCATCAGCTACAAGTTGGCCTAGTGAGGGAATAAACCAACACCATAATTTAAGGACAAGGTCTTTTGCCTCCCAGTGCTCCCTTTGATCCAAAAAGCCACATCCCTCCCACTGAAGAGGCAAGTCGTGCATTTGCCCAGCTGTGGGTGAGCAGCTGCATGTCAGTGCTATTCCTGGCAAATGTGGGTCTGCATCCGCTCAGGGAGCACGTACATGCAGCCTGTGAACTGAATTCCAGAGTGCTATGTCCCTGATTCTGTGTCAGTGGGCATGTGCTTTGCATCTCCACGTACACTTGCAGCCAAACATCTACATAGCAGCACCCCGTGCTGCTGGCTGGGGTGTGTAGGAGTAGCTGGAGGCTTGTGCACATGGAGAGTGTTTTGTCTCCGAGCTGTGCACGGATACACACGCAGATTACAGGCGAATATCAATCCTGGCCGTACAAACACACACGCAAGGACGTGCCTGAGCAGAGGGGGTTGCTGTGGGGCTCCGTATTTCACACATCTGCTCGGCCAGTGCCTCCCAGGCTGCCTGCGTGTGTGTCCCCACACAGCGGGACCACGCATGAATGGCGTGGGCAAGGTGGGCGCGCGCCTGCGCCTGTGCGTGTTTATAACTATGGGAACACAAATCTGGGCATCCACGGCCCCGCAAGGCTGTGCGGGGACCTGCATGTGTGCGTCGGCAGCGCGCTGCTCCCCGTGCATGGCCGAGCGGTGAAATGGCACGGGGGGCTCCGGGGACAAACCCACCTGCCCGCAGGTGCGCGGAGCGAGGGCGGCCGGGAGCGGCAGCGCTGCTGCCGAGTGTGACAGCGGCGGATGGGCGAGCAAACAGGTGTGCTCTGCACACCTCGGCCGGGCTGGGTGGGCGCCGGGAGCGCCGCGGGGGCTCCGGGCACAGCCCGGAATAGCTGCAGCCTGGGCACGCAGGGCAGGTGAAGCTGCGCTCCGGAGGTGTGCAGTGACACACGGGCGGGCACGGATGGCTGCGCACACGCAGGGACGGATCCGGGCGGATGGCACCCACGGAGGAGGGTGTTGCATGCCATAAATCTGCGCCGAGGCACGGCCGTGGGCATCGCCCCCGGAGCTCCGCAGAGCCGGGGCTGTGGCACAGCACAGCTCGCTCGGCTGCGAGAGTGGCTGCGTGTGCAGGCACAGGCATGGCCAAGGCAGCCTGTGCCGGGTGCGCAGCACAGCTCCGGGGCTCCGGCGGCTCCTGCAGGCACCATGTTCCCCAGCAAAACCCTGCGTTTGGCCATTTTCCCCAGCTCGGGGAGGGGGACGCACACGCGCTGCGAGTGGGATGCGAGGTGGGCTCTGTCCGCAGAGTCGGCTCCACATCTCATGTACGAGCATCCCTCTTCCCCCAGAACGACATGGACCGGGAATAACAATAGCAGACGGCAGGGGAAGCAGTTTGGGGAAAGAACCCCCTCCCCTTTCCCACATCCACATCGGTGGAGAAAACCCCAAACAAGACAAACAAGCCCTGTGCCAGCCCCCCTGTCCCTGCAGCCTGGGATCGCAATCCTTACCTTTGCGCACAGCAGGCGAGACAAAGAGCTGCTAAAGCAGAGACAATTCCACTCAATCTGTCTGCCTGAAATGTCCACATTTCCACAAAGACGAAGGATGAAAAAAAAAATCTTTGGAGGGGAGGGGAAAGAAAGATGGATCTTCTGAAATCCCCCTCCAAAAAAAGGGGGGGAGGGAAAAAAGAAACCAACCCCCCCCCCAGTTAATGATTTCCTAGAGAAAAAGAATAATGAAAAAAAACTAAAAAATGAGGGGGAAAAATACCCCCCCAGTCCTTCAGTGCCAGTCAAAGAATTCGTTTCTTCTTCCTTTCAGCATCCTCTCAACAAGAGACATCCTCTGGCAATGGAGAAAATCCCAAGAGAAAGAAAAATAAAATGCCCCAAAATGGGCTCAGCAAAATGTGGAACCGAATCTCACAGGTACACGGCAGAAGCAGAAGAAGAAGGAAAAAATAAAAAAAAAAAAAAAGAAAAAGAAAAAAACCAACTCAGTGTCCCCTGAGCACTCCACTTGGATTATTTTTCCTCCTGCTCTTTTGCCATCCGGTTCTGCAGATGTTGCATGGCTCCTGCTACCCACCTTCAGAGAGGAGGAGGAGGAGAAAGAGCGTGTGTGTGTGTGTGTGTGTGTGAGAGAGAGAGAGAGAGAGAGAGAGGGAGGATGTGTGAGTTTTCGAGCAATATGATTTTATTCTGGATTTTACCTATTTGCTCCCCCTTCCTCTTTATTTTCCGAGGGGGAAGGGGAAGCCACCCAGCCCCACTGTGCAGTTATTTTATTCTAGGGAAATCTCATCCTCGTCACTTGGGAGGTTTGGAGCTTTTGTGAAAGGGCTGAAAAGGAGAAAAAAAAGGAAAAACCAATGCAGCCCGGTAAATAAAAAAATACATATATGCATGTGTAGAAAATAAATAAATCCCTGTCTGCGGAAAGCGCTGCTCTCCCAGGGAGGGCTGGATGTCTCCCTAGTGCTGTTGCCGCAGCTCCTGTGGAGTTTTGCTGCTCATTGCAAAGTCACAAGAGGAGGGGAGGAGAGAGGGAGTTTGTGGCTGGGGAGGGGGACTCTCCGGACAAATTGGGATCCTGACGTCATGGCTGACAACATTAACCCCTGCTGGCTTGCACAGGGGATGGCTGAGCATTTTTGCTGTGGTGGTTTTTTGGGTTTTTTTCCCGGGGAGGTGGGCGCAGGGCAGATGATGGGCAAAGTGATGGCATTTTGGCAAGCGGAGGGATGTGCCTGGGCAAGGGTGGCTCGGCTGCGAGTGCTGATGGTGCTGTGCTTGCCTGAGACAGTGTCAGCAGCACAGGCTGAGCTTCCTCCTGCAGCCACAGAGAGAGAAAAGAAGGTGATTGACTGAGGATGTCTCCATGTCACAGAGCAGAGTGGCCTGGTGGCCTCCTCCTGGGGCACTGGGGACAATCTGGAGGCTCAGGAGGGGCTGGAGACTTCCCCAGGCTGGAGAAGCCCAGCTCAGTAGGGATGCTCAGCTCTCCCTGAAGGATGCTGTGTTATATACACAATAGAGTTTGGGGGAAAAGGGAGCCTGAACTTCCAGAAATGCTGCTGGGGATCAGCTCCTGGTGCTGGGGCTTTGCCTGCTGGAATGGCAACAGCCACTGAAATTGTCACAGTCTCCAGCCTCTGATCTTTGCCTTAAAAAAGCCATATAATTAAGGAACTCTACATCAGGCATGCAGTCATGTACTACCATGAAGGATTTTTTTTTCCCTAGGAAAAAGGAGAGATCCAGCAGCACTGTGAATGCAGAGCAGGAGCCATGGCTCAAGGAGGAAACATCTGAGCTCTCACCAGCCTGGAGGGCATCTCTTCTTTACCTGTCTGGCAGCTCAGAGCAGCCCCTCTGAGCAGGAAATCCTGGCTTGCACGGGTGTGGAGATGGTCTCCAAAGCCCTCTGGGACAAGAGGGCAGAGCTGTCACTGCAGCTGGCCAAGACAAGGTCCAAAACGCCTCTGAAGGGGCACAGGGCAATGTCCAGGGGCCACTGGGCAGCGCCTCTGTCCTGCCCTTCCCTGCAGGGCCATCTGCCCCAGCCCAGGCTGGAAGAATCCTTCTCTCTGGGCTTCCTAATGCTCCCTGCCCTCATGCCTGGCTTGGCTCTACATGGTTTCCTCATCAGAAGAGCGCCAAAAATCATGTGCTGCAGATCTCCTTCTCCCAAAAAGCAGGGTGGGGAGTGACCTTTGTGCAGAGCTTCCCTGTGCAGGCCAGCCTGGGCTGTTGCAATGCAGAGACATTAAAGCAAGGAAAAGCTGAGTGGTGTGCTGCGCTGTCCTGGTGTCACTGCAGGGAGCTCCCGGGGGCAGGGAACGTGTGGGGCTTGTGGGGGGAAAAGGAAAGGCTCAGGGAAGGTTTCACATCCACAAGGAGGCTGTGCTAGAATGGGAGGGGAAAAGATCTTCTCACCTGCTGCTGAAGCTGGTGGAAAATGTTTTCTGATGGGCTTAGAGCCCAGACCACCCCTGCTTGTCCAGACTTAGGCAAATTAAGCTCAGAGCAGTGATCTCCACTGTCTTCTCCAAGACCAAAGCAGGTAAGTGGCACTTGTCACATCCAGTGAACGTCTGCCCGTGTGGAGTCAGGGCCATGTGGGCTTTCACTGCAGGCCACTGACGGTGGCCTCTCCAGGGTGCAGGGACTCCACCAGGACCCCCAGCTGTGGCTGCTGATGTTTCCCTGCAGTAGAGCCCAGAGCAAGCCTGTCTGCCTGAGCTCCCAATGCTGGCTGAGCACTGTGCCCTCAGGATGCTCCTGCACTTCCACACACCTGCTGTGGGAACCAGGGAGCTGTGTCTCCCTCATTCCTGTGCCTGAGGGGTCCGTGGGAGATGGGCCAAAGCAACAGGGCTTCCCCATGATCCTGTTGAAGATCAGCCCGGCAGATATGCTCCTGCAAGGTGTCCCCACGTGCCCACGCAGCACTGGGAGCCCTGAGCCCAGGATGAGCTGCCTGGTGCCATCAGGTGCTGGCTGCTGCACAGGTACAGCATTCACCTCCTCTGCTGCTGCCAGCACACCCAGCTCCTGACAGCAGGGACTTTCTGAAGCGCTTATTCTGAATTAAGCTGCTGGGCACCAGGGAGGAGCTCTTGGGGAGATGAGAAGCATTTGCCTCTGGGCACCAGAGGCCCCACTTAGCCTTGCCTGCTCCCTTTCCGTTCTGGCCCCTTCGCTCTGCTCCCTCCCACCCGCTATGATTGCATGTTACTGGCAGGAAAGGTAAGTGGAAAGCAAATGTCAGAGGCATACATGAAGAGGAAAAATTATGCTCACAAATGGTGACATTTGTGCTTGCAAGTTCACCCAGTTGGGAGCAGAAACCGTGTCACATGAATTATCTGACCACTCAGCCAGGATGGGAAACTTTGGAAAGCCGATGGCTTGGCAGTGGATGCATCCAAAGAAGCTGTTGTGTGCTCCTGAATAACCTACCTGGAGCCACGTTCTTGAATAAGGGACTGCTCTGGGGTTAGTCACCCATCCCTGCTGGGTCTCGTGAAGCACAGGGATATGTGGCCATGCTCTCTGAGGGGTTTGTTTCTTGCCCAGGGATGCACAGGGATACGTGGCCATGCCCTCTGAGGGGTTTGTTTCCTGCCCTACAGAAGATGGGCATCCTAGAGCCCCTCGCAGAACCCGAAACGCTGTGTCTGCCTCCCCTGCTGGGGGCTGTGTGCTTTCCAGTGATGGGTTTTTCTGAAGTTCACATTCTGAGCCTGCAAATATCTGTGAGAGGCTGCTGGAGATGCTGTGGCTGTAATCACCCTGTGGAGGCCACGGAGGATTGTGTTTGTGGCCATTTGCTGTCCTCCACTGTTAAATCACTCATTTTCACTCTTCTCTTACTTGCTGCTCTGCTGCAAGCTCCACACCATGGCCTCCTTTCTTACCCTGTGGCAATTGCCAGCTCCAAGCCCCAAGTGCTGCTTTTCCCCAGGGCTTGCCATCAAGGTGAAAAATGTCCCTCATCCCCTCTCCCACCTGGCTGGAGAGCTGACTCTTCTGTCCAGCCAACAAATCCCAGCAATGGTTGCTCTTCTAAAGCAGAAAAAGGACAAGAGCAGAGAAAGAAAAAGAACTTCTATTAAACCAGAAATTTATTAGAAGTCCTGCAGAAAAGGAGAAAATCCACAGTCTTAGAGCTGGAATTTCTGTGTAGGAGGTAGAAAACAGCCTGAAAGTAAATGAAGTGCACCTCGTGAGGTGGAAAGAGAGACAAGCAGAGGCAAGGGGAGCTTTTTCACCTTGTCTAGAACACAGCCTCTGTCTCCTGCTGCAGCTGCATCCAGGTCTGAGCTCACCAAGCCACAGAGCCTTTGCAATTCCAGGAAAGGCTTCCCTCAAGCTGTCCTACAGGACAAAGGCTCCATTATCCACCCCAGCACCTTCTAAACTCCCTCAGGTGCTGGCAAGGAAAGACCACAAACCCCAGCCCCCAGGTGCTGATAGGGCTGACAGCTACCAGCAATGACCTGGGCTGTGACTCCTGTTTGGAAAACTCTGCAGCCTCTAATTGACAAATCCCTCCTAATGTATTAGCCCAGGAGCCTCTCTGCTTGGACACACCATGTGCTAGATGTTCTATATTCCTGAGGCGATGCCTCAGAGGGTATTCACAGGGTTCCCCATCTTTGTTGAGTTAAAGATCCTTCACCACTTTGCAAGGTAGGGCAGACTGGTCCAGAGTAAGTGGAAATGTTGACCATTCTTAAGAGCTGTGAATGGAGGAAGTGATGAGCAGAACATTGCCTGCAGTCCTGTATGTCCTCTGTGCTCAAATCTCTTTAAGGAGAGCACGGAAAGTGTGATGGGAAGGGAGGAAGGATTGTCCTTGGAGGTGGGTTCATGCACCACCTCCCATTCCAGCCTGTCTTTAAGCTTAGGAGGCTGCAGACAATGTTCAGTTTGGGCTTCCCTTCACTTGAGAAATGGTCTGGCCGAGCAAATGTGCTTTGGTGATGAGAGTGCAGAAGTGCTCTGATGGCCGTGGCTGTTGATAGCTGTGCTTGCTGAGGTTTAGCTCCCATGTGTACGATACAAGAACATTCCTCCCAACACCACAGGCTCCTCCTGCCATGCAGACAGGCCACAGGGTGGTGGTGACACCGTGCTGAGCCTGTGGCACAAGGACAACTGCTCCAGCCACACCCGAGGCAGGTGATGGGGAAGGCAGGTGAGTCAGGGCTGCAGGGCAGCCTCGGGGCTGACACACATCCCCAGCAGAGCTGTGCTGCTGTGAGAGGTGTGAATCCATCCCTGCATGTGTGCTGAGGGATGCAGAGCCTCAGTCCTGTGAATCCACGTCTGTCTGTACATCCCCTGGTTTATTTTCTCTTCGCATTTCCGTGATGGGGCTCAGGAGGAGCAGTGATGCCCCTTGGGACTGGCATTTCTGATCATATTATAACTGGCAGTGTGAAGGGCACAAGGCAAGGAAAAGGCCCTTCAGCCCCTGCAGACAGTTAAGAAGTGCCAAAAAATGCCTCCCTGCTCATTACTGCTGGTGATGGAATCTGTTCTGACACAGAGGGCTGGGCCCATGTCTCCCACGAGGCCTTCCCATTTCAGAGGGTGCAGCACCTCTCACCCCTGGGGGTGCTCCTTCCTACCTGTGCCAGCAGAGGAGTCCCCCTCGGAGTCAAAGCTCCTGGTGTGAGCCATGGAGCTACAACCAAAACGTCTGGAAGCGGCAGTGGAATGGATTACAAGATCTAAGTAAAAAAATCCCGCTCCTGACCACCATTTGGAGGTGGGGATGGTTTCAGCTCCTCTTTGTCCCTCTGAGGGCACAGCTCTCATGCTCTGAGGAGACCAGGGCTCAGCACCACCACCCAGGAGGAGCTGAAAAGCCCCAGCTGTCCCTGCTGGCCATGGGGACAATGTGACCCTGGAGCAGGTGTCACCTGCCTCTGCCAACAGCCCTGCAGCATCCGCCACCTGCACGGAGGGGACACAGCAAGGGTGACGAGAGAGGGTCCCTCGGGACACCTGCACTCCTTTCCTTGGTCAGGGGAGTCACACCCGTATCTCCTACAGTCCTGCTCTGCATTTCATCCCGTGACAAAGCTCGTGGTGTGTCCTCCCCAGGCGATGCCCCTTCCTTCAGGTCATGGATGGATTCAGTGGAACAGGACTGGGCCCAGAGGTGACCCTGGGGAGCAGCAGCAGTCTCAGGCCTCCAGCTGGACTCTGTGCCACCATCAGAACCCTCTGCGCTCTGCCACTCAGCCACTGCCCTCAATCCTCCACAGCCTCCCAATCTCTCCACCCTCACTACGAGGATGTTTGGGCGACAGTGTCTCCCCAAAAACTCTGCTGAAGTCAAGGCAGACAGGAACCCCTGCTCTCCCCTCATCTGCCTAGCCAGTCATTCCATCCCCAAAGGCTATTGGATTGGTCAAGCATGATTTCCCACTGCTAACCCACGTTGACTACTCCTGATAACCTTCTTTTCCTCCACATGCTTGGAGATGACATTCAGGATGAGCTGTTCCCTAACCTTTCCAGGGATGGAGCTGAGGCTCACTGGTCTGTAGTTCCCTGGGTCCTCCCTTGTGCCCTTTTTGAGGACTGGAGTGACCTGGCTTTTCTCCAGGCCTCAGGTACCTCTCCTGTTCTCCATGACCTGTAACTGTGATGAGATTATGGCTCTGCGACCACGCAGAAATCTCTAACTCTTCTTGTTCATCCCCCACGCTGTGTGCATTGGTGCATAGGCATTTCAGAGAGTGACTGGAGCATGAAACTTTCCAATAAAGGGTGCAAGAGGATCCACCAACCCCTCAACCTACAGACTTCCAGTGTCACACCATGCCAGGGAGCTGCTCTGCTCAGTTGCTTCCCTGGAACAGATCAGGATCTCCTCAACCACGTGCAGGATCAGGAGGTCCCCACTGGCAGTGCCCCATTCCCAGCTGGGAGGTTCCTGACTTCCCAAATTTGGCCTCTCTCAGTTTTGATTAGGTACCTAAGCCAACTGGCAGGCTTGTTCCCACAATGGGGACACTCCTGAGCCCAGCTTTTAGTGTGGGAATGCAGGAGGACAGATGCAAAATGTGCTTTCTGGACGCACGTGTTGCTTTGGGAGAGGTGTGCTTCCTCCCTCCAGCACTCCTCCCTCCTGGGACAGGGAATTTGCAATGCATTCCCACTGGAAACACGATGTGTGCTCCTCCTTAGCTCAGCATCTCATGTGGGATAATTCATGTGTGCTTTTCCATGGTGCTTAACCACTGCACGAGGCTTTGGCTGACAGCCCTAAACAGGTGGCTGAGCGCTGAGTGACTTTTATGACCTGAAAAGGGTGATAATTGTGCCAAAATTTGCTCTCAGGAGTGTTATATGGCTGTCATGAAACGCGATTTGTACATTCTAGGCTGGGAGACAGTGAGACATGTGTCTTGCTCCTGAGACAGATCTGGCAGTCCATCAGCCTGATGACAACGAGCAATCTCGGGTCACGCCTCACCTTCGGGAGCCATTTCAGCCTTTGCAGATGTGAAAACAAAACTCCCGTGCGATTCCACGGCCCGGTGCAGCCTGAGGGTGGGACACTGTTCAACAGATCCCTGTGGGGGACAAGGATCACACCAGACTTTGCAACAGAGCTCAGCGTGTGACCTCCCAGGTGCCAAGGTGGCAGGTGGGGAGGTGAAGGGAGGAGCTGCAGCAAAGCCAGCAGGGGCTGCTGGAGACCCCTCAGAGCTGCCAGAGAGGCAGGTGAGGTCCCTCTCTGGCGGAGCAGGAGAAAATCCCCTGTATCTCCAGTCTGTTTGGGAGCTTGGGAGTGCAATCCGTGTGATGCTGCGTTGCCTGGCAACAGGCCGAGAGTGATGGAGCACAGGGCAGGTCCTCTCCAGGCTGGGGAGCAGCAGCTCCAGCCTCGGTGGCTGCCTGTGGATGCAGGGAGCACAGGGAAGGGGGACAGCGACTTGTCTGGGAGCAGAACACGGTGACAAAAACGTGAGGAGAACCAAGAGGGAGATAAAAGTCTACCTGAGGGTAGGGACAGAGAGAGAAGTCAGGGAGGGAAAAGGGAACGGGGAGCCCAGAGAAGACATCTGGCCACTCAAGGAGCTGCAAAGGCTCCCGGCTGTCACCTCCCAGGGACAGCTGCTGTCTGTCCTCAGGTGTGTCCCAGCTTTGACAGAAGAACTGCAGGAAAATGCACTTTTCCTCTGAGCACCTGTAGTGATTCTTCACCTCCGAGGGATTCCCATTGTCCTGCTGCCCTCACAACCTCAGACAAGGTTTGAAGCTGATTGCACTGATTTGGGCTGAGGGAATTGCTCTGAGCAGTGATAGGGATAGCATCTCCTCTCAGAGAAATCCCTGGGAGGGTTCCATTCCCAGTTAAACTGTTTTGAGGGGGCACTCGAGCTAGGGGGTCAGGCATGGTCAGCACAGAGGCTGTGAGTCTAATCTTAATTTACTTTACCTTTGGCTGATTGGAAATAATTACTATTAAAAAAAAAGAGAGAGACAAAGAGAGTGACAGAAAGAGAGAATAAGAAATAAAGAAAGAAAGAGAGAAAACAATATAAGAACAGGGCAAATGACAAGGAAAGCAAGTAGTTTCCATCCATACCAAAGGCTTTTGGTCTTCAAAATTGCTCTCAAAGTCACAGATCTCCCTGCACATCTGTTCTTGCATCCATGGCTCTTGGGAATCCCCTTCCCCATATCCTTGTGCAGAGCAGAGGGGATTCTCTGCCAGACACAGCCAAGAAATTTTTTGAAGTGCCGTTTTGTCCCACACATGAGGTTTCCCCAGCCTAGCCACACCACCTTGCAGCGTCCTCGGGAGGAGGAATTTGTCCATGCTCCCTCTGGGACACATAAAACAAGGTGTTTTGTTCACACGCTGTGAGAGAGCAGTAGGGTTGTGATGGATTCTGTTTTCCCTGTGCTCAGTTCTAGAATCTTACCAATTAAAATAAGCCTTTTACCTCAGTGCTTTCCATCTTGGTGGTTTTTCACCCAGCCTGACTATAAACAGTGCTGTAAGAGGACTTTGACCTGGCAGCAAATTCCAAATCCAGCAGTTAATTTCCCCCCATTTGAAAAGACGAGTAAAAATACTTTACCCAAGTACAGCTGCTTCTGAAATGTCAGGATAAAGTTTTGTTTTAGCTGTACCTTCCTTGTCATTTGTAATAGGAGGCAATACTAAATTTACCCTGATAAGTACTGCAACACTCATCAGAACAATGCCTATTACAATTTTCTATCATGAGTATGGAGGGGAAAAAATCATTCTCTCTCCGCAGAACATGTCCACTTTGTACTGTGTTTTCCGAGAAAATTAATTCTCTTGCTCTCTCTTTAAAAATTAAGGCTCAGCACAGCACCTGGAGCGGCAGGGGAGGCAGCACTCCAGGGAGCTGCTGCTCCTTGCAGGGTGAAGCAGCTGGAGCCCAGGACAGGCGCTGGTCACACTGACTCAGGGTCAGCTGCACTGCTGACCACGGCTGTCCTTGCCAGAGCCTCAGCTTCCAAAAGAAAATCACTTTTTTTCTTTTCTTTTCTTTTTTTTTTTTTTTTTTTGAGCAAGACTCCAAAATGTGGTCAGAGGAGGGTTACAGCGTGTTCCCTGGGCAGGGTGGGGATGAGCTGTGAATCCTCTCCCAGCCATCCCTGGCGCAGGCTGCTGTCCCTCTCACTCCACTGCCTTTTCTCAGGCTGGGAAGTATTTTCTCAGGCAGAGCTATCTATAATTGAAGCAATAGCTGAAACATCTGATTTTCCACCACCCGACACCTCCTGCTGCAGCTAGCACCAGCCTAAAGTGAGTGCATAAAGAGACATAACACTTTAGTAACATGTTACATTTGCTTTCTGCTGGTGCCAGCTGCTGCAGAAGGTAGTAGGGAGTGGAACAGGAGCTTTGGGAAGCTTTTGGGAAGATCTCTGCATAAATCCAGGCCACATCTCACACATCCAGTGACCCCAGGCATGGATAGAGTGGTGTAAGATTTCTCAGGGCATGCCCATTTCTTCCTCACCAAAAGGTGCTTCTGATTATTTCTATTGAAGTTTGGAAGGGATGCTTTCTGTGCTCACCAAATCCATTGAGGGGGAATGTTTCCATCTACAGAAAGTCCATAGGGGAAATTAACTTTTCCAAGGAAAACAGCAGGGAGGCGAGAGAACAAAGCAACTGGAAGGAGAAGGGTAAAGCGTTCCTGTAATGCTGCTCAGTACAAACCTCCTCCAGGAGGGAAAGGCAGCTTCCTTCGAGAATGGAAAACAGGAATGGCCACAGGGCTCAGCTTTCTCGTGGCATGTGCAGGCAGGGCCTTGCAGGGAGGAGCAGGGACCTCTGGGCCAGGCTGTGCTGGGACCCAGCAAACCTTAAACTCCCAGCTCCTGGAAGCAGCACCTTTTTGCTTTGCTTCCCTTGGTGTTTCTGACCCTCACCTGAAAACCAAAAGGCTGTAGGAGATGACCAGGGCTGGGGTAAAACACAGGCGTGGTGTGGCCACACAGAATCATACAACGGTCTGAGTTACACATTTGGCTGCTTGTGATTTTCCAAAGCCAGCAGCTGCTATTATTGGGCTTGCAGATATCACTGATGCATTTTTATTTGTTTGTTTAACTGAATAAAAGCAAATCCTCCTGCTGCCTTCCCCGGGGGCCCCAAGGGAAGGGAACTGCCAAGCCTCAAACCCCCACAGCTCAAGATCAATTCCCATCTTCTTGGGTCCTCTTTAAAAGAGGACACAGCACACCACCCTCCCCGAGGTGAGCTGACCTGTATTTCTGCCATTCCCTTGCTCCAGTCTCTGTCACCCAGAGCAGGGGATGCTTTTCTCCCACGGTTGGAGTGGACAAAGCACTTTGTGGGCAAAACCGTAAGGGACAGGCTCCAGAGGCAAGGCCAGGGACAATGACAGAGCTGGATGCCTGTGTCCCCAGGGAACCTGCACATAAGGAGCCTTAGCCGGCCACCACCCAGCAGAAGAAAGAGCTTCTGCGCCACTTCCCAGTCCACCATTCCTGCTCCTGGCTGCCAAGTTGTTTCCCAGACCGCCAAGAAAATCCTTCCAGCCATGGCTGCCCAGCTCTGCAGAGAAACCGACCCAACAAATGGGTGATGTCCAGACATCGATCACAGAAACACTGCGTGCAAGAGAGCTCTGGAGATCCACCCCAGCCTCCCCTCACGCTGTGAGCCATCCACACAGCAGGGCACAGTCCTGATCCAAGGGCACTCCTGTTTTCCCAGGCTCGGTGTTTCCCTGTCCTGTGGGGGTCTATTGTCTCCTGGCAGTGCCACTCACATTTGCACCCTCAACTCCTGAGGTTTTAAGGGGATTGGAAAGGCTCTTTGCTTTTTTTTGTCTGATCCACAGCAGAAGTGCAGGGGTCAGGAGGAGGCTGTCTTTCATGCCAAGATGTCCTGATTAAGTCAAGCACTGATGATGGCATCTTAAAAGAGCTGAAGAGGGAAAAACCATCTCCCAGCACTGGAGGTTCTGGGGGGAAATTACCCCAAAATGCACTTGTTAGGAGTCAGAATCGGCCAGGCACAAGCACATCCCTGTGTCACGAGCCCGTGGCCCCCAGAAAAGCGGAGTGGCCCCTCAGGACACAGGGGCTTGGCAGGCTCTGTTGGCATGGCAACGCGGGATGCTGCGGCAGGGACAGCCGGGCGGGAGTTTGCAATCGGCACAGCGGAGAAATGTTTGCTGGATTTAAAAAATATCAACCTCACACACCGCCGCTCTCTCCTTCCCTCCCTCCTCCCGCACTCACTCACTCACTCCACCTTGTGCTGCCAAGTTGAATAACGACGTTATTGTGGTGGCAGGAAAACTGCATCATCTGTACCCTGGTGAGAGGGGGAGAGGGTTTAACCACTTTTTTTGGTGGTAGTCTCCCATTTTCTGCCAATATCTCTTCCTGGAGAGGCAAAGCCAGGTGGTGGACAAGGATCTGGGGCTCCAGCAGGAGACTCAGGCTCTGTTTGTGCCATTATATCCCGTATTTCTCATCAACACTCTGGACTACTTTATCCTCCCCATTGCCTGATGGAGAGGGCAACTCCGAATTACTTTTTTAATTTTTAAAATGGTTCAAGATCCAGGGCTTTTCCAGCATTAGGTAATTCTTGTTCACCATCAGAATGCATGCAGAGCATTCCTCAAGGAGCAAAGAGGAGTGAAGAGGCAGAGGGGTTAAAAAAGCAGATCTGTCTGCATGGCCAAAACCTTCGCTGCTTCCACATGGGGTCTCTGGAATTCTGGAGGAGACTCCAGGACTCCCTGCACAAATGGCAACTGCAGAATTCCCTGTTCCCACTCCAGAGGTGACCTCCCAACCCAAAGGAGTTCGTCCCCACCCACAGGAGGTAACCACATGTCACCCTCATGCACATGATTTGGGACAGTGTGACAATCACACAGTGTCACAGGGGTCTGGCTAATGCCAGGATTCACATCCTGCTGCTTTGGTCTGGGCACGATGTCAGGGGGATGTTTCAATGTGGATCTGGTTTCTCCCTGGGCAGGACTGCAGATCGGTCCAGGCTGCATTTTGGGTGTCCTGCAGGGGCTCACTGAGGGTCCCCTCCAGCAGCACCCAGCTCTGCAATGGCTCTGCGAGCCTTGTGCTTCACACCAGGGCTTTGTGTGCTGCTCCACCCCAAACCACAGCCAACAGCCTAAGATGTAATTCTGTGAGGAGTCACCTGTGACACCTGAAAACACTCAAGAGCTTTTCCTTAAGAGGTTAGAGCTGTGTAACAGCCCTGAGTTCACCATCAGGCCCCAGCTGCCCATGGGATGTCCCCCTATAACTGCCCCAGCACTAAGGTGGCTCTCTGGGGGTCCTTCTGCAGCTCCTATCCAAGGAGAGAGGCAGCCAGCAAGGTGCTTCTGGAAAGAAGGTGCCACTTGAGTCCCCTACAGTGCAATTTCTATTGTAATACTGCCCAGCTGGACAGAATAGGGGCCAGTTCCTGCTCCTACTCCCTCCTCAAGGTAAGAGCAAAGGTGGCCTTTCCCTTGGCAAGAGGGACAAGAACAGAGCAATGTTCCAAGGTCACTCAGGAGGTCTATGTTAGAGATCAGTGCTTTGTCACTGAAATGCGCCTTGAACTCCACGTGGGGGTTTAGGCTCTGGTGTTTTGCCCTCAGACATGGTTGAGCATGATCCTGAATAGGTGGGGAGTCACTTGTGTCCCTTTTTCCTGAGGGTGAAAAGGCAGAAGGGGTTGGTTGGGGGAAGAACCCAGGTCCCGCATCTCCTGGGCTGCCTCACTCGCACCTCCTGCACACACCAAGTCACTTGTGTCCCTTTTTCCTGAGGGTGAAAAGGCAGAAGGGGTTGGTTGGGGGAAGAACCCAGGTCCCGCATCTCCTGGGCTGCCTCACTCGCACCTCCTGCACACACCAAGTCACTTGTGTCCCTTTTTCCTGAGGGTGAAAAGGCAGAAGGGGTTGGTTGGGGGAAGAACCCAGGTCCCACACCTCCTGGGCTGCCTCGCTCGCACCTTCTGCACACACCAGCACACGACTGCTCTCCAACACTGGCTGCTGTCGAGGTGTCTCTATCTGTGGGGACAGACAGGACCCTCCCATGGCTCGGGGGTGTCTCAGCTGATGTTGGCTCTCACCAGGGACTGAGCTTTGGAATCCCTTCCCCTGAACCCTGCAGCCAGGCTGAGCACAGCTCCCTGGATTTCCTTGGGGAGAGCTTGTGTGGTTTTGTGCGAGTGCTCAGCCCCGGTGCTGCCGATGGCAGAGGGAGGAATCCCCCATCTCTGGAGGGGAGCTGAGGGGGATGGGGCTGCTCTTTTCCTCTAGCTCTGGTTCGTGTGCAGGCAGGAGGAACCCGCTCCAGCACTCGTCACTGCGCCAGGACCAATCGCGGGTGGCACAGGGAATCCCTGTGCAGGGAGCAGCTCTGCTGAGCCCAGCCAGCCTCTGGCAGGGATCCTCCCCACTGAGCAGCATCCCACCTCCATCCCCCCAGAGGAGTCCTTTGAGCTTCCTCTCTCCTCTGTTCTTTTGTCTCCCCCAACGCAACCACTTCTCTCTCCTGAATTTCTTCTGCCTCGCTCCACACTGCTCCGCAGCTTTCTGTGCTCAAAATAATTTCTGCTCAGGGAATTCCTCTCCCTCCCTCTCCGCTCTCCTGCAGTATTTCTCCCTGGCCTTTGCCCTAAGAGATGTAGCTGAGCATTAGCCCAGACATCATCTCCCACTGGTGATCTGTAGCAGACTGGATGACTTTAAAACCCTTCTGCAAAAACATCTTGTTTTAAAACCAGAGCATGAGAGAGGAAGGCTTTGCTCTCCAGGTGGGGTGTTTGCTGAGGAATTAGTCTAAGCACTGAATATCTTGGTGAAGAGCTGTGTTCACCTAGGGCACTGCCAGCCTGAGAAGGAACAAAATCTGAGCCTGGGAGCAGCACCCTTGGCACTGCTGCCAGCATCCATCTCCTCCCCAGCCTCCAGCAGCCACCTGTGATACTGGAGGGAGCCTCTGCATCCACCCCACAGACTGCAGTAAAATCACCTGCAGATCACCATCAGCACATTTACTGATTGACAGGCGCTGTGCTCCTGTGGGAGGTCTCGCAGGTTGGGCTGGGTTAATCCTGGCAGCAGAACTGTGGGGCAGAGTCCTCTGGACCGTGATGAGGGGCTCAGTGTCAGCAGTGCAAGCAGATGCCCCCAGAGATGGGTCTAAGGCACTGGTTTTTTTATTCTTTTCTGTAATTAGATATTGTTTCTTGCTTCTGCCTCTTATTTTAGCCTTCTTCCTTCTGTAGTGAGCTCCCGAGTTTTGTGATTCCTCTGCAAAGTATTGAGGGCACTTGAGCCATCCCTGCCCCACATGTGTTGGGTTTTGAGCCGGCCCTGATCCTCGATGAGCCCCGAGAGCAGCCTGGTTGCCAGGGTGCTGTGCATGCTGCAGTGCGTGTGTGCATGTGCTGCAGCTGCTGCTCAGAGATGCAGTGAGGTAAGAGCAGCAAGCTGTATGCATAACCTCTCTTCTAAAATACTACAGCAGTCTAATGCGAGCTTGTGACGGGGGTAGAGCAGCTATTTTTAGCAAAATGCTTCAGGTGAGTTGAAACTTTCCCCTTTGTTGCCTGCATCTTCAAAGCTCTTCTCCCAGCCTGAAGAAACAAGGCTAATAAGGCTCTGTTTCTTCACAGCTCTCCCAGCAGTGAGGCTGCAGGCTCTGGGGTGGTGTTCAGCCTGCCCTGCTCTGTGCCTCAGTGCTGGGGGGTAGAATGAAGGGATGTGAAAACACTGTGGGTATAAGAGAGCTGGCAAATGCCCTCTGTGGCCTTGCCTTCCACATGGGCTGGGGTGTACTGGAAGATTCTCTTCAGGGTTTCTGCAGACCATGACCTGGATTAGTTGGAGGGCAGGTGATGCTGGAGCTGCAGTGCCATGGAGGTGTGGGCTCTGGCAGGGATGAGGAGAGTGAGAATCACCCAGAGACTCTGGAGAACCCAGAGAAAACCCCAGACCAAACATCCCCACTACACCAAGAGGGAGGTGTAAGGCGTGTGAAGGGTGTGTGAGGAATGGGTGCACAGACTGCAAGGGCAGATGAGCCCTGGAGATGCTTTGTTGGGGTCCCTCCCTGGCTCGAGCTGATGTTACACTGCTGTGCCATAATTAAAATAAAGACACCAGATGTCTGAGACTGCTATGGGAAACCTGGAGTGGAGCCAGTAACAAAATACAGTCTGGCAGTGAGAGTGTGGGGTGTAGGGAGTCAAATGGGGATCCTGTGTGCTCACTGGAGCTGCTGCTGTCTGTGACTTTGCTCCCAACAATGACCATGGTGGTGCAGGTGTGACCCCAGGAGTGGCACCTGAAGGGTCAGATGGGAAAGCTTCCTTGACAGCAGCTCTTTGTCATGGAATGTCCTCACCCAGCTGTGACGATGGACAGAAGGGCTGAGGGTGCCACCCACCCACCCAGCACTCCCAACCCGGGAGGAAAACTGAGCTGGAAAAGGGCCACAGTCTTAAATTCACGGGTAGTACTGCGGATTGTTTGGCTTTTCTCTAAAAGATCCTTCTCCCCAGGTGACTGGCAGAGCCAGCCCCCCAGGGAGAGCAGCTCTGTCTAACCCACTTTTATACCATGCACTTAATGCAATGAATCTCCTCGCTTTTCTCCAAGATCTTCACTTACAACAAGATCCCTTGGCACCCTCTTTAAAAAAAGAAGCCTTGCTGACATGCCTTTATTGGGCTGCTCTTAAAGCTGGCACAATTAAACAGCACAGATAAGAGCTGTTATGCAGCCTGCATTCAGTTAGTAAATATTAATGCTGACTTTTTTAAGGTGAGTGGTGTGTTCCTATGTTGCTGGCAGTTAGCTAGGCTGGTACAAGAAATGGCTTCACTTTTGATAAGGGTTCAAAGAAGGTTTGAGCTCTTGGAGTTTGAGGCCAGAAGGGATAATTTGAATAAGTTGGGTTTTTTCTATCTAGGGTATCCTGAAGTTTCAGCTGGTTGACACTTCTGAGTTGATGAGCCGGGTAACTTCAGTGGGATAAAGGCAGAGGAGGTGTTTGGCAAGGCCAGCTTATTAGGAGGGTTTTATTTTGATTTATAGATCTCTTGTAAACAGAAAATCCTATGCAAATAGACACTGAATGCAGTAGCAGGCAATGCAGTACCTAATTACCTCTCCCATTAAAAGTGTGCGGTTTATAACTTTTTTCCTCTGGCTAACTTCAAACTCTGAAGGTCACTTCTGGCAGAGAAGTGTTTCTTCATCCTCCAAGTAAGTCTTGTTTCTCACCTTCTTCCCCTCTCCTCCCCCAGGCTCAGACTAACCCAGCTTTATGCTGAATTTAGAGGGCTTTGCATTTGCAGCTTTATTTGTAACGGTGTGAGCACCTGCAGTCTCCTGCCACGGGCACAAGATGTGGGAGTTGCTTAGCTGGGGGAGCAGCTCTGGAGCTCCTTGGGAGCATTTATTTGGCATTTAAGCTCTCACTGGGAGCTGCTCAGGATGTCCAGGGTTGGACTCCAGTCCAGGGGATTACAGATGAGCCTGTGGAAGGGCTGGGGTGAATGCCAAGCAGTCCATGCTGTCAGGGGGTGGTGTGTTACAAATGCAGTTTATTATCACTCCAAGACTCTCTCTGGGACACAACAGGTCAGAAAAGGGAGAAGAAATCTGGCTCAAAGTCTAACTGGAAGGCAGATGCTAATTCTCAAGGCTGCCACAGGTCCTAACCAGTACCAATCCTGTGTTTTGTCTGCTTTGTTCTGCCCTGACGCTGCCAGGGAGGTGTCAAAGGTTTCTTGGCCCCTCTTTGCCCCTCCTTCATTCAATTCTGCATCTTCAGAAACCGGTGTGACTTCTATCCAATCAAAAACCTAATTGGACAAAAAGCAAAAGCTGGGCTTGGCTGGTGAGACATTGGCTTGTGACACTTTACAAGGAAATATCTATAAAGAAGGCAATTTCTGCACCTCTATGGTACCTGGTAATGTAAATCCACATTTAACACAGGGGGAATTGCTGGCTCCGTGGGGATTGAGGGCTGTTTGGCAAAGCAAGCACTCTGCCATCAAATGAAGAGATCAGCCACGCTTTCTGGAGCCAGCAAGCCTGGGTTATATTTAACCCAGCAGTTTTCACACTGGGAGAGTAAGTACATACTTTATATCTCATTTCTGTCCTGGGTGCCATGGTGCATCACAATTGTGGCAGGGGTGATCCATTCCCCATTAACACCTTTACAGGCTGCTTAGCACATCTGAGGCTCCTGGAGGCTGGGGAGAGAGGAGACGGAGGCAAAAGCAATGCTGAGCTTGAAGCCTTTGCTCCTGGCTCTCTGACACCCTCCCAGACCTGCAGGGAGTGAGGCAAACAGGGAGCAGAATTCACTCTGGATGTTAGGAGTGGATGAAGAGATGAAGCAAATGGAGGAAAAGGTCCCACTTGAGGAGTGTGGGACAGCTCTGGAGGCTGAGAAAATGCTGTCCTGCCCCTTGGCTTGGACCTGTGTGGTCACCACTCTCTCTCGAGCCACCAAGTTCAGACTGGGAGTGACCTTGATGGGCCAAGGATGAACCAGAGCACGGCGAGCAGGAAGGATCAGAATCTGTGATTGCTCCCCTGTCCTTCCTCTCCCCAGGCTCTGGCCAGTGCTGCTCCACGGCTCTGGTGCCGTGTGCTTGGCAGCCCTGGGGATGGCTCTGCTCAGGTCCTGCTTCCCCAAGAACACAAGACACGAGGGCTGGGATGCCTCAGCCTGGCACGGGGGCTCTCTAGGCCTGGAGCAGCAGGGAAGGAGAGCAGAGAATGTCTGGGAATGCTGAATCCCCATCTCGCCCCAGAGGTGAGCTGTCCCCTCAGGCAGGGCTGAGGAGCAGTGCTGCAACAGCAGAGGCAAAGGGGACCTCAAATGTCACACTGCTCATTATTTCTCTGTACCCTGGGGGAAGGTGTAGCATCCAAAGTCTTCAATTAACACTAATCAACACCCTTTCTCCTCACGGAGAGCCAGGAATGGAAGCTGATGGCGAAAGCAGGAGCAGAACTGGAGTGTGCAGAGCTGTCCTGGGGCACTGAGCACTGTGACCTTCTGCCCTGGGGAGAATCAAAGTGTTTATGCCCCTCCTGCCTGTCCCATGGAAGATCTGGCATCGACAGCTCTGTTTACAGGTGTATGTGGAGAGCTAAAATTGCTTTACAGGAGCAGGCTTATGGACCAGGTCATCTTTAAAAACAGGGGAAAATGGGGCATGTTATTATAGCAATGTGATCAATGTGGCAGCAGGTCTGACCATCAGGAATACAGACCTTGCAGGCTGTCCCCATCCTCAGCAGGATTGTGGACACCTGGAGCAGCTTTGGGAGAGCATGAGGGGGCTAAACCCATTTCCTGCATAGCAAAGGCACTATAGGTGCCTCCTGAGGCCTGGGAAGGGCTGGAGAGGTGGAAAAGAGGCAAGACAGATTCTTCCCAGGGTCTGGGAATTGCTGGCCAGATGTGTGCTGTGAAGGACAGAGTGTGTCCTGCCTGGAGGAGAATTGCTCTCTGAGAAATGGGACTTGGGGCACGGGGTGAGAAGAGGGGGAATGCTGGCAGCTTCATTTCAGGTTAATGAAAATATGATTAACAGTTGTAATTAACTGATGAAATGGTGACTGGTTCTCTGCCCCCTCCCGATGATTGATGAGGTGCAGACACTGCCTGTGTCCATGGTTTCTGCTTATGGCAGCACTCTGCAGTGGCTCAAACTCTGTGCCTCGGCTCTGGAGGGCTTTCCATGGCTCTTGCTGCTCAGATGGGTGTGTGGAGCTGCCCTGCAGCCCAGCCCCGCCTGGCTGGGGGGTTTCAGAGCAGGGAAGGGAGTGCTGGGGCAGGGACGGGCAGAGGATGCTGCTCTGTGCTGGAGCAGCTGCGGAATGAGAGCTCACCCTGTGCTCGGCGAGGGCTGGGCTGAGCTGCTCAGGCACCTGCACAGGGGCATTTTCTGAGCCCAGGGGCTCTCTGTGGCCCGTGCTGTGCCCTGGAACTGCAACCCCTGCCGGGACCCAGGCTGTGCTCACAGGGCCGTGCTGATGTCCCAGGCTCAGGCCGGGCTGGGCTGGCTGAGCTTTGGGCAGCACTTGCCTGAGTCAAGGAGGGGCTGGCCCAGCCCCAAAGCGCTGCCCTGCTGCTGCTGCATCACCTGCTGAGCCAGTGCCCCTCTGCTCTCAGCAGCACACTGCTGGCAGGGTCACCACTGCAAAGCACCAAGCACGAGGGATGCTCCCTGCCGCTGTCCTGCCCTGGCAATGCTGATTAAACTGCATAAAATAGGGCTAAAAGTATCCATGGAGCTGAACTCACCACCTAAAATCTAGATTAAACCTGTGGAAATATGTGAGAGCAATACTAGAGGAAGACACTGTATGCATGATAGGAGCAGGGCAACTGCAGGGGTGACAGGGAACAACTTATTCTTGTTTATTCCAGCATGAGGGTGGCATTTGTCCCTACAATGAAGACAGATGGCACTTCTGGTGCCTGTGCCCAAGGCAGATCAGAAACTGGTGCTCTGTCCCATCTGAATAGCTGTTGCTTTCTCGGGGGCAATGGTTAAGGATGTGCTTTTTGCTGTAGAGGGGAAGAACAGGGCAGGTGAGCTATATTTTGTTTGTCTGATTACATATGCATGATCTAAAAAAAGTGACTCTCCATTTTCTCTAAGGATACCTGATGAGCATTAAAAATACAATTGCAGGAATAATCAGGTCAGACTTCAAACAAATGCAGGGAAACAGATCTGTTCAAGAAATAGATACCCTGTTATGTCACACTTTGTCTGAACAGTTCTTTAAAAATGATCTTCCTTTTGGAGATGAAACCAAGGCTTTTCAACCCAAAAGCTGTGAGTAGCCAAGGAGTTCTAGAGGGGAAGAAAAGCAAACCCCACAGTTTTATGGGGCCTCCCCAGAGCTTCCAGCAGGTTAAGGCTGGTGCAGGTTTCAGAGAGGACTTGTGCCTCTGTGGCTGAAATGAGCACAAACAAAGGGATGGGAGCAGAGAGGGTGTGGGGATGGCCCTGAGGACAGGACACTGACCCCAGTTTGTGAGCCCTGCTGCCTGTGGGGCAGGCTGAGTTCGAGGAGAGCAAGGAGCCTCTTGCAGCGAGTCCAGGGTGTATCTGTGGTAGCCCAAGCTGGCAAATGCTTGGCTGTTTGGCTCTGGCTGAGATCTGCAGGGATAAATGTTGTTTGTGAGGGAGCCTTTTCCTCAGCAGGGCCAGGGTTAGAGGTGCTGCCAGCATCTGTGGGGTATTAGCACAGCTGCAGGGAGATGGAACTTCCCCATCCCTCAAAAACAAAGGCAGTGACTTCTCAGATGTCTGGCTGGGAGAGCTGTGCAGGCACAGACCTTGTGCATATCTGCAGGGAGGGGTTCAGCCCTCTGCCTGTGCTCCTTGCCTTGCTGGGGAGGTTGGCAGGCTGAATTTAGAGCTTGTAGCTCTAAATCTACCGAAAAGCAACAATGTGAAGAAGGAACTATCCATAGCTCAGCTTGAAAACAAAAATCCCAGATACACAAAAATGCCATCTTACAGTCACTTTACCTGCAGAGGGACACTTTCATGCATCAGTGGGATGCAAATGCTTGAATAAGCTTCAGTTTAAATGGAAGTTCATGTGGGAAGGAAGGCAGAGATCTCCTGTGGGCATGCCCACTCACCAGCAATGCGCTGGGTGACCTGAACAGCTGCGGCATATGTCTGCAGGTGACACTGCTATTGTTCTACAGCTTTTCACATGAGCAAGTGAGCCCTTGCAAAGATACTCTGGGAGCCCTGGGCTGCCAGAAGTCCTGTGTGAAAGGAGGGGCGTGAGGGAAGCTGCTCTGTGTCTGTCTGACTGGAGAATTTTGGCTTTCCTGGAGTCTGCAGAGTGGCTCTGCAATGGGTTCTTCCTCAGGAACTTCCTCAGGGAGCTCCCTGCCTGCTCTTCCATCCCTTCTCTGCTGGTACCAATCTGTGTGAATAACCCAGCTGTGCTTTTGCCCACTCAGGTCACTGTGCTGGAGCTGGGAGGGGTCTGTCCCAAAAACAAAATCCTGTTTGGTTTTTAGCTGTGGGCAGAGTGGTTGGGAAGGAGCCCAGCAGGAAAGGGCCTGAGGGTGCTGGGTGGCAGGGGCTGAACATGAGCCAGCTGTGCCCAGATATCCCAAGAGGACCAGGGGTGCCTGGCTTGTGTCAGGAACAGTGTGGCAGTGATTGTCCCCTGTACTGGGCACTGCTGAGGCCACAGCTGGGTCCAGTTCTGGCTCCTCAGCTCAGGAAGCTGCTGGAGATGGGCAGTAAAGCTGGGGAAGGTTTGGAGTACAAATCCTATGTGAGGAGCATCTGAGGGAACTCAGCCTGGAGGAAAGGAGGCTCAGGGGTGTCCCTATCCCTCTCTCCAACTCCCTGGCAGGAGGGTGGAGGCAGGCGGGGCTCGGGCTCTGCTCCCAGGTGAGTGATGCCAGGATCAGAGGATGTAACCTCAAGCAGCACCTCCTTGTTTGTTTTGAACATTAGGAGTAATTTCTTCACCGAAATTAGACATTGGAATGGGCTGCCCAGCGAAGTGGAGTCACCGTCCCTGAAGGCGTTCAGGGAAAGCCTGGACGTGGCACTCAGTGCCATGGTCTGTCTGACAGGGCGGTGGTCCCTCCGAGGTTGGGCTCGGCGGTCTCAGCGCTCTTTTCCGCCCCGATCGATCGATTGATCCCGTGCGATTGCGGCGGGGCCGGGGCCGCTGCCGCTCCCCCCGAGGCAGGCAGGGGGCGCCAGACCCCGCGGAACGCGCGGGGAGCCCGGGGTGACACCGGGGACACGGGGACAGCAGCGCTGCGGGACAGCCAGAGCTGCGGGACAGCCAGGGCTGTGGGACAGCAGCGCTGCGGGACAGCCAGAGCTGCGGGACAGCCAGGGCTGTGGGACAGCCAGGGCTGTGGGACAGCAGAGCTGCGGGACAGCCAGAGCTGCGGGACAGCAGCGCTGCGGGACAGCCAGGGCTGTGGGACAGCAGCGCTGCGGGACAGCCAGCGCTGCGGGACAGCCAGGGCTGTGGGACAGCCAGAGCTGCGGGACAGCCAGAGCTGCGGGACAGCCAGGGCTGTGGGACAGCAGAGCTGCGGGACAGCCAGGGCTGTGGGACAGCCAGAGCTGCGGGACAGCCAGGGCTGTGGGACAGCAGAGCTGCGGGACAGCCCCGTCCTGGGGACAGCCCCGTCCTGGGGACACCGGGCACAGCAGGGACAGGGACGGGATTGTCCCTTTCTGCTCTCACCAGAGCGGCCCCACCTGCAGTGCTGAGGCAGTTTCGGGTGCCACAATGTAAGAGGGGTCTGAAGCTGTTAGCGTCCAAAGGAGGCTGCAGGGGTGGTGAAGGGTCTGGAGCTGCTGAAGGCACTTGGTCTGTTCAGCCTGGAGAAGGACAGAGCTCAGAGCCTGCAGCCAGGGGACAGCAGCAATCTCTGCTGGCTGGCGACCAGCGACAGGACCCAGGGGAATGCCATGAAGCTGTGTCAGGGGAGGGTTAGGTTGGATATTAGGAAAAAGTTCTTCACCCAGAGGGTGGAGAAGCACTGGAATAGGTTCTCCAGGGCAGTGGTCATGGCCTCGACTCCAAGTAGTATTGGGACAATGCTCTCAGGCACGTGGAGTGACTCTTGGGGTGTCCTGCACAGGGCCAGGAGTTGGACTCGGATCTTCGTGGGTCCCTTCCAGCTCAGGATATTCTGTGAGACGCTCATTTCCCGATGAGGCATTGGAGCCAATCAGAGCCATGTGGTGGCAGTGCCTGCGGGGCCAGCCCAGTCTGGATGTGGCTGCCCCACCAGACCCCTCTGGGACAGCACCTTCGAGCCAGGGACAGTACCCCAGGGCTTGGGGCTGGCCTGGGCTTGGCAGTGCACGGAGGTTTTTCTCTCCGCAGCAGTTGACTCCAGGCTCACATTGATTTCCATTTGAGTCAGGCACTGCCTAAAAGGCCCAGAGGGAGCTTGCACAGCATCTGTATTGCTGCAGCTTCCAGAGCGAGCCTTGCCAAGGCTCTCCGGGTGTGAATAGCTGAGGGAATCCCTCTGGAAGCTCCCTCCTAGGGATGCCTCTTTCTAGCTCTCCTGACGCAGGGTGTTCTGCTGCTCATCAGTGCCAGAGCAAAGGGGTCCTGCCCTGCACAGCCCATCCTTCCAGGATGTGGCTTCTCCTCCCTTGGCAATGCAGGAAAGTGTGCAGCTGTTCTCATCACAGTGTCCCCAACTGGGCTGGTTTGGCAGGGACCTTAAAGATCATCCCATCCCACCCCCCTGCCATGGGCAGAACCTTCCACCATCCCAGGTTGCTCCAAGCCCTGTCCAGCCTTGGACACTTCTGGGGATGGGGCAGCCACAGCTTCTCTGGGCAACCTATTCTGGTGCCTCATCACCCTCACAATAAAGAATTTTTTCCTAATATCCAATCTAAACCTGCCCTCTGTCAGTCTGAATCCACTCCCCCTTGTCCTGTCTCTCCATCCTTTGTAAACAGTCTCCTCCATCTCTCTTGTGGGCTCCCTTCAGGCACTAAAAGGCCACAATCAGGTGATCCTGAAGTTTCTCTTCTCCAGGCTGAACAATCCCAATTCTCTCAGCCTTTCCTCACGGCAGAGCTGCTCCATCCCTCTGATCATCCTGGTGCCTCCTCTGGGCTCTCTTCCTGTGCTGGACCCCAGAGCTGCAGGCAGCTCTGCAGGTGGGGTGTCACCAAAAAATGTCACAGCAGCAAGGACTTGTGCAGGCTGTCATCCCCCAACACCTGAGCACCTTCACAGGTGGGAAATCCCTCTGTAAAACACCTCTCATGGATTTAGGGCATTCCTTAGGCCCATCCTCATGGCCAGGGCTGGGAGTTCCTTGTTCTGCATCGATTACTGCTCAGCACTGCCTGGCTCCCAAGGCTCTGAGGTTTGCCTGTTAAAGAAAGGCAGTTTCACTGATTCACTTTGCAAACTGGTTGCTATTATCAGCCCAGGTTCAAAAAAGTATCTTTAGCAGCAAGTACTAAACCCTTTTTTTCTTTTTTTTAGGCGGAATGTCTTAGCACAAGAGTTGAACCTGGTTCAAATGGGTGGTTTCTCATCCATTTTCACCTGACAAAGCTTTTTTTTGTTCTGGTTTATTTTTTTACTTTCTAATAAGAAGACTTACCAGGCCTTTCCACCTCCCTCAAAGTGATGAAAACCCCTCATTGCTTTTCAGGCTGGTAAAATGGGAGTGAAGAATGGGACTAAGGCAGTAACGACTTGCTCAAATATTCTGACTTCTTTGTCACTCAGGTGAAAATAGAAGCATAAAAAGGAGAAAAGTGCTGAAAGAGATTGTTCTGTTTCCTCTGAAAAATTCATCTTTCTTACAGCTGGTCTGGCTTATAGAGAGCTTAAAGTGGAAATGTAAGACCCTACAGAAAAAAAACAGTCTTTTTCAAAAGTTTCATTATACATTTTTAAAGTAAAAAATTGTTGAGGTTGTTTTTTTAGAGGAAAGGTGGACACAGCTGTAGGTTGTGCTGCCATTTTATAAATGTGATGAAGGACGAGACTGTTAAAAGGTTTACCCCTTGGAAACTCTCACAGGAGACAAAATCCTGGAAAACAAAGGTGCCGTGGGCAAGGTGCTCTGAAGATGGGACATAAAGAATCAAACCAAACTGCCTGCAGATGACTGGGATGGAAAGCAGTCTGACTGCCTGCAGGAGCCTCGGGTGGGAATGATCAAATTCCTGAGGAAGCCCAGAGCTGGAAGTGGCCCAGAGAGCCTTCGTGGTGGTTCATGGCCTGCCCAGGTGCCACAGGAGTGGCTGTTCCCCACTCCCCATCAAAAGCATCCCATGAAAAGCAGAATATTAAATCCACATGATGAATCCTCTCCTGGCCAACAGCAGTTGGCCATCCCCAGCTGTTCCAGATGTGTTTGCTGTGGGCTGCAGGCCAAGGACAGCTGGCTGCTGCTCTGGGAGGCTCAAGCCGCAGCTGCGAAATCCAAGCCAGGCAAAGGCATCAGATGGCTGAAAATTCCTCCCCAGAGTCTGTGGCGAGCCCTCATTGGTGTGGCACTTGTAGGAGGGTTAGCAGAGCTCCTGGGTGTGCTTTGAATGGCTTTTGGGATGACTGGAGTCACTCTGCCAGCCCTGCTTTCATACGTGTGCCTTTCCACCTTTCTGTTTGCCCACTTTTCCTCTCCCCTGACCTCTAGACTCTGGATATCTTTTCTTTTACAGCCAAGGGGTTTGGAATAAATGAAGTACTGGCTCTTAGATGAGCCTTTTCAAGAAGTTGTGCTTCCTTGTCAGCAGCTGAGCTTTTTTGCAAATCTGCTATTCTCTACCTTGATTTCATTAGTCTTTGTAGCCTAAAAGATTTCTTTTGTGGTGCTTGGGTTTTTGTTTGGGGTGGTTTTGTAGGGTTGTTTGTTTGGGTTTTTTTTTTCTGTGGGGTTTTTGTTGTTGTTTGTGCTTTTTTTGTTGTTTTTTTCTCCCCCCCACCAGCCTAATTTCTAACCTTCTGCTCTTTGCCAGGCTTTTCTCTACTGTGCACGCTGATGTTACTGAAATGTTTAAGCAGTGAAGCCTGAAGTTCAGGGAGATGAAAATTGAATCTGCCTCTCTTACCTGACCCCACCCCTTGCTGTGCACATGCATCAATACAATCCCAATTATGTGACCCCCACTGATCTTCTCTCCAGCACCTCTGCCCCACTGAGCACTTGGATTCAATGTGGCTTTTAGGGTTTTTTTCTTTTGCCTATTGTACAATCTGCTGCTTTCCTCAGTAGTACTCATCACTATTGTATTAGAGTGCTTCACACATGGTAATGAATTTAATTTCACACCACCACTACTGGAAGACATGTTATTTTTAGCCTCTCTTTAAATTTGTGAGAATTGACATGCAGAGCTTCCAGCAGGAAAGCACTGAATGCTTTTGGCTGTCAAGCTGGAGATCTCTGGGGTCACGATTTTGGAATACCTCACCCCAGAGGGTTCTCTGCAGTGCAGCTGCCCCAGAGTAAGAGTAAAGGGTGCCTGGCCCAGCTGGAAGGCTGACCCAGGAGGTCTCTTACATCTCTGGGAACCAAAAAGTCACTCCCTATGGAAACTTGGGCTTGAGTTGCTCGGTAAGAGCCAGAGGCAGCACCTGCTCCACAAGAGCATCCTCTGTCTTTGTGCAGCTTCATGGCTGTCTGCTGTTTGTCCCTCATTATCAGCTACAAATAGCAGCTCCCTGTAAACAGGAACTGCTGCTCCTTCATTGTGCTAATTCCGTCTGGGATAGATACATCTGGCTGGCTGGCAGAGCTGGAGGTGCTGGAGTGAGGTAACGGGATTATATAATTAAACACTATCGTAATTTGCCACTCCTGTCTGTGTAGGAGGGCATCAGGGCTGCTCTGAGTCCTGGCACTCCTGATTGGAGTGCTTGACTCCCTCACCTCGTGGATATTGCTTCTGGAGAGGCCTCACAGGCTGTTGGCAGCAGGCACTTGTGGCCACAGAGATGTTTACAGGCTCTGGTCCCCTCCCCACATGCTCTGGCTGCTCTTTGTCATCCAAAGTCCTGTGTTTTCAGCCCAGCATTTGACCAGTGTGGCCTTGCCTCAGCTGCTCCTACCTCCCTCTCCAATCCCAAAATCCCTGAGCTGACAGGCAGAGCTGTCAGCCACTGAACTCCTCCTTGTCCTTTTCAATTATTCCAGATTTTCCCGCCCCTCTAAATACCTTCCTCAGTTTTCTTCATCCTCTCAAAGGAGACCCTGCTCTCATCACCGCTGGAAAAGCTGAGCTCAGTTTACAGCTGCAACCAAACAGCAGCAGCCCCTGGCACCAAGTGCTGCTGAGCTTTGGGGAGAATAAATCCCAAGGGAAGAGTGAACTCTGCACATCTGGACACTGAGAGTTCTTCCACCCAAACCAGATTTACTCCCCCTGTGGATGTTCAGCGTGTGTTGATGCCCTTGCTTTTTGAAGGGCACTCAGGAAGGTTGGTTCAGGGCTGAGTGGAGTCCAGCTCCCTGCAGCAGGATGGGAAATATATGTTCCTTTGTCCCTGGCATTTCTGCTCCTGTTTATAGCGCTGTTGGCCAACACTTTATCAGGGATAATGATATGGACTTCAAGCCATGCCATGTGATCATTTTCCTCGTGGATCGATGCTCGGGTTGGCTCGGCAACACCGCTCCAGAGCACGTATGTCAGAGAGATGGGAGAGCAGCACAAGCGAAAAGGAAGGTGGCAATTCCTGCTGGAATATGTGACTAATTGCTGTGCTTTGAATCCAGGGGATTTGAGAAATGTCTGTAAAGAGGCTGATTAATTAGTGGTGATGTCATTCTGCTGGCAATTCCAGGGCAGGCCAGCTGAAACATCACCTTTGGATGTGGATATAATCCTCAGCAAAGTCTTCTGCATTGGAGTGCATAATGTGGAGCTGCTTTAAGACAACCATAGGGAAGCTGGAAATGCTGCCACTCTCAGGGCAGGGAGAGGGAGTTTGCCCTTTTGGTTTGCAGTTGGATTGAGGAGTGTGACTCCGTGCCTGTCGGAGGGCGAGCACTTGGATTTGAGTCCTGGAGAAGTTGTAGCTCCATCCAATTATCCTACTGCTGAGCAGAAGCTTTCCAGCAGTGTGCCCCTCCCTGGCATCCCTAGCATC
Source organism: Origma solitaria (assembly GCA_013397895.1). Lineage (NCBI taxonomy): Eukaryota > Metazoa > Chordata > Aves > Passeriformes > Acanthizidae > Origma > Origma solitaria. Next base: position 249,063 of record VZRL01005614.1, on the reverse strand, counting down.
TAAACATAGCTTCACCAAATCCCCACACCCCCCAAAAAATTAGGAAGGGGTGAAGTTTTGCAGTTCTGTTGTGTTGAGCTACATGCAGTGCTGCCATGCTGCACCTTATGGCCATGCCCTGCAGGAAAAAACTTCAATTTGGATGAATCCTTGCAGCTCGACAACATGGCCCTTTGGTAAAAGGTTTCTCACCTGGGGACAAAGCTTCCACCATTCCTTCCTAATAGTGCTGAAGTAAAAAACACAGGAGGGCTTTTCTTCCTCCACTGCTTAGCCAAAGCCTTTTCTTTCTGGGTGCTGCTTTGGCTTTGTGGGAAAAAGCCGAAGAAATAGAAATAAGTCAGGGACTTCTGGGGCTATTGGGATGAAGTAGGATCAAACCTTCTCTTTCCCCCACAGCTTCTCTTCAGTGTCTTTTCTTCTGATAGATTCTACGTTCTTCCCACTTGATTTTTTCCCCCCTCCTCTTTATGCAATTTTTTTCAATTTTGTCGTTGGCAGCTCCTCTGCTTCAGATCCTCTTCAAACTTAATTAATGTGCTGCTTATTCCTTCTTCCAGATCGGTAATTATGATATTTAATAAGACCAGATCTAGTCCTGATCTGTGCATTACCTCCTGCTATCTCAACCCTTTCCAGCTTGCCAGGATGTTACAGCTCCCAGCAATGCAGCAGCACATCAGCCCATGCAAAAAGGTCAGAGGGGCTTTCTTGGCAAATAAAGAGCAAAAATATATCAGACCTAGGGAAACTCAGCTTGTGTTGTTAAAGAGAAGGTGGAAAGAGAAGCTGCTGGAGTGGTTCTTTTCCACGTTGGATGGATCCAGATCTGCAAATCCACAGAGCAAAGTCCCTTCTGCTGCTCCTGGCAAAACACGTGAGCCTGCTCCCCCTGTGGAACGGGATTGTGGGCTCCTGGAATGTAGCAGAGCTCTTTCTTTTCTCTCTGCCTTCCTAATTATCATCTCTGCATCTGCTAATTGTCAGGTTTGCATCAAAATCTTGGTGGTTTGCACGCAGAAAAATTTCCACTTACGGAAGTGGAAAAAAACCCCTGTCCTATTGACAACCCCTGGCTGGGACCCTTCGAGGACCTTTGAGATGTGTCCCACATCACCAAACACCGCCTCCACCGCTTCCCTCAGCCCAGGGAAGCTTCCCGGGGGCTGCATAGCTAATGCCTAACGCTTCCCACTGATCTTTTGTGTGGGAAAAGTAACGAAGTACCCTGATTAACTAGGACTGAAGGAATTAAGCCCTGTTTGTGGAGATAGTGATCAATGAGGTCTCTTTTAACACACTTGTTACTCTGGGCTTCCTTTGATTGGCGTATCAGGAGCGGCACACCATAAATTACCTTGATGGATTCCCCCTGCACCTGAATTTAAAAGAGATGAGGCGGAGGGTTGTTTTAGTTAATATTCCAGAGTGTGACTTGCCAGGTGCTGTGCAGCTTCTGCCTTGCCTCATAACCCCTGTCCTTCCACTCCTAAAGTCCCATCCCACGGAAACAGCACTGCAGCTGTCCTTGAAGCTGCCCCGGGCTTTCTGCAGCTCCCACATTCCCTGAGCCAAGAGTCCTTTCTGCCCGGACCATTCCTTGAGCAGTGCATGCCTTGAGGAGGAAGCAAGTGCTGTGAGGCTGAGGCAGATTAATGCCTGACACGAAGCCTTGGCAGGAGTGAGCAGCTGCTCCCAGGTGACCAGCTGGGGCTGCTGGCGTGGGTCCTGTGGGGAATGAGCTGAAGGAGTGTTCCTGGCTGCATGTGGGTCCACAGGAGGAATTTTGGTGCTCCCCACTGCAGCCCATTAGCTCAGTGAAGTGAGAGGCTGCCTTCCTCGGATTAGAAAGCACTTGAGGATGTCATTTACTCAGGCAGATTTCCCAGCTGACTGAGCATTCTTATTCCACTAATTACAAATCAAGAGGGTGGTGTGTGCATTGGCTCCCAGACAGGAGGAGCTCTCCTCCCTAATGGTGGGGCTGGCTGGACTGGGGAAAGCAGAACAGCTCCTGATCATCATTATCCTCTCCCCTCCTATCAGCTGGAACAAAGTAAAGCTTGCTCTGATAAATCCTGCAAAGTTTGGGGCAGCTGGTGCTCTCTACATTGCTGGGGCCAAGCCCAGCCCTGCAGGTGAATTCTGTCAGCACTGGGGCTCGCTCAGAGCCAGGGTCCTGACTCACTCTGGCTGCTGCTGCAGAGTCACCAGAACAGCCCAGGACCTGGCACTTGGGAGGCACGTGAAGGAAATAACTATGCTGAACCTTTGGTAGGTGTTTGACCAAGCCATCGTACCACTGCCTTGTTCTGTTTTCAGCTGGTGTGGGAGGGAGAAGACATAGGAAACATTGCTGGTTTAAATTTCCCAGTACTGAAGGCTGGTGAGCTTTGGGATATGGAGTGGCAACCACACAGCCCAAGCAGCTTCAGGGCTTCCTGCTGTGTAGGGCTGTTCTGGATCACACAGCTTGGCCTGTTGTGAGTATTGCTGCTTTGGGGGAAGTTACAGCATCTCTTTTCTCATTTTGACTGTCCCTGGGTCTGTGTTTTCCTACTTGGCTGAGGCAGGCCGCATTTCCAGAGGCTCTGTGTCCCATTGCCAGGCACTGATGGCAGCAGAACATCTGCCTGTCCCCGTGCCCTGTGGCGCTTCCTCCAGTGCAGCGCTGCTCTGCTGCGCCGTGAGCCTTCCTGCCATCAACCCACAGCTCTCCTGGCTGTTTGTCTCTGACCTGTTTACACCAAACACCCCCTCCCGAAGCAGGCAGGCCCTGGAGAGCAGGGGCTATCAGCTGTACATCTGTAGCTCCAGCTGGATCCTCCCCAGCGCTGTGCCGGGGAGGAGCTCCAGCTGCCTGCCCTGCGATCCGCAGCCTCCTGCCTGCCTCGGCGCTGGCCCACGCTGGGGCTGTGGCTCTAATGCAGGTGACTGAGGGTGCTGCAGAGGGTGAGGGTTACCCTCAGTCCTGGGGAAGGGCAGGAGCTGGGCTGAGGGCTCAGGGAGGCACCAGCCCCAGCCTGGCACCAGCCGTGCAGATGGTGCAGCGTGAGGAACTGTGGCAGTGACAGGAGACAGCCCTGGGGCTCTGAACTGCTCCTTTTCTGTGCCTCACCAGCAGGACAAGGCTAACAAACCATTTCTGAGCAGCTCCTCCTGTCATTAACCACTGAGCTGCTGCCTCAGCTTCCGTGAGGGTGGCTCCAGCACCCAGGGCTTGGAGCAGCTTGGCCCTTGCAGCCACCACCTTAATATCATGAAGAGCTCTCATTCCCTGGGTCTCTACTCTTTTGTTTCAGCTAATTAGAGCTGATAAAACCCACTCAGTGTTAGGCATTGCCTCAGCTTCCCGTGCTCCCTGTAAACTTCAAACATGACAACATCTGAATTCTTCCAGGGACCACGGCACAGGCCATGTGGTGACATTTAGAGCTCTCGTTAAAAGAGCAGGTTCAGCTGAGGTCTTTGGGAATCTTCTCTGCTGCTGACAGGCTCTATCTACAACCACACTGCATGGGTGCCTCCCCTGCTTGATGGAGAGGATCCCGAGATGGCTGTTTTGATGGAAGGACACTCAGAATTCAGCTGGGGTGGGTCCTGAATGCGCCAGAGTTCTCTCTTCCCTTGGGATTTATTCTCCCAATGGCCTTTGTACCCAAAGCTCAGCACCAGCTGTAAACTGAGCTCAGTTCAGCTATGATGAGATCAGGGTCTGCTTTGCGTAGACAAAGAAAGCTGAGGAGGATATTCAGAAGGGAGGGAAGACCTGGTATCACATATTGCATGAAACATGAACAGAGGGCATTTTCCAAACGCTTCAGCTAGTGTTGTCAACTCCAGCAATTTTTAGTGTGAACCTCCTCATATTTGGCCCTGTTTCAAATTCTGGGTTTTGGATCCATGCCACTCTATTCCTTCTGAATAAAAATTGAGTTCACAGCTTTGTGGGTGCAGAGAAATCTCAGACTCTGGATGAAAAAAAGCCAAGCACAAACAGGGACTCTCAAAGCCAGCCTTCCTTAGCACTTGATTTAGGTGAGTGTTACGTATCTAAATTGTTTAAGAATATTTGGACTTGACAAGCATGTGCAATGTTAGAAATAGAAATGCTGAGGCATCGGAAACCTTATGACTCCACAGGGGGATTTTTGAACTGATGCTGCTGTTGTAACTGCAGAAGAGAAAGGAGGGAGTATGTGAACAGGTCTTTCTCTCCAGGTTTATTTTTGCTCTTGCCAAGGGACTGCAGGACAAATACAGTCTCTTTCAGGCCCATTAGCTTTTATGAATCTGTTCCACTGCCAGCTTTTGAAATTTGAGACAGCTCCCCCTGCTAAAAGAGCTCTGGTACTTCTCCATGTAGTTGGACCTGGCTTCAGGAGATTTGGATGACATGTTTTGTCATAGGAACGAGACTCCAGCTCTTTGCTTTACCAGGATCTGCCTAGACACAGCCCTGGAGCTCTGCAGAGCCTTGCAGGAAGGGTTTTTTAGCTCTGTGAGATGTTGTGTTGAGCACCTGTGTGAAATGAAGATACACAGCCATGCTAATAGTCATTGCTGGCTTTCCTGGGCATGTCTAAGCTCTTGGTAAAACCTCACATATACTGGAGCCTCATCCAAGGCAACAGAGATTGTGGTTTTGTATAGAAACACTGCAAGCATCCCTTGGGATAGGTAGATCAGTACTTATCAGGGAACGTGGAAAGGTGAGGAAAAAATACCTTTTCCACTAGTGCACATTTGGTTGTGGATAGTCTGACCTGCATGCCTGTGCTGTAGCCCATCACCTTCCTCTTGCCACCAGCACAGCCCTGCAGCAGCAGCTTCTGAAAATTGATAATTTTTCCTGCTTACTTTGCCGGGCTGCTGCTTCAGCTGCCTGAACTTCTGGTGGCAGGAGCCACCTTTGCATTTGTCTTGCCAGGATTTAGTCCCAGCATTATCAGGTGCCTGAAATTTATGGATGAAGTGACAAACTGCGTAACATGTGGGATGCAAAGAAAAAGCTCTCTCTGTTTTCTGAGGTTTGGAGGGGGAGAGTTTCAGCAGCAAGAACAGGTTTTGCTGTGTGTTTGAGAGGGTGAAAGGAACATGTCCTGTAGCCCCTTCCCAGTGCCTCAAGGAAAAAGCGTGTGGGGAAAATCTGTTCTTGTGGGGACCAGCAGGTTCTTATCACCTGCGTTGAACTGTACTGGGGTAAGGGTTGCTCGTGGGCTGTTTCTGGACACTGGGGAGAGCAGAGCATTTCAGGTGGCTCTTTGTTCCCTCTGGGCAGGCTTTGAGGGCTTCACCATGGATATGGAGGGGAGGCAGCTGCCTTCCCAAGGGGAAGGAGGCAGTGCTTTCTGCCTCAGCCCAGTGCTGTTGCTGGTGCTGTCCCTGGACTCTGCTCCCTGCCCAAAGGCACCAGAGCACCAGCTCCGTGCTGCTTGGTGTGGGGGGCTCCAAACCACCAGCTTTTGGATACTCTTTGGGTGACTCTTAGACTTCGCTTGAGGGGTGAAATGCGGTGCCACAGATGGCAAGCAGCAGCCCCAGCTGCGAGGCTGGGACAGACACATCCAGGGTGAGCCGTGACCCCGTGGCCGAGCGAGGATGAAGGCGGGTGGCTGATTTATGGCAGAGAGGAGCCGGGGGTCTCTCCGAGTGAAGCTGGAGGCGAGTTGCCATGGAGATGGGCTAATAAAGCACCGGCAGCAGCCGCTCTGACGCTGCTCCGGTTGTAAAGAGCGGGCGGGTGCGGAGAACGGGCACTGCCACGTGGGGATGGAGAGAGGGAAGGTGACACCAGCAGAGCAGGATGAGAATTTGGTCTGTAAGGCTGTCGGGATGTCCCTGGGCGCTTTAAGAGTGGAAGGGAATGGGAGAAAAGAGCCCTTTTCCCCCAGCTCTTTGGGATGCGGGACACCATCACAGCGCTCCTTGGCGGTGAGCGAGCAGCAGCTTTCAGGGGAAGGCAGAGTATCTTTGTTCTGGCCTCCTGACTGCACCAGCCACCTGTCTGCAGGCTGGCAGCTTTCCCTGGCAGCAGGAGAAGGCTCCACAGTGGCTGTGAATTGCAGGGACCACCTCACACAGGACTGGTGCGAAGGTGCCCAGCGTTGGGTCCTGTTTGCTCCACGCAGCAGCTGCTCCATGCCAGGGCAATGCCTGTCCAGCAGCAGCCAGGAGCTCTGTAACTGCAGTGCCCTCCCTGTGCTGATGATCTTTCATCCCTGGAGCTGGTCTGTGCCTCCCAGTGCCCCTGTGGGAGGTGTGTCACTGGGACATGTCCCCCCAGCACACTGTCCTTCTGCCATGCAGCACTGGGGAAGGTCAGCTGTGCCCTGGCTCAGCCCTTCATTGCAGCATCACTGCAGCCAGATTCCCTGGATGCCGAGTTTGGGGTTTGGGTGGGAAGAATGGGGATGGCCTGCATGTACCACCAGGAGCAGTGTGTCCTGGGGATGTGCTGCACACCCCTAAGCTCTTGCTCCAACCTGTCCCTGCAGAATGGACCCTCCTGCTTTGCTGGTGTGGGGCTGAATTCTGCAATTCCATTCAGTTCAAGGGCACTGGCCCTAAAGCCAAGAAGACTTCTATTCTGGCTCGTTGAGCAGGGTGATGGGAGGGAAAAGCTGGGCTAATTATCAGCAAAATATTCCCAGGCCGCTGTACTTCCATTTTCCATCAGTAATATGGTGACAGCCATATTTTAACCTTGATCACCATATGAAGGGTTTTGCCTCAAAGCCATGGGCTGCTGGAGTGTGCCAGAGTTCAGGGAGGTGTTCCAGCAGGTAAAGGCAGAGATGCAGAGGTTATATAGTTTAAAAAAGAAATAAAAACCCTTATGATGGAGTGATGCATTACAAGATAATTGCTTAAAGGTTTCACAAGATGTTTTTATGTCTCTTAAATTGATGAATGCATCCACAGAGACTGATACTCTTAATGGAGGGTTACTTTTACTTCTGAATAGAGCAGAGATCAAGACAATTACAACTAGACATTGATAACACTACCCATACCCCCCAGAGAAAAGGTTGTCTAAAATTGGACTTGTTAAGCTACCTAATGCCTGCTTCACTGGCTAAAGCCTCTTCCTTCCATCCTGACAGCATCCCCTGTTGTCCAAGCCCCTCCTGTGCTACTGCTGGATAGCCCTTATGTCTTTAATTCCATCATCATGCACTATCCAGATGGTAGGAGCACTCACTTCCCTTATGGGTCAGTTGGTTTTCAGCACTGGCAGGGATAAAGGAAGATTTCCACAGCCTGCCTTGATGTCTCTGCAGTGCTAACAAGTGGGGTGAGCAAATCATGAGGGGCATGAAGAGCTTTGGGATCTCTGGTGCAGCCTCTTTGCTCCAGGAGGTGTTTGACTGGTGGATATTTTGATTAATGCTGGAAGCAGGCCTTGCTGTGGTGCACAGGTGCCTACTCTGCCAAGGATTTGCATGAGCGGATTGTGGTGTGGATCAGCACACCTGGAGGGGTGGAAAAGGTTACAAAATGTATATCCATGGACCCCCTAATCTGTGAGGTGTACCTTCCTTAGGTGCTGTACCTCTTGCTCTGCTCTTAGCAACTCACTGTTCATGGGATGCTTTCTTTTCTGTCTGACTCCAGTCAGTCTCTTTTCCACCTTTGTAAGACCTCGGCGTGTGCTGTGGCTATAAGGGGAGGGATTTAATTTGATTTTTAGATTCTTGGAAAAGCTTTCCCAATAAAAAGCTTTATGCCCAAGACTAGTTCAGGCTGCTGGCAGTGTCAGAGACCTCTGAGCAGAGGAGGCAGTGTTTGGTGAAGGCATCTCAGGGCAGAGGGAGCGATGTTGCTCTTGGGGGAGTGTGTATGACTGTTGCTCATGGAAGAACAGGCCCCTAGAGAAGCATGGTTTTCATTGTCTCTGACTGTTGTTAGCACTACTCAAATGTGTAAATCTTGGAATGTTCTTCAATATGAGCCATTTAAAATCCTGAGTCACTTCTGTCTCCGGATATGCCTGTCTCGCTGATTCTGTTTCATGCCTCTTCTCATATCCGAGGCAGCTCGTGCCAGCAGCTGAATCAGTTTGGAAAGGAGGAAGAGCAAGTATTTAGGACCATTTCTGCTCTCATCCTCAAGGCCATCAATGCTCTTCAGCAGGCCGGGTCCTGTGCCTGTCCCATCCCTGGGCATGGGAATCTTGGTGTGTTCTCCAGTGGAGCATCACCTCCAGTGGGAAGATGGTGGGCCAGGTCCTTGGGGCTTTTAGCCAAGGGAATGGCCACGCCTTGGGACTCCCTCTGGGCTCTTCTCTGTTCCCTTGCCAACACTCCTTCGTTCACAAGCATATAAATGAGGAACAGAAGATGTGTCTTGGAGGAAATGTAGATGTAAGCAGGAATTCTGTGTGAATAAGTATGGCCAAATTGTGTTGCTCGCAAGGTTCTTCCTTAGCTGACCGTGCCCTGAGTATGGGGTCGGACTAGCTGCTGATGCCCTGAAATCTCTTCCAATATGAGTCTTCCTATGATCCTATGGTTTGTCTTAGTTTGGAGACCAGCAAAAAGCTGCTCTGCTGTCATGCACACACAGCTGTCTTCTTGAGTGATGCTTTATATTATGGCAGGAGGAATTCAATGCAGAATCAGACTTTTTTTAAAACAGGAACAGCCCTATACCATGTACTGGTTATATGAAGAGCCTACAGATAATTAAAATGTTGTTTGTCCACATGAGATCTCAAAAGTAAGGTCTCTGCTGCTCAGGCAAAATATTTTTCAGAGAACAGAAAACAGCAGCTTGAAGGTCTTGCTGCTGCTGCAGAATTGTCCTGTGAGTGTTTAATCTCCATTGTCTGGTGTTGGATGTAATACTGAGGGCTGGAGAAACTTATCTTGATTACGTACAGTTTGTGGCGGTTCAGAGCTCCTGTAAGAGAGCCAAGTGTTGCAGTAACATCAAGGACTCTTTCTGCTCTGGTCTAAAACATGGCAGATTTGATTGTGGGGGCAGTGCCCAGTTTTTGTTCAAGATGTTAGTCTTTATATCTTGTGGGCTCCTCAGGTCTTGCCTGTGGACCTGCCCAGCAGAGGAAAGCAGAACTCTACTGGGATTTAAACTGCTGCTAAGAGATGTAGCTGGACACATGGATTAGTACAGACCATCCTCAGATCACAGGGAGCTGAAATTTGGCTTTGAAAGAGAGATGATGTTCTCTTCCTACTGTCCAGGAACATGTCCTGATAAATGCTCCTATCACACCAAATTCAGGATGGCTGTGGTCTGGAGCTATGAGGTAGAACCGTGATTGCCCCCAACTTTCTCCTGGGAGCAAGAATTGGGTCACTTTATATTACCTAAATGCAGAGAACTGACAGCTAAATTGGATTTAATCACTCATGCCTTGAGGGCCCTTGTCCTGAAGTATGTTTCCATGTTATTTTAAGTATTCAAAACCAAGACTATTTTACAGAGGAGGTATTGGGGTGGTCAGCAATGCCTGCAGTGATGCTCCTGCCTCTCACCCCGCGCCCTCAGTGATGGAGGGCTGGTTCTGTACCTTGGAGTCAACTGCGGCTGAGCCTTGCAGTGCGTGTTTAACAAGGAGAGAGCTCTGCAGGGACAATATATTTTGAGTGCGCCTTACTGTCAGCTTTCGCCTTCCCAGCTTCGCTGGCGTGCGGCTCTGCAAAACCTCCCCAAGCCCAGCCAGCTCTGGCCAGCCCTTCTTCTGGGATCCCTGCATTTCCACACCGGTTCTGCCCTTGCTTTCGCTGCCTACTCCTTGCTGCATTTTAACCTCTCTCCCTCCTCTCCCCTTCCCCGCATTTATTTCCCTCTGCGTATCGTTTTATTGCCATATAAACCTCGGCAACCCCAAGTAGCGGGCCAAACTTCCCTGCCCCGGCGGAAGACCCGGGATTCGGCCAGGCCTGGCAGCTGAAGGCAGCTGGGCAGGAGCAGGGGCGCAGCCTGGGGTGCTGCCCACCTTCGTGCAGGAGCACCAGCGCCCCGAGGAGCTCCCCCCTTCAACAGGTAGGGAGCAGCCGGCCCCGCTCCGCTCGCCCTGCTGCGCCCGAAGGATGGCGGTGCTCTGAGGCCGGCGCCGGGCGGAGGAGCCCGGGGCATCCATCGCTTGGGGAGGTGGCCCCGGAGCGGGGCAGCCACAGCGACCCGGCCCCGCTGCCTACGCTGCGGGGCGGGCAGCTCGGCACAAAGCGGGTGGGTAAACCCTCCTCCGGGGCGCGGGGAGGAGGAGGAGGAAGGCGGGGGGATGCTGCTCCCCTCCCTCCGTGCCTGTGTGGCTCGCTCGGCGCGGCCGGAGCAGCGCGCAGGCGGCACTGGCAGCCCCGGCCGGGCGGCACGGCCAGGGGGCTGGGGCGCG
>VZRL01005614.1:152291-238557 GCA_013397895.1 Origma solitaria | reverse complement strand
CTCGGGCGGGCGGCCGCGGGTTCGGAGCATCGCCGCTCCCGCAGCGAGTCCCGCGCGTGTCGGTCCCGAGCGGAGCGGAGCGGCAGCCCCAGCCGTGCCCCGGTGCTCCCCGGCGGGCATGCAGCCCGCCCGCCTGGCACTGCCGGCGGGAGAGCGGGGACAGCGGCTGCGGGGAGCAACGCCTGGACCAGGGCAATCCTGAGCGCCCTGGCTGGGGCCGGACGGGGGATGCAGGGGAAGGGCTGAGCTGGGAGAAGGGTGTAGCAAAGCAAAGTCGGATTTTCCCCTGAATCCTGCAGCCAGGCCTAACGGGCACAGAGACTGTGTTGGGCTGGGGAGGGAAAGGAGTTTTGGGGGCTGCAGTTTCTGAGGCTGGTAGGAGGGGAGAGGGAAAGAGCTCCAGGTCTTTTCTCCTTCTCCCAGAGTTACTAGGACTGAGATACGGATCATTAAAAAGGAATAGCCTAATGCAATTACGTGGTAGACAGTCCCCACTGCAACACTTATCCATTGTTCCTCGCTCTGCCTTCTGCCAGAATGGTTATCGCCTGGACAAGAGAAGTACAATTGAACAAATAGTTCATTTCCCTGGCCAATTGCATCTGTAGTGTCTCCCTCGAATCTGCTGCTGACTGGCTGCAAATGCAGCAGCGTCCCCAGACAGAAACAGAGAACCAGGACCCTCTGGTGAGACTCCCGCCGCTGTGGGCTGGCAAGAGCAGCTCCCAGTGGCCGCTCACCCGAGTTGTTCTGATGGCAACAGCAAAGCAGGTTTGCTCCCTCACCTCTCCGTTCCCCTAGTGCCCTTCTGGGGAGTGCAAAGAAGAAAAATAGCAGGTGCTGAGGCAGGACCAGCCCACAACTAGAAGATGCTACTTGTGGTTCAGGCAAGTCTTCCCCTTTCTGTAGTCTGTCTCTTAACTTTTTCCTTGCCCTGGAGGATGTGGGATTTTGGGGCGTTTTGAGGTGATGCTGTTTTGGTGGAGTTTTGCCAGCCTGCCCTTCAGCCCGTGCCCGGGTGCCCCGCAGTGCACAGTGGCAGGAATGCTAGAGCCTGACCCTCCTTCTCATTTCCGAGAGAGCTCTGAGCAGCTGGAGGGACTGCGGCTGCACCTGGGCCCTCAGCACACACTTGCCTGGAGGCTGCCGTGTCCTTTCCCCTGAATCTCCTCCTGGTTCTCAGCGTGCAGCCGAGCCCAGCGCATGGGGAGGCACAGATGCATTGTCTGCACTGCTGTGAGACACCCTCGGCACCGGTGGACTGCTGCTTTTCCTTGCTTTGGAGCTTCTTATCACAAGTCTGCATCATGGAGCTTTTCTCCTTCTGTTCTTTCTCCTTTCCTCTCCCTTTGTCTGTAGACTGCCACCTGTCCCACTTCACTCTCAGCTTCTCCTTCATCTTTTCCTGCTTAATATGTTCTTTCACCTCAGTTTCTTTTTGTCTAAGTAGACCATGTCCTCTTCAGCCTGCTTCTCTCAACACTGGAGGCAGAGCCCAGCCCCTCATCTCAGTCAGAGTATTCCTGCCAACTGTTTACAAAAAGTAGCACAATACCCAGGCTGAACACTGACATAATTACATACCCAGCCAGAGAGTGTAGTAAATAATCCAGCTTTTCAGGCTTTTGCCCAGTGGTGAGTCTTTTGCCATCTCCTTTGCCCATGGGCTAAATGTATTGTACTTGGCTTGCATTTACTCGTATTCTGGAAGCACGGAGTCAGCGCAGCCAGTGCAGCCGTGTGTGGCATCAGAGTGGATGTGCAGGGATGTCTTGCACCATCCACGCTCCCCGTGCCTGTGTGCTTCGTGTGTCTCAACCTGCTCCCGGGGCCAGGCTCTGACAGTCGTGCTGGGCAGCTGCGGGGGCTGCCAGGGCAGGGACAGCTGCTGAGGTGTGGGAATTGTTCTGGCAGCGAAGGAAAGATGGCTCTGGGGTGAAGGTCAAAAGCGCCAGCAGAAAGAACCGCAGGGCTCGGTGCGCAGTGTTTGCACTGCTGGCCAGTTTTCCAGAGGTTGGTGTGTACAGGGAATTGCAGACCGTGGATATTGTCAGCACGGTTGTATTTCCAGTTGTGATTGTGAGCCTGAGTCTGTCTGCAGTTGCTTTGATTGTGAGTCAGTCTGTCTGCAGTTGCAGTAGCTGTGAATCAGTGTCTGCCTGTAATTATGTGGGTGAATCAGTGTTGGCTTGTTACACTATGAGTGCAAACGGTTTCCCATAGCAGTTGTGGGTGTGAATCACTCTACAGTCCCTCTGGATGTGTTTTTGAGTAGAGAGATGCAATACTCGGATTAATTTTGTTTTGATGAGGAAAAACTGTCAAGCGGCTTCTCATTTTGGAAAATTAAAGCTGGGTTGGGAGTTGGGCACAGACCTTATTTCTTCGTTACCAACAGCACAACTTACAGAAGAAATCCACTTTAAGGCTTGCTCCCAAGATTTACATGTTGATCTAAACCTTTAATTTCTTTGCCTGGTGCCTCCGCTTCCGAGTGTCTTCTTCTGCTGGCATCCCTCGCAGAGCCGCAGACAACACATTTGGTAACCATCACGTGTGCCTCATACCTTCTGTGTGTGTGGCAGATTCATGGGAAGGTTGTTTATGGCTCGCACAGTGTGTGTGTGTTTGCAGGGACGAGCCAGTGTGTGCCTCTTGGGCAGGAGAGCGCAAACATTTCCGTGCTCCTGAGTCGAGGACTGTGTGGTTCCTCTGCCACACACCCCTCGCTGCTAACCAGGGCTGTTTCCCTAAGTAGGTGGTAAACAGCAAGTTGGATTCAGGTGGATGGAGGTCCTGCTGCCTGTTTCTTGGTCTCTGGTTTCTATAAAATACTGTAGTCGCTTCTGGCCTTCAGGAGCATCTGTCCAGCACCAGACAGAGCTAAACAAGGAGCAAGCTGGAGAAATACCGGTGACCTCAGGTGATGGATGGAGCCACTGGGGTGGGTCCAGGCTCCCAGAGGCAGCCTGGCCCTGCGCTGGCGGTGGTGCAGGTGGAGCTGGGTGCTGGCAGGGCTCTGCTGCCTCGGTGTCTGTGCCTGCGCACACGGCCGTCCCAGCGAGCTCATCGCAGAACAAAGGATGCAAACAACCTGGGAAGCAAAGCGGTGCGAGACAGGGGTCTTGTGAAACACCACGGGGTCTTTTTCTGCCGTTTCCGGGCTCCGTGGTGAACTGTGGCTGCTCGTTGCTGCCCCTGCCCTCAAACGAAAAGATGCTTTTGTTCTGAGGGATCCTCATTTTTAGCCAGAGTGATTGGGAAGTGAAGAAAAGCCTCCCTAGCAGGGACACAGGGCAGCGTGTGCCTCGCCTGTGTTTATTGCTGCTGCACTGAGCACTTGCTGGCTGCTGTCTCTGCGGAGAGAGCTTGGAGCTTTGCTCAAGGAAGCACTGAAGAGGCACAGCAGTGCTGACCAGAAGCCTGGTGTGCTCACAGAGGGTCAGGGACAGCTGGACAGAGCACAGCCTGTGCACGCTGGATGATTCTGCAATCCTTGAGGGGTGTTGAAGGACCTCTCCTGCTGCCTGGGACCTGTTTTGGAGAGGCTCCAGTGCAACGAGGAAGGGCTTTAATGAGCTTCTTGTGCTGTGCAAGTGCTCCTGAATTTGGGGGTAAATACGCAGGTGTTGTGAGGTCACCTACAGTGCTGTGCTTGGCTGTGCTGCTGTGCAGGTGGGCAGATGGTGCTTGGCACCACCGCTCTGGATCACCCTCTCCTTCCTGCACGGAAGTGCTTCGATTCCAGCTTTTGGGCTGAGGGTGCCTCCTCTTCCCAGCCTGTTTTCCAGCTGGCTCCCAGCATCAGCTCCTCCCTGAGATACCTGACTTGACAACAGATGTGGGGCTGCTGTGGGTCCGGAGGGTCGAGTGGGAGCTGTCAGGGCTCTGCACCCCTCCAGCTGATGCCACTGGTGTCCCTGCATGGTGTGTGGGGACACTGATCCAATGACACCACAGGTACACAGCATCTCTGGGCGCCCTGCTGGGGCAGGTATGTCCTTTGGGCTGGTTTGTGAGTGCTGCCTGCATGGTGAGGCTGTTGGTGAGTGAATCAGATTGTTCCCCTGGCTGTGCACGTTCTCAGGAGGCAGTAATTTGGGTGAGATACTGATGTGACTCTCACAAACATACCCAGGTGGGTTTATGGGCCTCTTCTGCCTGCTTTTATTTTCTGGTGTTTTCAGTACCCCCCCTCTCTGGCCATTCTCTCAGGTTTTTTTCAAGCTTTACCTTTCAGTCTCCACCTCCAGAGTTCTGTTTCTTTCCCTTGTCAGCAGTAAGCCTGTGCTAATCACTCTTTCCTAGGAAGGCACTTTAGAATATTTAATGGTTTCTAGAATAAGGATTTCTGGGAAGATCAGGCTCAGTATGCCAAGTCAGGAGATACCCAATGTTGGCATAGTTACTAGGGCACCTTGCTGATCTGGAAGGTTCCAGCACTCTTTTTGGTTCCCAAAACCACTTCAGTGGGAGCAGGAGCCTGGAGCATGTTACCATCACGAGGGGAAGGAAGCTTTTCCAATGTCTTGTTCACAGTACATCCAACAGGAAGATTGTAATTCCCTGGAGTGTTGTGCTATGATGCTCTGGAGATTAGACAGATTGCGTGTCCTGGAGAGGAGTGGGAATGTTTGTGAAGCCCTTAGGTGTGTGGTTATAAAGACACCTGCCCGGTTCCATGTGCTGTAAACTTCAAGTGTTGCTGGATTCCAGCTGCAGAATTTCCAGGGCTCCTTGGAAAATCTGCATTGGATTCAGCTGTGGAGGTTCCCAGCAACTGCACAATTAGTGCTGAATGCGTTTGCTAACGGTGCCATTAAGGAATGAGCAATGGACAGATGGAGGGAGGAAGTGCAGGGCTGCTCTGAACACATCCCATCCCCCTGGACTCCATCTTGCACAGGCACAGATGAGAACCAGAAGCTCTGGGGAGATGTTCTTTAAATTACATGAAAGAGGGGGGTCAGTGTAAAGAGTTGTACCACTCTTTTCTGAGCTTGGAAATTTTGGCATTCTGCACTTTTTTCTTCCTGGACGCTGTGCAGTTTTCCCTTCAGCAAGTCCTAGTAAGAGATTTGGTTTGGTTTTTTTTTTCCTTCTTTGAGGCTGTTATCAGTCAATTAACATTCCTAAACCCTCGATTGGTTTACATGCAGTTAAACCCACGTTGCCTGCATCCTCCCCCCCTTTCCAGAGGATCAGGGATCCCTGCAGGTATTCTGATCAAGGCGTTGGCTGATTCAGAGCTCTCCTGAGTGGGAAGTGACAGCTGAATAGCCTTCCACGAGGACAGCCCCAGCACGGGCTGGAGGAGCTCCAGTGCTGCTTTTCCTGAGGCATACTCGTGGGTGTTCCCATCCCTTCCCTTTGCTCCAGCTGGTGCTGTGCACCGAGGGACCCCTTCGCCTGCTCTGCCATCAGCATCCTCTCCAAGAGCTACTCTTGTGTGCTAAAATCTGCTAAAGGAGCTCACTTACTGGGCTGTCGAAACCTCAAGAGTGATTTTACAAACTGGTTTTATTAGGGAGGCTGCATGGCCAGGAGCTGTTGGGCTCCTAAAGCTCACACCAGCTGAATTCTTGTGTGTCCGTGTGGCTGGGCTGGGGAGAAGTGACCCTGAGAGCTGCTGTGCCATGGGAACCACACCAGGATCTGGCTGTGGGGAGCTTTGGCAGATCCCCTAAACTGCCTGCAGGGTGAAATCTCCTCCTCTGCAAAAGCCTCCATGTGTTTTCCAACACATTTCCTGCTTGGCCACAGGGTGATGAGCAGCACCGGCTCTGCTTCTCAATCCAGCTCCAAGTGTGAAGTAGCCAAAGAACGAGGAGAATGCCCTGCAGCCTCTTCTACCCATCTTCCCGGGAAAAATACGGTGCATGAACCTAAGAACAGTGGTAGGAAACAGTGCCAAGCTCTTTTCCATGCTGTATTGTCCTTCCCGAGTCCATAAGTGCAGCCATAGCCAACCCTCATTTTGGGGGTGTTCTCAGTGTGGACAAACTGAGATATGACTGGCCAAACATTCACTTGGGCAAGAGGTGAAAACAGATTTTTCTCCTAGTGTTCTGATGCTTAAAATGAGACTTAAGCACAAATTTGACTTAGTTCAAGCAACCCAGTTATCCTTGGCTAGCATCTTCCTCATCTGAACTATTCAAAGTAGAAAATTAACCTTCATCTCTGTATAATATTGAAGGGAAACTCTATGAACAAGGTTTGGTGGAAATGCAGTTGTTTAGAGCGTCGTGGCACAGACAGAAGGCACCTACATGGAAGATATTCTGGATTTTGTCACTATTCCTGACCCTCTGAATTACCTTGTTCCTCCATTTTCTGTTTCTCTTTAGCTTCTTTTTTCCACTCTTGGTGCACAATTTGCCCCACCCATGGTCTCACCAAATGTGGTAAAGACAGCCCCAAATGTTCTAGAGGAGCCCCAACAGTTCCTGCAGAGGCATGAGGCACCTGCTGCAAATCCAGAGTGTCCTCGTTTGTGTGGGTATCCCTGGTCCAAATCTGCTGGCTGTGCAAAATCTGCCCAAACAAAGCATTTCTTGAAATCAGCAGTTGAAGGGGAAAATGTTGATTTCAGTGAAAATTTTCAGCGGTGTTTTTGGGGAGGGGAGAGGGAAGATAACAACGGATCTTTTTTTTCTTATTTTTTGCTTTTGGCTAGTGTTTGAAATTGCCTTAGGAAAAAAAAATCAATTAAATACTATTGTACAATATGCAAGTTGAAGTGAAATGAAAGGGAGAAGTTGAAAGGAAATCTGTTGAGAAGCTGCTTATTGAAGAAGTTCTGAATTTGCCTTGTAAGAAACATCAACATTTTATCTGTCCTTGTCGTGATTTGGATCAAGTCTCCCCGAAATGCTGGAATTTCCCACAGAACAGATGCTCAGGCAGTTAATTTGTGCCTCATCAGCAAATACTTGAATTTCCAAAACTGTGTGTCCCTTCTCAGCTGGAAGGTGGCAAGAGCCAGAGGAGCCATCCCAAATCAAGGCTTTTTTCCACAGATCTGTGGGTGTGCCCATGCCAGAGGTTCCTGCAGGTGTGAGGATGAGCTTCCCTAGGTGGAATTCGGGTAGAACCCTGATTAAATAAAACCTGAGCACACTGAGCCTAAATTAATCTATGCATTAATTTTTGCAAGGATTTTAGGTGAGTGATGGGGAGGAAGATAAAGGTAACTAGGGCCAAATGCTCGGTATTTTTTTTCCCCTGTGCCTGCTGTTAGTGAATATCTTGCCAGAACAAAAGCTGAGGTGGGTGGTAAGGACTGGTGGTGTCTGGCTCTTACCTTCTGGAAGCTTGTGTGCTCCTCGAGCTGAAAAACAAGGATCAGGCACAGCCTCCAGGGAGACTGTAGGGCCAGAATGCTGTGGGGAGACCAGCTAAATGCAGAAATGGGACAAAACACATGAGCCAGCCTGGCCTTGTGCCTCTTCTCTCGCAGGGACAGGTGTAGCCAGGCACACATTGAGGACAGCTGTGATCTCCAGGTGTTTCCATCCTGCTTGGCTGAGCCCCTGCTCCCTCTGTGTGGGATTTCCCCTGAGGGTGCCTGTGCAGAACCCCTGCTCCTTGGCAGCACTCAGTTCCCCTGCCCCTTTCATCCTGGGGCAACCTCAGCTGGCTGAGATTGCCATCCAGGTGCTGGGGTTTGGCTTTCCAGCCAGCAGCTCCTTCAGGGAGCTGCCAGAGGCTCTGCAACGTCGAGTGGAGAAATCCAGAGGTCACAATTGGCTGGCAACAGCATCTTGCCCTGGTTTCTGCGTGCTGTGATTGACTGGGGCCTTCACTGCTGGCTCTGGGGGCTCACAGGGGCCGCCTGTGCCTGGCTGCCACGGTGCTGAATCCCCTGAGTGCCAGACAGGGAGTGTTGTGAGGGGGAGATGTCACGACAAGCTGTATTTATACAGGCTGTTGCTTGGCAGTGCTGCTCCAAGGTGCATCAACATAATGAGATACATAAAAGGAGAAGGCAGTTAAATGTGCAATAACATCACAATAAAAGTAAAACTGAGCATTAATGAAAACTCTGAGCACGCTAAGTGTAGTATCGTCGAGCATTCCCAGCACCTTGGCCCTCGGTGGTCAGGCTTAATAATAATTTCTGGCAGTGTCATTACCAGAATTAAATGAGGGTTTAACTGTCTAGAAAAAGATGTTGGGGAGAAAAAATGGATCTTGAGACTTCACGAGTGGTTGTGCTGTGTGGATGTCACCAAGGTAGCAGAGGTGCCAGGTGAGCTGGGGGCTGCTCAGCTGCGAGGGGCACGTGGTGACTGAGGCTGCAGGGTGAGTGGGGAAGGGATGGCTGGAATAAGTGGACACTTTGGAAAATTCACTTTGGAAATGGAGCTTTGCACTTGCTGCTGAAGCGCCTGGGGAGCTGCTGGATGTGCTGTGAGGGTTTTATGTGGATGTACCTGCTTGGCTCTGACCCCACGCTGCCACCTCCCCAGGGAATGGTGCTGCCTTTGGTTCCTGGGGGTTCCCTGAGATTCCAAATACAGGACCCCAGAAATACTGACTGCTGCCCAACATGAAAAACTGATCTGTCTGCTTTCCACTAGCAAATAAAATCTCTTTTCTCTCCTCTCCTTCCCCTCTGTCCCTCCCTGGCAGGTTTTGGAAGCTCGTTTTCGCGTGGCTGCACACTGACACCATGGCGCCGAGGCTCCCGGGAATGGGGCCCTTCTCCCTCCTTATCCTTGGAGTCCTAGTCCTGGTTCTGGCTCTCCCTGCTGATGCTGGGTAAGGTGGTGAGTGCTGAGCTGTTGGCCAAGGCTGCCATCCTCTTGCTGAACTTAAATATCCCAGGGTCAGTACCTGCGTGAAGCAGTGCAGGGCAATGCACTAAAAAATGTCTCTGCTGTGTTTGACCCTCCCCTTGTCCCTGTCCCCATGACTTCCACCCGGAGACTGTTCAGTCCCTAATGTGGCTGACATTGGCATCATTTGAGGAGCTCTCACTAAGGACAGTTGTCAGCATTTTTTGCAACAAAACCTATTTTCAGATTTGGCCTCTGCACAATTCATTCTGGGCAAGGACTTGGCTTTGCTTGAGTTTTAACCTGGAACTGAGATTCCCCCCACCCCATTTAATATTTCAATACTATCTTAAAGAAAAGGAAATGAATCTGCTTCATCTGGCTGTTTATGGTGCAATGACCCACGGGCAGCACACCTGGGGTTCTGTGCTAGCCCTGGCTGGGCTTGCTGCTCTCCTGTGCCTGTGTGTGCACGCTCTCGCTTCCCTGGCAAGGAGAGTGCTGCTGCCAGCCTCACCTTCCCAGCCTCTGGAAGCTGTCTGGAAGGGATGAAAGCCTGTTAGTCTGTGACAGGCTCTGCATCCCGCCAGAGCCTTTGCTGGGTGAGCTCGGGGAGCCCTTCGAGGAAGGGAGATGCTGCCAGCTGTGGGGAGGGAGGAGCTCTGCACAGAGGGGAGAAATGCAAATTATACATGACTTGTATGAAACATTTAGAAAAGCCTTCAGAGAGTCAGGTATGGACACTGAAATGCTGCCTGCTGTTACGAGTCCAGTAGGGATCAAGGATGTTCATGCATGGAAAGATGTCAGTGCTGCCCCTCCCGCCCTGCCCTGCCTGATTTGCTTTGTCTGCTTGCATCTGCCTTGCCCTGTAAATGCTGCCCCTGCCCTCCTGCATGGGCACAGACAGCCCTGGGCACTGGCCTCTCACCCCCTCCCCACGATGGCCGTGGTGGTTGTCACCATCCCCTGTGCCTGCAGCTCTGCCCTCCTCCCTGCTGCCTTTTTCTCCCCATCACGTATTCACTGGAGCAACTGCTCCCTCGCCACCTGCCACACAGGATTGCTCCGAATATTGGTCCCCAGGAGGATTGGCTTCCTAAATGGTGTGCGAGGGGACCCCTGTGCTGATGTGGCGCAGCTCCCCAGAGAGCCTGTGCACAGGTGGCAAGGTAATGACTTTTCCTCAAGCCTGTCCTAATTAAATTTGCTGTAAACCTCTGTCCTTCCTGCCGACAGGATTTTAATTATTTTAAAACCTTGATCCCCACATCTCTTTGCAGTTCCTTTATGCCTTGCTAAAGGGCAGCTTTAGCTTTATGTTAAGGTGAGGTGAGGCAGCCCAGAGCTTTCCTGGGAAAGGAATTATTAGCCCAGATCAGGGGTGCTGCAGATTCTCCCCTGCCTGCACCTTCCCTCGTCCTGCCTACGCTGCTCTTCCCCCAGCGAATCCCACACTGCTCACATTGAAGTCAAACCCTCAAATGTCAGGCTAAGTAAAACAGCTTTGAAATTTGTAAACTCATTTTTCCCATCACCGCTGAGCCTCCGCCAGGAGCTCCTTCACAAAAATCCGTCCTCTCGCTCTTTATATGATGGGTAATTTTTAAAGATAGCTTATAAAACATTAATGAATGAGCTTTCATGAGCATGCTAGCTATTCATAAGTTATAGATGGTTATATACTCATCAGCAGACACTGGGACAGATTGCTTTTAACCATGACATCTATTGAAAGCTGGTACAATTGAAACCCTGCTAATTACTGCAGGCATTTGTTAAATTTCTCAAAACTCCACTTACCTGCAGGGAGTTTAAGTCCAGCTGAAAAGCCAAACCCAGTGTTTTGATTCAGATGGAAACCTTGGAGGCTGTGATGCAGTCTGTAATGCCAGGGGTGTTTTGGATCTGGCAGGTCACATTAGGGCTGGGTTGGGTGTTACCCAACCACACCTCACCTCCGTACCCTGTGGAAACTGCAATTTCAACCCTCCTTGTGTTCCTGGAGGCTCAGCGTCCTGGCTTGGCCACTCCTCCAGCTGTTGCTTTGCTAAAAAACAGAGGCCAAGTGGTCCTGTGAGAGGTGGGACCTGACCCCCGGAGAAGTGGACCTCGGGCACTTGAAATGCAATTTCCCAGAGTATTTGGTCAATGAAGCCAATGAAAATTAATGTCAGAATTGCCCAAAACGGAATATTTCAATTAACTGCAGCATTCTAAATAGTATTGATTCAGCCTGACTCTAAAAGTACCCATACCCTGCTTTCAATTTTTCCTCTTTCGCTGGGAAATATTCTTTGCTCTTCTTTTATCTTACTGAGTCTGGGTTTCTGTTGGGTGAACCTTTGATAGAGAGCTCCAAGCCAGCTCTGGTACTTGTCACCTTGCTGACCCTTCACAGTGTATTTACAAGTGCGCCAGCAGTGTCAGGGGCAACCAGTCTGACCAGATGGGATGCAGCAGGATTAAGCTTTGAACTCCTTAAATAATATTCCTTTTTCTGGTTTGTTTTTTCTTTTTTTCCCCCAGTTATTTCCTGATGCGTGCTCAAACCAGTGGCTGCCACACATCAAAGGAAATAAGGCTGGGGTGGGAAGGAAAGGGGCAGAAGGGTTAGAAAGCAACAATTTAGGGGCTTCTCTTTCCCAGCGTGACAGTTCAGATGGTCACAGGTCCAGCAGCCTTTTTTCCCCTGCCTTCCTGGGCTTCCTCAGCCGTCCCGCTGCCTCTCTGTGCCTCTTAATCTTTTTTTGGCCTCATTTGTCTCTCTCTTATTTCCTCTTCCATCTTCCTTGAAAACTCTTCATCTCTATAGATTTTTCTTTTTTGTTTTCTGTTACTTAATCTTCTGCCTTTCCATTTGTTTTGGTCCTAACAGCTATTTCAGCTGGGGAAAGCTGTGCTTGAAGCCACAGCACTGCTACTCTGTGCCATCTGAAATCTCTTTTAGAGGCAGGTGGTTCCAGGAGGACTCGCAAGCTCCTTTTCTGTTGATTGAAAGGGAGACACAAAATGCAAATGTATTATTTGAGCCCCTTGTGTTTGCAGAACTGCATTGAAGATTTTGTTGAGTGAGATGTGCTTTTTGAGAGGAATTTACTCCTTGTTTTATTCCACCTGGGGCAGAGTATGTTCTGAGGAAATCATCTTGTTTGGGGGCTTCCAGGCTTCTTGTGCTGAGTAGAGATGGGAATGGGGAAACTCATTTGTTTTTATAAACAGAGTTTCTGCAAACTGCAGAAATGGTTCATTAAGTGTTTTAAAGATCAGGCTTTAAGCCTGATTTGCTGAATTCATGCTTTTGTGTCCCCTCTTCCCAGGGGCAGAGATCTCTGAAATGGCTCAATCTGCCCCATAACTGGTGTCACTTCTTCCACGCTGCCTGCGAGGAGATGGTGGCACTTGAATAACTGAGCTTCCCACAGCCTATGCTCAGAAAATGCTCATTCCTAGGGGCAGGGAGGGGGCACTGGGGCAGGAGGAAATGTTCAAATAGCCCTGTTAAAATAGGGCTCCTAAACCACTCCCTGCCGTGCTGCTGGCTCTGAGCAGGGAAAGGTGGGGAGCGGACAGTGCTGAGGGCTGTGGGGACAGAGAGCTTGTTCAGAAATGCCCTGTGGTGAGTCCTGCAATCGCTAATCATCACTTTATGAAAAAAGTGATTATTAGTGAGCCCCATCCTGCAGTTCAGGCTGGAGCAGGAGCCACCATCCCATCATCCCCTGCCCCTACTCAGGGCATGCACGCCGTATCTTTCCCCTGTAATGTTTTTTCCTGTTTTTTTCCCCCCTCTCCGTGCACCAGGCTCTCTCAGAAGCACGTCTCGGACGTCGTGGACGACAGCAAAGACAACATCACCATTTTCACGCGCATCCTGGACCGGCTCTTGGACGGATACGACAACCGCCTGAGGCCTGGGCTCGGAGGTCAGTCGGGCGCTTCCCACAGCTGCGTGGCCTTAGCAAGGACAGATGACTTTTTAATAAGTGTGGTGCTGCCAGGAGGAGAGGCTGGGTCAGTGCCAGGCTCAGCCTGGGGTTCTTTCCCCATTTTGAGTGTGTTTTGCTGTTTGGTGTCCTGTGGGCTGAGCGGTCCCTGGGTGCTGTGGTGGCCTGTGATGGTGCAAGGACAGGCCTGTAGATGGAGCAGCTGGGGATGAACTTATTCCTCCTGTTGTCAGAAATGCTGATACATTCAGAAAGGAAAGGCTTTGAGGGGCTGGAGCGTGTCCAGAGAGCTGGGGAGGGTCTGGAGCACAAGGCTGGGGAGGAGCAGCTGGGGGAGCTCAGCCTGGAGAAAAAGGAGGATATTCTCACTTTCTACAACTCCCTGAAAGGAGGTTGTAGCCAGGTGTGGGTCAGTCTGTTCTCCAAGGGAAAGAGTGACAGGAAAAGAGGAAATGGCCTCAAGTTGCACCAGGGGAGGCTTAAATTACATGTTAGGAAAAGAATTGTCACAGAAGGGGTTGTAAGCACTGGAATAGGCTGCCTGGGGTAGAGTCACCATCCCTGGAATTGTCGATGTGCCACTTGAGGACGTGGGTTAGTGCTGAACGTGGTGCTGGTGTTGGGTTGATGGCTGGACTTGCTGATCTTTTCCAAGCTGAACCATTCTGTGATTCAATACCACCGGCATGCAGAACCCTCAGCTCATGTTGGTGTTGCTTTTTAGTCAGTTTGCTTAGCCACAGAGCCTTTATCTCACCATCTTCTCAGCTCTTTCCTCTGCAGCTGCCACCTGGCACGCTGTCCCCCTGTGCTGCTCTGGGCACCGGGCGCTCACCCAGGCCCTGCTGCCTCCCGAGCTGCACTCAGCGCTGCTGCCGCTGCTGCTGCTGCTGCAGAGCTGCTCTGCAGGCACCTACACTTGTCTGACATGCTGCAGGAAGCAAAACCGTGGCACTCACCTTCCCACCTAATGCCTACAGCTGCAGGCAGTGTGATGCAAGGGGGCAGAAATAATGGGGAGCTGTGTGGGGAAGGCAGATGTGAGATGAGGGAGATGTGGCCCTGGAGGTTTCCTGGTGCGTTGCTGCTGTGGCAGAGATGGTCCCGCTCAGGTGATGACAGCTGTGTGTCCCTGGGGCTGCTGAGGGGATGTCCCTGCCCTGCTCTGAGCACTCCTGCTCAGCAGAGCTCTGCTGCTGGACCATGATTTCCACCCAAAGCTGGAGGCACCATGTGCTGTCCCATTTTCTGAAGGTCCTGCTGCCAAGAGCTGCTTTCCTGAGCTCCTGCATGCTGATGGGATCTCCTGGAATGGCATCTTCCTTCCCCAGAGCAGCCTTGCCTCTTTCCAGCCCTTGCCCACCTCCGTGCCCCATCCCCCTGCCCTGCAGAGACCAGGGGGAAGAAGAGCTTTTCCAGTGAGCATCCTCATCTCTGCCATGCTGCAGGACCCAGACAGGAAAGGGTTACAGCGTCTGCATAAGCAATCAATCAGTTTTATTGCTTTTGTTGCTTGTTTCTTTCCCCCAGAATTAACTGTGGTCCCACTAATAGCTTTGCTTCCTCAAGTCTCCCCGATGGCTGTATTGATTTAACTGAAACGAGTTCTGCAAGGGGACTGAGGGGGCATTTATGTTCACTGTAGGCTCAGCTGCAGACAAGCCCATGCAAAGTATTAACAAGAGGACTCCCAGGAGCCCCTTGCTGGGGGAGTTCAAACCTTTCCTGGAACATCTTTGCTCTGTTGCTTTAGATCCTTTAATAACGTGTTTAACATAATAAATTGCCTCTGCCTGAGCCAGCCATTGCGTGTTTAAAGACTGCTTTCACCTCTGTGTTCCCCTGAGGAGATGCTCTGGCAGACCCAGATGGGAGGTGTTAAGAAGGGCTGCAGGTTTTGGGAGCTCTTGAGTTTTCCAGGAGGTGTTGAGAAGGGCTTCAGATTTTGGGGGCTCTTGAGTTGTCCAGGAGGTGTTGAGAAGGGCTGCAGGTTTTGGGGGCTCTTGAGTTGTCCAGGAGGTGTTGAGAAGGGCTGCAGGTTTTGGGGGCTCTTGAGTTGTCCTCAGCGTGTGTGTGTGTGTGTGTATGGAGCAGCCTGGTGAGCAAGGCTCTCCCCACTGTTAGCTGGACCTGTTTTTCCCGAGGCTGAACCCTTGGAGGTCTGTCAGGAGGAGGATTAGAGGGAAGGACCCTTCCCACTGCTGCTGGTGGCCAGAGAAGCAGAAATGGCCCTGCTGCAGACTCCAGAGTTTGGGGTTAATGGAAGGGCCTGGGGTGACAGTCCAGGGTTATGTAGGGGCTGTGAAAGTGATTGCTTTTGCTCCTGTACTGCTGTGGGACTGGGTGATGGACAAGGAGCATTGGTTTTCCTGTGAGACAGCACTGGGTGGTCCCTGTAGTCTCTCCATTTCCCTCAGGAATACCTTCCACTTGCATTTCTGAAGATGTCAGGCAAGAGCATCCATTGGCACCCTGCAGTCCATGGAAAGGGCAGAGGGTGGAATGGTGTCCACACCCAGGCTGGTGGAAGGATGAAGTTCCCTAAATGGTAACCTGTGTGAAGCAGGACACGCGGGCTCTTCGCTTGGCCGGTTTTTGTGTTCTGTATGGGATCCCCCTGCAAACATTTGGGATGTGGAGGGCTGAGCAGGGTTTGGGGCTGCAGCACCTCTCAGGGCTCTGCAGTGCTGTGTGTGCTCAGTCCTGTCCCCCTCCTTCAGCTTCCTGTGCGCCAGGAACCGAGCAGTGTTTGTTTAGACTTTGGGAGAAGACACTGTGTAAGCAACAGAGTGTTAATGTGGTGACTTCTCCCCTCAAGATAGCCTCTTTGTATTTATTTTCTTATCCCCTCTGCTTTCACCATCTGCTGCCACCCACTCTAATAGCTCCCATGCCAGAGCTCCTCTTCCCACCAGGATGCTGCAGACACGAGCTGAAGCAAACCCGTGCTGAGGCTGCTCAGGAGCGCCTGGCGCTGCAGAGCTGCCTGCAGGTGAGCGTGCTCCTGGGCCTGGCTGCTGCTCCTGCCTCCAGACGGGACACATCCTGTCCAGCCACGAGTCCGTGCTGTCCTGAGGCGAGGGGAGCTTTGGGAACACAGTCCAGGCTGACTTGGAAGAAGAAAGGTGGCTGTGAGCCCCCTCCTTCTGCAGTGACACGCCACAGCACTGGGGACATGACCATTTGTGTCACAGTGTGTGGCAGGAGGTTTCTCCCTGTCTGTGCCAGCCGAGCCAGGGCTGGATTCCTCTTGGAAACAGAGCTGAGTCTTTTCTTTGGCCTCCTGACCACTGAAAGCCAGTCTGGGCTTGGGGAAGGGCTAGCTGCATGAACAGATCATCTTCTAGGACTCGGAGTGGGGGAGGAGAGGAGGGAAGTGTCAGCAGATAACCTGTGTTCCCCCTGGCAGAGCACGGGGCAGATTGGTTATTAAGTCAGAAGAGGAACAGCAATGGACCCCGAGGGAATGGAGACATCTGTTGTCATGGCCAACCTTTAGGATCAGAAAATGTCCCGAGAGAGCTTCTGTGGACTGCACTGGCCTCTGCTCCTGGTCTGGAGCTGTGAACTCTCACAGATCCTCTGCCCAGCCCCGAGGGGCTGCAGTGAAGTGTCAGTTTGTCGCTCTCAGGTTCTCCTTGCTGGGGCTCCTTGCAGAGCCTCATTGATGCACCCGGAGCTTCCCTGGAGCTTGCAAGATCAGGAGAGAGGAGATGTGGCCAGGAGGAGGAGGTGGAACTGGCTGACAAAGAGAGAGGTGTCCTGTGCCTGAAGAGATGCTCAGGGAGTGGGATGCAAATAATGGGACCACAAGTGATGCTCCAGGAATGACGCATGCACGAGACTTCCCCTGTGTGTCCTTGCAGTTCTTGTAGAGCCAGTGTGATGTCCAGCACAGTGACCACGAGGGAGATTGCAGTGACTGGGGGTTTGAGGGTCACACTGCCTGCTCCATGGGGCCAGGGGTGTGCCTAAGGTACATTTGGGGTAAGGGTGAGGAACCCCGAGGGCATCTGGAGCAGTGCTGGACAAAGTCTCTGTATTGGGTAGTTGGGAAGCATTCCAGAAAACTGTTGGCTGTTTCCAGGGCATGCCAGGAGGAAAAGATCCTGCCACAAAGAAGAGGAGAAAAGAGTAGGCTGTTCAGTTTTCTAAAAGATGAGTTGTGAACATCCCAGATAAACCAGTTTCTCCAATTGCAATTAAAAAGTCATTTGTACCGTGTTAAGCAGCCTGGCTGGGATTGATCAGTGTTATCCCTCCTGGATGCAGCATAACTGACGAGGTCACTCACGGTGTTTCCTTGAAGCTTCTACAGCATCTCTGCAGTCCCTGAATGGCTGATTCAGCCCTGGACTTACTGTGTCAGCTCTGTTTTGCCAATGGTTTTGATCTGTGGCCACCTGTTAATATTTATCCTGCTGTTGTATTTCCATTATTATTTTGTCAGTGAAGTGCACCTCAGTTGGAGTTTCTCTCGTTTCCTCTTTCTGCGGTGCAGTGTTTCTTCCTGCTCTTTTGATGATGGTGTAGTTTGGCACGATGGCTGCCGAGGAACATCTGTATCCCTGTCTGGCCACCTGTATTTCACTGATTCAAGTGCTGATGGCCAAGAGGTTTTGGATTTGGGTTCAGAGCTGCTCCATTTAGGTTGAGACATTCCCAGGAGATGCTTGTTGTGTTACACCTCAGTGCATCTGTCATTTTGGCCTGACCTCCTGCAGGTAAGGGCTTGTCTGTTACTGTGTGAGCATTAAGGCAGAGGGGTTGAAACAGTCAGAATAATTAAATTACTGAACTCTCTTCTCTTGAAAGTACAGTGCTCTCCAAGATGAAACAGCGAGACTTTATCTGCCAGGCAGGATCCAAGAAGAAATCTGTTTGCAGTGAATGTAACCTATAACAGTGGTAGAAATTGTTACATGGTCTAGATTGAAGTTGGCAAAACTTTCATTTCCTAAAATCTGAATGAGACATTGAAATTGTCCTTTTCACCTGTGTGTGATGAAACTGCTTCCAGCTTGTCACAAACATTATCTAGATCTACTGTTTGTGAGGGAAACACGAGTTGACAAACATAGTGGTCCTCTGTGGTTTATTATGAATTTCTAGGGTTTCAGGTCTGTGTTTAATCTGTTTTTCTGTCTTAATGTTCCACTTCTCCCAACTTCTCATGTCTTCTCTCTGATCTGACTTCGTGCTTTGTACTGATTACTCCAGGGAGGAATTTGATCCTTTCTTAGTAAAAAAATAAAAATCCATGTCTTATCTCAGATTTTTGTCTTTGTCTGAGCTTCCTTGATGAGTTTTAATTTGAAGCTGAGGCATTGCCTGAGCAGTGTTTCCTTCTGTTTACCTTTCTGGGCAACGGGGACCCTGCTCCGTCTCATCAAACCTCGGAAGTTAAGATCTATGAACAAATTAAAGAAAGGTTGTCTCCCCCTCGGGGGCAGCTCTCCAAAGGCAGTTTTGCCATGGATTTTCGGAGCCCCGGTGCTCTCCTCTCCGGTGCAGAATTCCCAGTGGTGTTGCTGTTCAAACCCCGGTGCTCAGCGAGAGCAAGCTCTGTGTGAAAAGGCTCGCACACATCAGAAGGCAGGCGAGGAACGCGGCCTTGACAGCTGTGCCTAAGGGTGGAAGTCTTCTCTTAAATAAGTTATGAATGTGCTGAGGGCAACAAGCCTGGATCAAAGCTGCAGGGATATCACAAACACTCGGGAGGGGTCAGGAAGCCATCGTGAGAAGAGATTGATTGCGTTGGGTGTGAAACAGCACCTGGCTTTGGGCAGCCCCAGGTGCTTGGGGGCATGTGGCAGCTGGCAGTGCCACCGCAGAGCTGGCAGGGGTCACCACGCCAGGTCCCTGCCCAGCCACCCTCTGACAGGGCACTCGTGTGGCCAGAGCCCATCACAGCTGTCCTTGCTGTGCGTGCTGCGGGGCTCTCCCGAGCAGCCCAGCCAAGCCCCCAGGCTGCGGGGCTGTGATTTGTGAGAGGGGAAGGCGTTTCTCCTGCTCCCGTGGGTGCCTTTTCTGAGCTGCTGCCTTCCCTTGCTGTGTGTGATTCCAGCCAGGCGCTGCTGACCCCGCCGTGTCCCCTCGTGTGTAGGCAGGAAGGTTTTCCACAAAGGGTGAGAAATTTTTCTAGGCAAGGGAAGCCATCTGGAGGGGATTTTTGCCCCAGTAACATCTCCGAGCTGCAGTGCCGGAGCAGACACCTGCAGTGAAGCAGTGTGAACGTCGGGCAGCTGATCCCTGCCCGAGGGGGAGCTGCGGATGTGTCAGAGATGGGATGATGGTGTTTGTTTATAATGACTCTGGAAGGGGAGAGCTGATGTTTCAGCATGTTGAACATGTGTTAGATGGGTTTAAGAACATTAGTAGATGGTGTTATAGATGGCTATAAACTGCTTGTGAGGATGTCTTTATTGATCTGTTGGACTATGGCAGCTTCTCCTTTATTAGAATTCCCATTCGTTCAGTCCCATGTAAAGGATTTATAATGTCTCTTTGATATGGATTGAGAAATAAGATTTTTTTACTGGATGCTGTAGAGTTTAAAAACAACTTTAATTGGTTTATTCTGGGAAGCTGGTAGTGGAACAACTGGGCAAACACTGAGGAAACAGCAGCTATTTTATTTGTTGAGCTAGAGGATAAAATGTTTGCAGCAGTTCATGTAGTAATACAGAGGCACTGTTTATGTCTGATGAGGCAAAGTCATTGATCGTGTTGGTGGTGAATTTCAGCCCCGATCCATCTGGAAGAAGCAATCAAATCACATCTATCTGAGCCCCCTGTGGAGGGGGGATTAATGCTGCTGATTCAAACCTGTTAGCTTCTTAATGCCATTCCATTTATTTAAAGGTTATTGTTTGATTAAATAAAAATATTGGAGTGTTTGTGAGGGTGGAAGATGCATGGGGCTTTGGGGAGTGCTGCAAGATTATTAGGCTAAACTGTGCAGGGTCCCTTAGACAAATACTTTTAAAAGTCAGAGGGAAATACCCTGTAGCAGTAAGTGGCAAAATTCTCACCTGGTGGGGCAGGAATTTCCTGTAATATTTATTTGTCTGCTAACCATAGCTTAACTTCAAAAATGTGCCTCTGAAGGATGTTCAGCTAATGTTTATTAAAAAAAAAAGAGTGCTTGTGGAGTACTGACAATTATAGGCACAGAGTATAGCCTAGAGAGGGATTTTAATCTGCAATTTGCATTGTGAGAAAAGGACACCCCGTTCTCTTTACCTTCTGGAAGGATATAATTCAAACCAAAGTGTTGAGAACAACAGGCATGGAAGAAGCATATGATTTCTTTTTTCCCCCTCTCCCAGCCTGCTAGAAAATCCTATTCATGACAAAGTTCAGGCTGAGTCAATGGATGGAATGAGTCTTGACTGGAGCAAAATTGTGTCTGAAAAGTCAAGATGCTGTTTCAACGTCGCAAAAGCCATTTCAGACAGCTCTGGGTTGGAATGATCAGTCCTGATATAGATAACTTTGTTGAGGAAAGGATCTGAGGACCATAACAAACCCCCCAAAGCACAGCCATTGGCTGTGCCAGAGGCTCTGCACAAGGCTTACTTTATCCTTCAGAGCTCTTGTTGAGGAAATTTTGTATCCGGATGGGCCAGATCAGGTTGTTTTTTGCTGTCCTGCATTCCTGCTTACTCACCTGAAAACTTGTCTCATCATGTGGATGTCACTTTAGCCAGCTAAGGCCGCTGTCCTGCAAAAAATGAAGGTTTTTCAACCTTCAACCAAAAACTGTTAGGTTTTTTTTTCCCCCCCAAGTTGTGTTTTCTGTGAAGGGTCTGTGCACATGTGGGAGTTGAATTCCAGGCTTTTGTGCATGAAAGATTAGAGCTCTTCCCTTGGGAGAGATGCACCTGGTCTCGCCTGAGAATTTAAAAATGCCTTTTCCTAGAAAAGGGCCTTGTCTGCTTTCATGAGGAAGGGTTAAAGAACAAAAGCATGAAATCTCCTTTCTTCTTCCCTGATCAATCTAGCCATCATTATGAGAGAAGCTTTCTGATGGCTTCTCTTTGTCATGTAATGTTAATACCATTAAGTCCACTTTGGCAAGGGAAGCGATGTATAATTAATTTGCAAATCAGTAAAGTGGATGTGATTTTTATACAAAGGAGAAGGTCTTTAACTGCAGAAGGCCTTGTGTGGGCATGGCCATGCTTGGATGGGACCTCCCTCGAGCAGTTCCCCTGTGTGTCCCTCTGGGGACACACCTTCAGTGGGTCCCATTTGCTGCCCTCCAGCAAAGGGACAGAGTCTAACAAATAAATGGGAGCCAGGTGGGGCAGGGCTGAGGTTCGGAGTATGCAAGTGCCTCTGAACCCCTGCCCAGCGAGCTGGTTGAGCCAGCTGAAAATATCTTTAAGACTCTGCCTCCATCCACTGGTTTCGTTGATTTGGGGTTTTTTAAAGCTTTGGCTCTATTGGAATTATTATTATTTTGATGCGGAATGCATTAAAAAGGGACAAGGAAAAAAATCCAAACCCTATCCGGACTGATTTGTTCCCAGAAAGATGTTCAATTTTGTATGTATAATTGAAAGGGGCTAAATATAGCTGTATTAATATTTATGGGCCTTCTGTTGGAGTCAATACAAGAGTTGCTGTTCAAGGCAATTAAGCTTTACCTTTTCACATGTAGGATTTCGGTGTTTGGAGATGACATTAGTGGTGTGACCTGCATCCGAGAGAGAGAAAACTAAAAGCATGCCATCATCTGTCGAGTATGATACCCTGTATTTAGTGCTGTTTGCTGACAGGCAGTTTGTCTCCAGCGAGGGTGATCTCTCCAGAGCAGGGCTGCTGTCTCAATAGCAGGGAAATCAGGGCTCTGGGAGGCTTGCAGGAGAGCTGTCTCTGCTGTGTTTTGGGAGCAACAAAATCTCATGACACCAGAAAGTGAGCTTTGCCCACCTCTGCTGCCTGGGAAAAAGGGAAAATGATGATGGTGGCACTTCATAGATGCCATTTGTCTTCACCTCGTCCACGCCCTGGAGCTGGGGCACGGGAAATGTGACTCTGGTGAGTGGAAGTGCACAGGGCAGGGAGGGCTCTTGGTGCCCTGTCCCTGGGCTCGGGCTCTCTGTGCCTTCATGTCATCAGAGCACAGGGAAAGCAAATCCTGTCCGGGCTCTGAGCTGCTGAAAGGAGCTGAGCACAGGGAATTAGGTCGGGGCTGTAACGATGAAAACAAGTCAGATTGTGTTAATAACAAAGGCAAAGTGATGGTGTGCTGGATTTCTAAAGCACTGCCTTTCAAGAGAAGGGTATCACTGGGATAACATGACAAGAATCCTGGCAGTGGCTGAATTGCCCTGCATTGCTGCTTTTTGGGATCTGCAGCTCCTCACTGCTCCAGTTAACAGAGAGCTGTTAGACGCTGTACAATCTGATAGGGACTGACTGAGCCCCGCCTGTCTCCTAAATTTGATCAATGTGTCAGGCTTTTCCTTTCTTCCATCTGGATGTGCCTTTGGGAGGGAGGGCTGCAGCAAGGAGCCGTGGTCGGGGTTAACCTGCCCTCCCCAGGGCTGCAGGTGGAGGTTGGCTCAGTGATGCTGAGCGTGGTGCTCATCCCTTCTCCAAGGACTCACAGATTCTGAGTGGGTGTGTTTCTGTTCTTGCCGTGGTGTGTGGTGTGTTGTGGTAGCTGGAAGCCTTTTAACCTCCTTCAGTAACCATCAGGGGGGTGCATTTTCTGAGGATTTTCATTAGCTTTGGCTGCTGGAGCACAATGGCTGCTTAAACAGGGAGGGGAAAGTGGAAATCAAAGGGCACACCTGCCGAGGTGGAAACGGGGGCCACGCTCTTAGTGGTGGAAAATGAGTTTTCAACTCCAAGTGGCCCTTTGGAATTCCACCTTGGCTCTGGGTGACGCTGACCCCAGCACTGGTATTTCCAATTACAGATGACATAATCCTTTCCCAAAGGTGCTGGCTCCAGAGCAGAGGAGCTTTCCTTGGTGTGCCTGTCAGTGAGCCAGCCCCCCCTCGTCTCCGTTCCCGAACAAGGGCAAGCCAAGCCATATATTAAGGAACAAGGAAATTGCACCCGTTAAATTTAAAAAACTCATTTAGCTAAAGCAGTGTAAGCGCCCATGAATATTTATCTGATGTTATGGAAGCGTGTGGACTCCCACCTACTTTATTAAATTGATTTTCAATAAAAATGCAAGTGGAAGACGTTTGATTAATGGCTGGTGGGACGGGACAATTAATGGGAAGTCTGGAGTCAGCAAGAAGTGTCCCCTGAGCCTGTGTGTCCCTGCATGAGGCTGGGCTAAGAAAATGTTTCTAAACTCCTCCGAGGGACACCGGCAGTGTTTATCCATGTGGTTCCCACAATGGGGTGGACAGGAGCTGCTGTTTGGCTGGTGCATGGTTCTGCCGAGGTCCTGACCTTGAAGCCAGCGTGTGGTGTTTGCTCCCAGGGCTCTGATTTTCCCTGCTTTTCCCACCCCTCGGAGCAGGCTGCACCTGAGAATTAAGCCCAGCAGCGAGCTCCGGCGCTCGTGTCGGGTTTGAGTGAGGCTCCCTGGGCCTTTGCATTTAAACATGCCTGGGATTAGCTCCATCAGCCTCCAGATCTGCTCAGCTCCTACCAATTTCCTCGCTCGGATTTGTCTCCTGGAGGAAGGCAATTTGGAGCTGTAATGTTACAGCTCTATTAAGGATCTCCAGCGCGGTTTCCCACCGGGATCCTTGCGGGGCTGGTTCTGCCTCTTTCTGGCAGGAGATGCTGATTGTGGGGCAAGTGAGGGTACCTGGGATGGCATCCTGCTCGGTGGGGGAACCTGGACAGCCCTGCAGGGCCTGGGGGCTCCCCTGTCCCCGAGGGCAGCAGAGCAGGGGGCTCCTTGCAGCCTGGAATAGAAACTCTCCGCTGGGGTCTTGTGAAAAATCGTGGCAAGGATGTTCCACCTCCCGTTCTCTGCAGGGGTTTGCAGAGCTGGGGTGGAGGGTTTCAGAGGGGCTGTGTGGGGGCAGGCAGTGTGCCTCGGTGGGGCAGGGAAGGCTGGGCTTGGGCAGAGAGGTGGCTCCATCCATGTCACATCCCTCAGCTCCACACCCCTGGAGCACAGAGAGGTACCACAACCCATCAACCACTGAAACAGTGCCCAAGGGGCACCAGATAATACCTGGGGCGTGAATCCTTCCCCCCAGCCAGCAGGATTGGAGCTTTGGTGCCCTCACCCCTTCCCAAGGGGCACGTGGCACCCAAAGAGCCGTGTGGCACAGGGAGAGCATGCAAGGGCAGGGATGGAGAGGTTCGTGCCGCCTCTATTTTGCTGTACTTTGGGGTTTTCTCCACATGCAAATGTGCCAGCAGAGAATGGGCACAGAGGGTGGTTGGGCTTGCTCTGCCAGGGAGCTGGGCATGGACAAGAGTGATGAGAAAAGAAAGGAATTAAAAAAAAAATAAAAGGGAGCAGGTGCTGGCAAATAACTCTGTGGCAGGAAAAGAGAGGAGAGTTGTGGTTGGAAACAGAAGCTGAGGAAAGGCAGATTGGCAGGCAGCATATTTCTGGAGACAGCTCTCTCCTCTGTAGGCTGAGTCACCTAAGAAACGTGTCAATAAAACACACTCTCGGGCACTGTCTCTAATAAATATATATTTAAGAGAGACATTTCTTCAAAACTTCTGCTAGGAGATGTCGAATTCTGAAGGGATGGCATGAAAAATGACATCTCCAGTGGAAGCAGAGAGTTGCCATGGGAACTGGAACGCTTTGAACATACATCACTAAAACAAGAAAACATTTTCCCCAGCAAAGGAAATTAAAAATTACATACATCTGGAGGCATCTGCCCTCTGCCTGTCTCTGATGGGAGTATCAGAGTATCATGCAGCATATCATAATTCGTGTAGTGGGCAGGACTGACAATTCCATATCAGTGGCTGAATTTTTGTGAGTGATAAAAAAAGCCTTCCTGTCCTTGGGACAGGCAGTGCCGGTGTCTGAACAGTGCTGGGGAGGGGGAGATTTAGAACCAAAATGGTATTTCCTCTAAAATTGCTCTTCTCACCTGGGGATAAAACAACAACCTGAATGCACAGCTAAGCCCAGCTCCTCTCATGGGCATGGCTCCACTGCTGCCCGGGTTTGCTGGCCCCATTTGGCAGCCAGGGACTTTTCCTGGGAAGCAGGGGCAAGGCAGGTGAGAGGGATGTCCTGGAGGAGCACAGTGCATGTTTGGGGATTTATCTTGTGCTTTGGAGACTCAGTTTTTCTGTGCAAGTCTGGGGCAGCAAACCCAGGTTGATTTATTTACACCTCACAGTCTGTGCATTTCTTTCTTCCCTTTTTTTTTTTCCCAGTGCATTTCCTTTTTCTTCCTTTTCCAGCATACTTCCTTCCTTCTTTCCCAGCGCATTCCTTGGCGTGTGGCAGCCCCGTGTGCAGAGGAGGCACAGAGTGAGCCGAGGGGAAATGCTAAATTGACCAGTGCAAGGCAGTGTGAATTAAATAAGTTTATTTGTACCCTGTATTGGCGTCGCTGAGGAGTAAATGAGCGCTGGCCACGCCGCCCAGTGACCCATGCTTGACAGGGGACAGACAGCTCTGTGCAGAGCTGGGTCTGGCACAGCTCAGCACACGCCACGCTGGGTGCATAAAGGAGGCAAAACGTTTGTCTGCAGTGCCCTGGGAGTGGAGGTGAAGGATGCCAGCAGCAGCACCGGAGGCACAGTGTCTGAGGAGCTGATTAAGTTCTCCACTGAAGGAAATTCCAGCCAGAAGCTAATGGATAAGGAACCAGAGTGCAAATTACAGTGTTGCTCCCTGCTAGGGTGCTCTGGTATCTTTGTCTCAGTACCTGGCGCTGGCCTCGGGGGACAGGCTTGAAAATGAAATGGGTCCTTCCTCTCAGCTCTGCAGCAACCCCCAGGACTCACTTTCTTTGTCTTTTTCTTTCTATTTTTTGCCCTCTGCAGCCCTTCACGTGGTCTGTCAATTGTCAGCCTGCAGAACAACCTGGAATGAGGTACAGCCAGAGGCACAGGAAGGTGGCAGTGGGGCTGAGAGGCAGCTGGGGAGACTGAGGCACGGCAGAGCTGCCCCCACTGCGTGCTCAGTGCCACGGTGCAGAGAGAGCAGCGCTGGGGCTGCAGCTCAGAGCTCAGCCTGCAGACCCCAGGCACTTCACGGAGACTTTTATTCCTTCTCCCTCTGCAATGACAGGAGATGGATGCAGTGCAGTGTGTGTCTCGGTTTGAGTGAGACTGTGCCCAGTTTTGGGTCCCTCATGATAAGAAAGGCTTTGAGGTGCTGGAGTGTGTCCAAAGGCAGCCAATGGAACTGGTGAAGAGCCTGGAGCACCAGGAGGGGCTGAGGGAGGTGTGGGGGCTCAGCCTGGAGAAAAGGAGGCTCAGGGGTGTCCTTGTCACCCTCTGCAGCTCTCTGACAGGAGGGTGCAGCCAGGTGGGGATCAGTCTCTTCTCCCAGGTGACAGGATGAGAGGAAATGGCCTCAAGTCGTGCCAGGGGAGGTTCAGGTTGGATATTAGGGAAAAATTCTTCACTCAAGGGGTTGTCAGGCCCTGGAGCAGAGTGCCCAGTGAAGTGGTGAGGTCAGCATCCCTAGAAGTGTTCAAAAAACACGTGGATGTGGATCTTGAGGACATGGCAGGGTGGTGGTGCTGGGTTGAATGTTGAATTTGATCTTAGAGGTCTTTTCCAAGCTTAATGGTTCTGTGATTTTTTTCTTGCATTCCCCCTTTTGCTTCCTGGCTTTCCAGTCTTTGCAGGTGTTTTCTCTGTTGTCTACCAATGATTACCAGGTTGGCAACAGCAGTTTTGTATTGCACCTTTGTGCTTATCTTTTTCCTGGGGATCTGCCTCAAGCTCTGATGAATTGCAGAGCTCAGTAATTGCTTTACAAATGCTAAGGATGTCACTGGCACTGAACTGCAGTTCTTGCAACTGCTCTTAAAGCAACTGTGGCCTGTTGGGAGGTGATGATTTCTGTTAGAGAAAGACTTGCTGAGAATGAGTTAACAAAAGCTTCAGTGTTTTTAGGAAAGGGAGTAAGCAAAAACCTGCCAGGGCCAGTCTGCCTGAGGAAGAAGCTTCAGAGGCACACCATGTCCGTGTAGGTTATGGATAAGCCTGGTCTAATAAGTGGTTTTCCCATCTGAGTTGTGTGAAGGGATTCAGCAAAGGCTCCTGTGGCTGCTTTGTTCTGGTGCCTCATCTCTCCTGTGTTTGCAACCTCAGCCACAGCACTGAGGCACAGAACGTGCTGCAGTCTTTCCCTGAGGTGCTGTTCACCAAGATCCTTTGATATGGTCAGCAAGAACACTGCCATTGATCCCTAAAGGGGAAAATTAACTGGAGATAAGGTCACCAAGGCAGGCCCAAACCAGAGCACAGGTGGTTTGCAGGTAACATGGAGTGATTTGCCTGATGCTGAGGTAGAAGATTGGCATTTCTACCCTCATGTGATTGCTCCTGCAGCAAAATTCTCCGGAAAGGCGTTGGTTCCCTTAGGGCCACAGCTGGCTGTGCCAGCTGGCAGCGCGGCGTTGCCTGACTGCTCTTCCCCTGTCCGCAGGGACCAGCAGGGATTCCCTTTCCCAAGCGCCTCTGGCTTAGCCATCAAGGACAGGCTTTAATACTGAGGATGTTAAATTATGCATGCTAATTTATATTCACACATTTTCTCATTGTATTTATAATATATAACAAACATGTTTATGTAGCATCTCCCTTCCATTACCACAGGGTCTCAGAGCACTGCAGAACCTCTAAAAGCATGCTCATACATACATATTCCTCCTCTGTCTTCCTGCCATCTGAGGGTGTCCTAAGTCCTTAAAATAGTAACGACAGTAGCTTTGTTCATTCCGTCTTAGTTCTGTCTGTGGCAAAAATAGCACAGCTAATTTGTAGGCTCTGTTTGTAGTCTGTATGTGTGAGAATGAGGGGTGTGTGTAAAGCCTCCATGCCTGCACACCCTCCAGCAGTCGCTGCTTCCGACTCTTTCTTCTATTCCTGCTGGACTGGATGTTTATCAATAGCTTGCACCACATCCCAATTCTAACCTCTGGATGTGTATCTTACGCCACTGAATGTGGTGATAAGAATACGTGCATGTGGATAAATGGGGGGAAACTAAATTAAACTACATTCTGTGGAGCCTTGTGATAGGTTTTTAGCCAGGGCTTCTAATGGTGTAGGGCTTATCACGCCCATCTTCCTGCCTTTTGTCTTCTCTAAGCTTTAGAGCCTGTTGGCTGATCTGAACAAAGCCTGATAGAAAAGGTAGATAACTCCGAGATTTGAAGTCCCTGCAAGATTTGTGGAATTACGAAGCTGAGTGGAAAAAGACCCAAAGCAGAGAGAGGTAACTAGGTGGGATCAACTGGTGTTAGGCATCAGAAAAACAGGGAGGAAAAGCTGATCTGCGGGAAGCAGGGTTTGTTGGCTCCACTGCTGGTAAAGCAGCATCTCTCCCTGGCTGTTCTGCTGGATAGAGCTGTGCCCTGCACCCCACACTGCTGACAGGTGTGAGGAAATGCCTTTCACCAGCATGGGAGGGTGTGAAATCCCTATGGTACCTTCTGCAGCAACACCTGGACTTCCCCAGGGTGCCAGGTGAGCCTGGAGTCCCCTGATCCGCTGTGTGTTGAGACAAAGGGGCAGTGCAATGAGGTCAGAGCAGAAAACTGCACTGCTCTGTGCTGTTACTCCTGTAGAAGTGCTGGGGAGGGAGGGCAGGTACCCAGAAGGGGCCAGGAGATGCCCCTTCTGTTCCTCCTGAACGAGGTGTGTCTGACTCCTGCTTTAGCTGTGTATGTGCCTTGATCCCAACTCCATTGGTTATGGAACTGTGTAGGTGTAGAGAGAGCTCAGACCTGGGTCAGAGCCACGAGCACATGTAAGGCACATTTGCAGACTCCTGAGGGATTTCTCTTCCAAAAACCGAGCTGATCTTCCCTATGCAGCCCAAGGAGTCTGTGCCGAGGAATTCGCCATCCATCTATGCCTGCCAGTGTGCCATAAATCCCAGACAAACCACACTCAAGTGGTAACTGGGTCACTTCATGGTCCTGCATCTCCTTCCTACAGAGGACATCGGTGGCAGCCATGTGAGAGCTCTGCATCTGCAGCATGTGGTGTGAGACAGGGAATAAATCTATTCCCTGCCTCAGCTCTCCGTGGCCCTGCTAAGAGAGGGAGCCAGGGCAGCAGGCTGTCTTTCTGAGGCTTTGACAGGCATCATCTCACTTCATCTGTGCTGAAGAATGAAGCACATGTAATTGCAGACCATGCTGATCTCTCTCTCTCATCACATGTGAGCAGCTTCCTTGTTGGCTGTCTCTTGAGACAGCCCCTGAAATTCCTTTGAACTCCTCGTTCTCCCTGAAATATCCAGGTTGAGGGGAGAGAGGAGAGAAGCACAGCTGGAGGTGACACCACACGCGTAGCTGTGTTTACAGATTGGATGATTTCTCTCTAGTCTGGCTGGAGGACATGCAATTGTAGACACTGATGTGCCATCACACCAGAGAGAAGGTAGTAATTAATCACCATGGCTCGCAGAGCAGCAACTTGGGAACTGGCTGTACAGCAAACGCTGGCAGTGCCAGGGGATTGGAGCAGCAGCAGCGGGGGAAAAAAAGCCTCAGCACCCCAGGATTGGGGAAACAGGCTTGGTGCTTTCCTGGCAAGCAGCAGCTAGTCCTGTTCCCCATCGAAATGTGATGCCTTTTTGATCATAACCCTGCAAAAGTCACTGGGAGCATAACTGAGGGTGTCAGAGCTGTTACACAGACCCAGTTATTCTGGAATCAAGCAAATAGCCAGGCAAAACTGCGTGAGACAAATCGTTCATGACATGGCAGAGCTAGATAAGGATCCAACCCAAAGGTCTTGTTGGCAATCCCCTGCAGGCTCTTACTCACCCCTGCTTTTGCTGAGATAAGACATTTGTTTCAGACATTTATATTGTTTCTTTCCTTACTATGTGGTTTATTCTGCAGAGTACAGATTTCCCAGTGCTCTGTCCTTGGCTGACCCCACTTTGCAGTAGATAAGCACCCTGTCATCTTTAACCACATTGTCCCAGGTCACCACCTTCATCCCTGGACCCTGCTCATCCTCATCTCTGTGCTCCCTGGAGAGAGGCAGGTGCCATCAGAGGTGCTGAGGCCCAGCTACCTGTGGGATTACCTGTAGGGGAAGCAGTAAAGCCATGATGCTTTTGCCCAAGTGAGTTTTCCTGGAGGTGTGTGGGTGTTTCAGGTAGTTCGGGGAATTGGGGCTGCTGCTGCTGATGGCTCAGTCTGGCCTCTGAAGGGCTGGGCCAGCTGCCAGCCCCCCTGGTGACACTCCTGGCCCTGCTGGCTGCCATTCGGCGCTGACAGGACCGAGACATCCTGTGTGAGTTCTTGCTGCTTCTTCTCAGAAGAAGAATAGGTACACACTGCTGTCCACTTTTGGGAAGGGTGCCCGGGCTGAGCTGTCAGACAGGGGTGAATGTCTGTGATAGGAGACTTGGCTTTTGCTCCTGAGCAAGTAATTTCATATTCAAGGTTGCTGAGGTGCTGCAACAGCCAAGCAATGTCTGAAAAGATGTATTTTTACTCCAGGACTGGGAATTTGAAGAGGTTGATCGTGACCTCTGTCTGTGTTGCCTGAGATCCCCAAGTCATACCAAGCTGAGGAGAGAGGAGGGCTTGTGCTGAGACCTGCCTGCATCTCTGCACTCCAGCTCTCCTCTCCCTTTCCCAGAGGCTGGAGGAAATGCCAATCGATTCTCCTGGGGTTTTTGCCATCTCTGTTCCCCAGCCTTTCCCTCCTGACCCCAGCACAGCCTCTGCTCGCAGGATACCTGGTGTGGAAGCACTCCAGGCACA
Organism: Origma solitaria; assembly: GCA_013397895.1. Lineage (NCBI taxonomy): Eukaryota > Metazoa > Chordata > Aves > Passeriformes > Acanthizidae > Origma > Origma solitaria. The sequence goes on along the minus strand of VZRL01005614.1, from coordinate 207,942 downwards.
GTAGGGATGGTTTTGGTCCTGACATTAGCAGTAGCTCACACTGCTTCGTGTCCTTTGGTGTGGCAGGAGCTCTGTCAATGTCCTTGGAGTCAGCTTTATCCCCTGGCTAGGCTGGACAAGCCCAGGAGGCATCAACAGCACTGCAGCGATGTTCACTGAAATGTTTCCTTCTCTGCTGCTATTTCTGAGCTCCCTAGGAAAAAAAAATTGCAAGAAAAGCAACTCTGATGTGTGTGGGGGAGTCTTACTGCCCCCACAGCAGGAGAGCAGCAGGGAAGGCCACATCAGGGCTTTCTGGTGTGTGGTTGGTGATGCAGATGTCTCCATTTCTGCAGCTTTAGGTTGTAGAGGTTGTGGGGAGAGCTTACCCTCTCCTCTTTGGCACCTACCCCTCTGCTTGTGCCTCCCTGTCCCCTCCCAGCACTGGCCTGGCAGCCCCAAGTGGCAAGTCACAGAGAGGGTGCCACGTGCCACACCAGCCAGAGATGTCCCCTCCTTCTTCAGTGCCTGTCTCTCTGCAAGGAGCCACCATTCAGCTCCTGCTTTCCAAAACAAGGCAGCACCGCAGGTTAAAAGGCCACCTGAAGAACCACAGGCAGGGACTGGGAAAGGCAGCAGCCCTGGTGGGATGGGGCTGAAGCTGTCAGAGGCTGAGGAGGGACCCAAGGGTGGAGTTCCTGGCCGGGGCTGTGGAGTGACACCTCTGAAGGCAAGGGCTGCCTGGGGCTGTGGTGCAGCTCAGCTCCAGTGGGCTCGTGGAGCTCATAGCAAAGGTCATGGAAACCTCTTTTGTTCCAGAGGCTAAAAGTGGAAGGAAAATTAAATCCCCCCCGTGGGAGGCTGAGAAGGCGAGGAATGAAACACGCAAAGAGCTTCTGTGTGCAGGTGCAAAAATTACCTTCTGCTGCTTGTTAATTAGTATGGCAAGGAGTTGGGGGGAGGTATGACGTGGAAGTCAGTAGTACAAGCTGCCTTCTTGTGTTTCCCTTCCCAGGGATGCTGAGCTGGCTGGAAAGCACTGCCCTGGTGTCCAGTGTGGTCACTTTGGGTTGTGTGATGTGGGAGAGAGCAACACAGCATCCCCTCCACTTCATGGGGACACTGCTGTCCCCACAGGCTGGTGGGAATCCTTCCCAAAGGATTCTGTGTGTTTGGGGGGACACTGAATAAGGGGACCTCACAACTCTGGGGCTGAGGGTAAAGGGATTGTCTAGGAGGGAGCAAAGGGGCACCATCAGCTTTTTACTGCCCTTCCTAGGCTGTGACCACAGCTGGAGAGGGCATATTGGAGCCCAGAGCAGAAACACCTCCCTCCAGGAGCTGACTTGGAGCGGATTGAGGTGCAGAAAAACCTGAACCCTTCTGTACTCAGCCACACCACCGTGCCCAGAAACCAGCACAGACGGGCTTGTCCCCTCCGAACCCCTTCTGTCCCCGCACAGAACCACCAGCACAGACGGGCTTGTCCCCTCTGAGCCCCTTCGGTCCCTGCACAGCTCTGTGCTGCCCAGAGCAGCTCCCCATCCCCAGAGCTACTCCCCATCCCCGGAGAGGGGCTCCCCGTCCCCGGAGCAGTGCTCCCCATCCCCGGAACACCTCCCCATCCCTGGAAAGGAGCTCCCCATCCCTGGAACAGCTTCCCACATCCCCGGAGCAGCTCCCCATCCCCGGAGAGGAGCTCCCCATCCCCAGAACAGCTCCCCATCCCTGAAAAGGAGCTCCCCATCCCCAGAACAGCTCCCCATCCCTGAAAAGGAGCTCCCCATCCCCAGAACAGCTCCCCATCCCCGGAAACGCGCTCCCCATCCCCAGCACAGCCCCCCATCCCTGGCACGGAGCCCCCCCCCCNGCTCCCCATCCCCAGAACAGCTCCCCATCCCCGGAACAGCTCCCCATCCCCTGAACAGCTCCCCATCCCCGGAAAGGAGCTCCCCATCCCCGGCTCCCGGCGTTCGCTCGGGGCTGTGCAGCCTCCCTGACGTCAGCGAGCATGCAGGAATCCCCTGCACGGAGCCGCAGCGGCTTCGCCCCTGTTTCTCGCAGCACACACGGCTCGGGAGCCCCCAGCGCCCGGCTGCAGGCACATCATTCCGGCTGGCTGCCGGCGCTGCCTCCGGGAACCCCCGCCCGGCAGCGCGGCCGCGCTCGGCGCAGCCCCGAACCTCCGCGGCTGACACGCAGCCGGCCGGACCGGGGGGATTTCGGTGTGATTCTTAAATAAACAGCGCTCGATGAGTGCGGGGGGAGGTTTAATGGGAGCCCGCTCGGCCCCCCGTTCCCCCCTCCCGGGACGCGGGGAGGGGAGAGGCAGCGAGGCGGTGTAATTTGTATTCCAGCGCTGCCGCTGCTCCCGGTGCTTCCAAGAAGCGAGTAAAAATAGCACTCCGTCATTTTGTAAATAATAGCTATCTCCTCCCGGGCCCGGGGAGTCACGAGCACTCGGAGGGGGGGATTGTAGGAGAAAAGAGGGTGTCTGCCCGGGGCCAGGGCCGGGGAGATGGGGAGCACTCGGATGGGGGCACGGGGGAAATGGGAAGGCTGGAGCACCTCAGCAACAGCTGCTGCTGATTTACACCTTGTGCGCACCCTGGAGAGTGACAGACCCTGCTGCTGTGGGGCTGGGAGGGGGGATTAGGGTGTACACAAGCTGTGAGATTCCTGGAGGAGAGGGGTAGCTTTTAAAAAGCAGGCAGGTGTAGGAAGCGCCATGGTAACACTGTGGGAAGGGTTGTTTTGTTTGCCATTTGCATTGCAGATCTGCCCAGCTGTGGGGGATTTCTCCAGGTGGGAGCAAGGCGGTGTGGCCTGGCAGGCAGAGAGTGGGCTCTGCGCCCCATGGGAGAAGGGAGACCTGGCTGACCTGCAGCACCTTGTTCTGCTCACACACTTGCTCCAAATTGCTTCTCAAAACATGGTTGTGCTGAAGCTTGGGAATAAGCTGAGCCTGTAAAGGGGCAAAGCCAGACAAGGGAATCAGCCTCAAACAAATGACTTCAGACCATGGCATGCCATTTGAATCTCTAGATTCTCCCATGTTCAAACATTGAACCTGAACATCTCTTGCTCTTTAAGTTTCGTGTTGGCTCCAGGGTCTTTTTTTGCTTTCCTGTCGCCAGGTGCAGCAGCTCAGCAGGGTGGCTGAAGGGGCTCGTGCAGCCCACCGAGGGCTCTGTTGGGCAGGGCTGTGCCATTCCGTAGGGCAGGCAGAGCTGGGCTCTGCTCCTTGCTCTGCTCCACCTTCCTACCTGAACCCAGTCCTTGCATTTTTGTTTCCCTGGTTATAAATGGGACTGGCAGCATCCACCTGCCACCCCAGCAGGTTTGAGGGCTCAGCTCGGGCCTGTAAAGAAATTGAATTACAGAGAAGGCTGATGCTAGGAAATGAAAAATGCCATTTTGTGTTCCGCAGCAGTTCTAGGGAAAGTGCCTAACCCCCTATACAGTCCTTAATTATTAAATCTTTGGGGAGAACTGGGCAAGACAGCCAAGCTGCAGTCGTGAGCACGTCTGTGGATTGAGGAGGTGATAGGAATTTCCCTGCCATGTCTCTCAGCAGAGGCAGGAGATGCTCTTCTCTCAGCTTTCTCTTGCTGAAAAAGCAGCTGCAGTTTCGTCTCGTTCATGCTCAGGGTGGGTAGGTGTGAGGGTATGGAGAGGGGAGGCTGCCTGGGCAGCTCCTGATTTCTCTGCAGGAGGAGGTCTCCCAGAGTCAGTGACTGGGCAGGGCTGGAAGCAGTGCAGATGCTGCTGGGCTGTGGGATCACAAAGGAAGCGAATCTCCGAGGCTGGAGCTTGCTCTGTTCTGCTGGTGTTTTACTTATCTCTGGATTTCCCAGCTCTGCTGAAATCCCTGCTTGCGTAGCAATGATTTAATTTCAGAAATCCCTCCAGATCCCAGCCAAATCCTGCCCTGAGGAGCACATATTAACAGGGAGGGTTCAATCTGCCTTTTGCCATGAGAGGTGCAGGAGGCTCCTTTTTCTCTGTGCTGAGGGACATCCGTGAGCCAGCGATGAAGCCTCAGCTCGTCCCTTCACTGGGTGCTGCATGGCCTGGCCAGGGGATACATAAACTGGGTTGTGATTAATTATTAATGTTAATAAGTTATGAATAGATTATTGAAGTTTCCTAATGCCATTATCTTTGATTGGATTTATCAGTAGATTGAAGGGTCGGGATGGGGTCTCTGGAGCTCTGTGACAGCATGATGAGGACATAAAGGCTCATGCAAGGATTGTGGGATCGTATCAAAAGATGTCCAAAACTAGTTCTGCCTTTTTGTCTTCTCCTGCACTTGGACCCAGCAGAGCACATCGTAAAGCACAGAGCCTTCCGTGGCCTCCTGTCCCTCTGGTGCGGGGGACAGCCCACCCTGCCCCTCCCAAGGACTGTCCTCCCTGGCTGTGGGTGGCCCCAGCTCCTGATCTGCTGTCTCTGGCTGCAAACTCAATGCCAAGGAGGGAGGAGGGGAGGGGAGGGAGAGTTCTGTGTTTTCTCTAAGACATAATTAGCTTTCTCTCGCCGCATGGGGTAGCGGAAGGAGCCTCGCATCACTAAATGTTCTCTGCTGTGTGCCTCATCTGGGGACTTGTTTGGAGGGAGACAGAGAATACCCAGAGTGTTTCAGTCTTGCAGAAGTGGCTCGTTTTGTTTAGACTTCTGGGTGCTTCACAAAGTGTGCCACATACATATTTCTCTTTAACCTTCTTTTTATTGCATCAAGACGAGATCAAGGGTTACTTATATAGCACAATAATATCAGCCACAGGCTGCATCAAAAGCTTCTCAGCCATAATAACTAAAGACATGTATACGTATATTTTAGCCATTAAGGAGAAAACCCTGCCAGAATGCATTATCTTATTTTGGGATGTAAAACTTTGAAGCACAAACCTGAGCTTCGTAGTACTGCAAAATAACTCCCAGGGGACAGAAGGATTTCCATGACTAAATTAAACAATGGGCCATCCAGGCTACTTGCAAAGCTGGTGCAGTGGCCAAAATCGGGTACTGTTCATAAAACATGAACTCTGCTTTGCAGCTTTAAATTGGTTCTTTCATTAGGAGAGCAGCTCTGAGCCAGCTAATGCCATACAGCAGCATGATCTAGCCCTAAAGTGGGGAGGATTTATGGTAACTGAGTGCTGAACTCAAGGAAGCTCATCCATCATGTTTCGAGCACAACCCAGTGGGCAGAGCACAGGACTGTAAATCTGCGAAATCGCCGTGCCTTGATTTCCTGCAAAGTGGGATGGCAGCAGAGGTGTCAATTGGGACCCGCGCCAGGATCGAAGGAAGTCGAGAAGGAGAGCTCTGTGTGCTGCTCAGCCCGTGCTGGTGGCCGTGCTCTGCAGAGCACTCGGGATTCTCTGAAGGCATGTGGTTAAAATTGCCCATGGTTCCAGCCCAGAGTGGGGCTCAGTGGCTTTGCAGGGACTGTGGAGCTGCTGCTCAGCATCCATGAGGGAATCTTAGCCCGGGATGCAGGGGTAGCACGTGATGTGCAGCAGCTTGCTAAGAGTGAGGCACTTAGGAGAACAGCAAGCACGATGGCAGTAAAAGGCAATCAGAATATTGATTCTTTTTACATACAGATAAGCCTGAAGCTGTAACAAACCCAGGGTTTCCTAAAACTGCTGGAACATTGCTAGGCTGTTTATCTGGCTGGGAGACACAAAGGGATTTCAGATTAAAAAGGAGTTTCAAAGCATCGGGGCTTACCTCTGTATTGAAAACATGTGGATCTGTAGCAGGGCATGGATCATGCAGGCACACAGATTCTGTAAATTTGCATAGTCTGGCCGTGTGGGACAGATTTGTCCTCAGTGGAAGCGTGGGAAGCAGCAGCGCTGCACTGGAGATGAATGTGCCCAATTACGAGTGATAAAATCAGCTGTTGTTTGGGGCACAGAGCACGGTGCCGAGGGTTCAGCAGAGCAGGAATAAACACCATATAACAAACCTCAAACCCTTCCCCGAACAAGAAAATTCAGCTCTCTAATTGCTTTTCTTCCCTTTTTCTTCTTTTTTCTTTTTGTCCCAGACAGTGTAACCGAAGTCAAGACAGACATTTACGTGACGAGTTTCGGCCCTGTCTCGGACACGGACATGGTAGGTGCCCCTGGCTGGTCACCTGGTGGGGAGGGATGGCTGCTGTGGATGTGTCCCACCCTCGTCCCAGGACAACGTGGACAAAAGCAGGATTTTCCTAAGTGACAAGAGCTGGTGGTAGCTGTGCTAGGGGTGGACAGAGGTTGTTTCTCAGGCATGCTTGATCTTTTGGAAACCAGGTGATAAGTGGAGGAAGGAAGGTGCTCCCTGGGAAGAGGGGAGGATGCCAGAATCTGGTCTGGCTTGGTGGCAGTGTCAGAGGGAATGATTCACCACCAAACCATCCTTAGTGCCTGAACCAGAAGGGAGGCAAAAGAGAAAACAGAAAAAGCATGACCTGATTGCACTATTTTGACATGTTCGGGGAAAATTATTAATGAAAAGGCCTGAGGTCTGAATTTAGGCTTGTATTCCCACAACAGTTTGTCTTCTAATTAAAACAGGACTGTGGAGCATAATTAATAGTGAGGTTTCTCAACAGCATTTCTTGCAGCTCGTATTCCACACGCGCCCAGAGAAAGGCTGGCTGTGGGTGGCTGCTCAGCACTTCAGTGCTGCCATGTGAGAACAGTTGTGCATTGAGCACTGAGACCCTCCTGCACATCCAGCACCTGAGGTGAGCTGGTGCTGGCATGGCCCAGGCCAGTGGGGAGCAGTCCTGGCCATGGAGGGAGCTCGTTTTGGGACAGGGAGCAGGTTGTCACCCGCTAGGCCAGGCTGGAGCAGCATCCTGTGGCTCTCACAGCCCCTCCAGAGCTGCAAGGGTTTAATTGTCTGAGCTGGCATGGCCTGAACATCTCTTCAGCTGTCCCACAGCACTCCTCTGCTGGCAAGCAGAGGAGTTGGGGGGGATAAATTCTCTGTGCTTCATGGAGGTGCTTGCTCCATCACTCAAACCCGTGTTGCTTTGGAAAGACCACTCCCTCCAGGGCAAGAAGTTAACTTGGTGTCAGTGTAATCAAGATTATGAACCTCATCTGAGTTCTCCTTCTCGCTTTCTCTCTCTCTCTCCTGCTTTCCTACCGCAGCAGAGACCCATAATATATTCAGCAATCGTAGCCCTTGGGGAGTATCTGATAATTACTTCCAAGGTGGAGCATATTTGATTAAGGGAGTGTGTATAATGAACTGTGAAGAAAAAATATGAAGTATTGAAAAGAGGAAGGTATTCTCTGCAATGTGATTTGACAAAATGAATTTAAAATTAGGAAGACAGTTAAGGAATAATAAATTATTTCCCCTCCGCATGCTTTCGTTCTGTGTATTTTACAAATGCATAGCGAATGCATTTTAGCTGTTTCTAAATGCGTTCAGAAACGTGAGGGAGAGGAACCCCAGCTCCTGGGGAAGCGTGGGGAGAGCCCGCTCGGGTTTCCTTTCATCTCGGAGCGGGGAAGTCCCTCCTTCCCCACTGGCACTGCCTGGTGCTGTGCTCCCAGCCCTCCCACAGCCATTAGTCAGTGCCCTGGGAAGGGCTCCGGCGCATCCCGACACAGACACAGCCTGTAATTATGATGATGGAGGAGAGGCAGGTAAAGCTGCCGTGGGGAGCGGAGCGGAGCAGTTGCTTACGAAGCGTGGAGGAGGAGGAGGAGGACATGGAGACCTTTTCACTGAGAGGCTCCAAGGGACTCCTAATCTCTCTCTCGGTTTGGGAAGCAGAGCCTGATCACACCTGACACGTGCCCCAATCTTCGCTACTGAGCTCTTGCGACTTTGCCTCAGTCCCCGGGAAATTACACAAACAGAAATTGAAGGGAATTTTTTGTTTCATGGATGGGCTCTGAAGACAGAGTCAGTCTTGGTGTTTTCAGTCACTTCTTTAGGAAGAGACAAGCATAACAGAGCTAAGTGTGCTCCTTGGAAGGGGTGAATTGGGAAAATTCACTTTTATGGAAAAGATGCTTTTGTGGAAAGAAGCACAGAAAAGAAGGGAAGATACTGAACATGATTTCTCTTTTCTTCAGGAATCTTCCTAAGCATTACAGAAGAAAAGCAGGGCTTTGGAAGTTGTTAAAAATGTTTTGCTTCTTTGTCTGGCACTTTTTAAATGGGAACAGGGAGTTCTGAATGAGAGAGCTCTTCTCCTGATAAGGACTTCTCCCAAACCTCCTGAGACTGCACACAGGCTCATTTCTTTGGGTTTATCCCTTTGCAGAGCTTAGAACCACGAATTAAAGATCACTTCCATGAAGGGGCAAAATACCTTGTACAGGGCAGAGCCCATGGGAATGCAGAATCTCCTCTTTCCTTCCCCAGCCAAGCTCCAGAAGGTCCATATTTGAGCAGGGTGGCTCTGTGGCCGGGGAGCAGGGATGGATTTATTTACCGAGATGCTTCCATTCAGCTGCCATCTGCTGCAAAACCTGTAGGAATTTCCCTGTCCTATAGGAAAGTGATGCACAGCAGTTTGGAAACGCTGCTGAGAAGTGCTGCAGGAAAGAAATCACTCACAATGATAAGTTTAGTTGGTCCTGCGGCCTCCAGGAACACATCAATAAAGACTCCGAGGCTGCAGCAGCAGGGGGAGGAAGGACAGTTGGGACAGATTTTCCAAAGACCCCGTTTGTTCCTAAAAGAGACTCAGTGAAAGGCTTCACCAGCAAGGGGAGTGTGTTGTAGGGGTGAGCAGTGGTGCAGCAAGGAGCTGGCTCTAGCTGCAGGGTTTTCAAAGAGGTGATTTCTAACTGCCCCAGCTAGAATTTGGCCTAGGAAATGGGTTTCTACACTAGGAGAAAGAAGGAAAAAATAATAATAAAAGAAAAATAAGGAAAGAGAAATAAAGCAAGAAAAAGAAGACAAAAGAAAGTCACTGGATCTTGTAATTCAAGTCTGTGGAGTCCTCGATTCAATGATTTTCTAAAGGTGGCCTGGGGAACAAAGTTACATTAAGACAATGTCATGCAAGTTTACTTCCTTTTTTTTTTTTTTAATGAGCAGGGATATAATTACCAGCATCCTGGCCAGATTCCATCTCCAGGATCTTTATTTTTGCCTTCTAAAATGCCTGTGTAGCTGCACATAATGGCCTTTCTCCCCTGAAACATCTGGCTAAAGGTGGTGGTGCAGCAGGGCTCCCCCAGCTCTGGCCACTGTAGGCTGTGCTGCAGCTTCTCTGCAGTGGTCACAAACACTGACATGCAAATTTTGACATCGTAGGTAAGTCATTATCCAAAATGTGGTGAATCCCATCTCTAGTGCTGTTAATCCCTGCTTCTTGTTGCACCCAAGGTGTGCCAAAGCCCAGTTTGCTCTGTGACTGAAGACTTCTTGAATCCCCTTGTCTGCAGCGAAGAGCTGAGCAAAACACAACTTATTTTTCTCTCCCCAAAGGAGTACACCATTGACGTCTTTTTCCGGCAGTCCTGGAGAGATGAAAGGCTGAAGTTTGATGGTCCCATGAAAATTCTCCCCCTGAACAACCTGCTGGCCAGCAAGATCTGGACTCCTGACACCTTCTTCCACAACGGCAAGAAATCTGTTGCCCACAACATGACAACCCCCAACAAGCTGCTGCGCCTGGTGGACAACGGCACCCTCCTGTACACCATGAGGTGAGTCTGTGTCTCCTTCCAGGCAATCCCAGCTCCCCCCACACATCCTGGGACTTCAGGGTACATCATGACAGGGTTTATGCAGATTCCCACTAACTCTGTTAGCAGACTTTAGTCCTACCCTGCTGCTTTCCCCGCTCTCCTTGTTTCCTGCCTGTGAACCATCACTGTTCCTCAACTTGGCACGTTTTCACAGGTAGATTTTTCCTCATCGTTCACATTGATTTTTTGCTTTTATGTGTCGGGGTAGAAGTGTTGGGATCTATAGTTTGTGAGGTCGATGCGCCACCTGGCTTAATTTTCTCCCTGACCTGTGATGGGATGTGAATCAGGTACCCAGTGTTGGTAGGGGAACGTTAGGATGGGAGAATTTCTTATTCTCCAGCAGGCTGAGAACAGATCTAAATTTGTTCAGCATGTTAGAACAGAACCATTTCACACATCTAATGAGACCAAGCTTGCTTGTGAAACAATGGGGTTATTTTTTTCCTACTTTGTGGAATCAAAAAATCCCAATCTATGTGATCAATGCATGTCATTAGGGAAAAAACCCAGCAAACAGCTAATTAAAAACTGTGATTTGGAGAAGCCAGGTTTGCAGGAGCCATAGGTTATAAATGAAACAACAAGCTGGTGATAAATGCACAAGAACACTATTGAGTTGGTTTTGGGAAGGTGTAAATCTTTGTTCTGAAAAATTACTTTCTCCATCTTCAAGCTGATCCTGACTAATAACAGGCTTCATTGTGGATTCTGTGTGCTGAGATGCTGCACTTTCACCTCTGTTTTTGAGGACCAGGCAGAATTTCATCTCTTCATAGTTAAACTGGCTGCGAATGTACATGGTGTCAGCAAGTTTTACAGCCTACATTGATAAACAATGCTTTGCTTTTGTGCAGCACTTCTCAAATATGAGCTAATCCTGCCAGTGCCCTGGGGGTTTAGGTCTCCACACATCAGTGATCTCACATTAAGGCAGATGGGGTAAATGAAGGGAAAAGCCCAACTTGACTTAAGGGCTCCGTTCTGCTCCCAGCTCTCTGACCTGCAAGCAGACAACTCACACTCCCCCCGTTCGTATCATTGTCTGACTGTAAAGTATTACAGGAGCTGCTGGCATAAGACAGAAAAAAAAAAAAAAAAAGACTCAATTTCAGAGCTTTTATATAATTTCACTACTTCTTTATTCAGCAAACAGCCATTAGCTTCAGCAAGTTTTGTGTGACTAAGAAAGTATTGGATTTATTTTTCCATTCAGGGCTGGGCAGGTGCCAGGATGGCAGCAGCATCATGAGACTCTTGGGAATGAGTTTCTGGAAGAAAAGAGAGTCTTGGGATTTTTTATAATAGATTCAAACCATCCTTCAGTTTAGCTGTCTCCTGAAGAATTGGGGAATGAAGGATCTCCTCTTGCATGTGCTCCTGCCCCCCTTAAATACATCTCTAAGGCTTTGTAAGAGGTGAAGAGCCCACTCAGAGGCTGAGGGTTGGATATCAGACCTTCTGTCATGGCTTGTATTGCACAGAACCAGGAGCTGTTGTGCACAGAGATCTTTTCTTTGCCCAGGTGGGGCTCTGGGCAGCACCTCGTGGTTGGAGCTGACCAGATGACCATCAGCACAGGGCGGAGCAGGGCTGCTCTGGGATTGCAGTTGAACACATCCAGGATGGGATGTCTGTCCTGCTGCATCTGATGATTCCCCTTCTTCCTCTTGGTGCCTGCTCAGGACCACACAGGCTCTCTTTGGAGTGGGGCCTCAGGAAGGAGGATGCAGGGCACAGACTGCAGGGCAGGACTGAGCCCCAGGCTCAGCCACCAAATCCTACCTGGCTTTGCCGTTCCAAAGCACTCCCACCTCAATTCCCCTGTCTAATGATGATGGTGGTATCACTCTCCCTTGTTAAGGGCTTTGAAACCTCTCGGGGAAGGGCTGGAGGGAGGCTCTTGTGTTCTGCCCAAGAGGCACATTCGCGGTGCTCCCCCATGCCCAGAGATGTGCACGCGTGTCCTTCCCAAAGGAAGGAGCAGGACCTCGAAGCCAAACTCACACAGCTGACACTCAACACAGTGCAAACACCAAAGGGGTGCTCTCTGCCCTGCTGAGTGTGGAGAGAGTTTGGATTTCCAGCACATTTCCAGGGCCTGGCAGCACTGCCCAGGTGATCCCTTGCAGGCTCAGTCTAGACTGGTACCTCGCCATGCAGTTTGACTCCTGAGCATATCCTACTCCTTTCCCTTGTGCCAGCCAATATCCTTGAGGGATCAGCTCTGCTGATGTGCAATTAGAGGCACGTCTCTTGCTATTTATCCTGCTGGGAAAGCCAACTTCTCTTAGTCAGGGCTTACAGTTATAGATGAACTTGCTCTGGTGGAACAGCGAGTCTGACACATGCATCCAGCAAAATTACACCTGTGTGACAATATTTATAGCTCCTGGAGAGAGCCTCTTTATCACTGACCTGAGCTCCCAGGAGCTGCAGAGCAGCTGGAGCTGAGCACCCAGAGGCTTCCTTCAGTCACGGCCCAGGCTCCTCATGGATCAGTGCAACGTCACAGTGCAGAGCCCTGACCGCTCACAGGCCTGGGCTCCTGGGCCACAAAACAGCCTTTGTGACCACAGCACTGAGCTGCATTTCCCCGTTCCCCAGGATTACTGATCCCTCTGCATCTTCCCTGCTCCTCTGGCTGCCTCAGAGGGCACGGGGAACATGGGTTTATTATGTAGCCCTGCTTCTGCAGTCCCTTTTCGGGGAGCTCCTACACGAATCAAGGAGCTCACAAAAGCCCAGCTATGGTCTCAAAGCTCTGGTGTCAGATCTGAGAGCTACATCCTGGGAATTGTGCATGGATTTACATAAGGAAGAGACAAAAGCTCAGCTGCTGCAGCCGTCTCTGGATGTACTCCCTGACTTAAATTGTGTGGGGCACATAGAAAATGTTCTGGTTCTTCCTGGCCTTGAAGCATATAAAAATAGTGAAAGTTTAATGCTGTGCTGATGGGATTCAACTTTGTGAATCAAGGCTTTAAAAAGCTCTTCTGCTCTTAACAGGGACTGTCAGAACGGCGTGTTGAGGCTTTGTGGTTATTGTCAGAGTGGTTCCCAGACAATATGTGCTCAAGCGATGCACTTGGAGGGTGTTTTCTTTACCTGTCAGGCTGACACATTCACTGCATGCCCCAAGACTCTGCCTCGAGAGCCTGTGCTGCTGGAGACAGCGTGCAGTCCTTCCTTGGCAGGAGGGTCTGTGACCCTCAGCTGAGTCAGAGGCACATCAGGAGGGAAAGCCGAGCGCAGGACACGTGCAGACCCACAGGAGATGTGGAATCTCAGAGCAGGTCCTCTGCCTGGAGTGCCACACTCGGAGGTTTGAGCTTCCCACGCTGCCTTTTGAAATCAGAGCTCTGCAGTGTCTCTCTCTCTCTCTCTCTCTCAGCAAAGGCTTTGGGGTGTCTTTCCTGGCTGGGGGGTTTTTAGCCCCCAGGAAAGTTGGGATTGCTCCAGGCTTTGCAGCAGCCTCCCACACGAGGGAGGTGCAGCTTCTCTGCAGCAGCTGGGACATCCCAGCGCCATCCCTCCTGCCTCAGCTGTTTTTCTGTGTCCCACACCGGGGCTGATCACAGAAAACATCACAAACAGACCCAGGCAGACCAGAGCTAGGCTGCCTGACAAAAACACAAGCAGGCAACAAGATGAGGGGAGATTTGCTCCAACTTTTCCCTGCCAGAATGGATCCAAAGACAGAAATGATCTGTTTTCCAGCCTTGGCTTTGTGCAGGCAGACTTTTAAAAGGAAACTGTCCCAGGAGGCAGAAATCTTCAGAGAACACCTTATCTCACTGCATTTCTGCCATCATGGGCTGAAATCTCCAGGGGCTGGGGGAGGATGGAAAGTGAAATCAGTGCTTCCAGATCCAGCACAAGGATCCTAGAAGCAATTTGGCTTTCAAGCTCAAACCCCGGCAATTAAACCTAACCTAGATTCTCCCACAGCCTAAACCGTAAACACTGTTCGGCCTGACTGTGGTTATTAATGAACCTCCTGGAGAAGAAATCAGGACAAAACTCCAGCAATATCCCTGGCATAAACAAAGCCAGCCCTGCCGTGCAGGGTGCTGTCATGTTTTTGTACCACTCACACACTGAGGGATTATTACATTTGCGTCCCAGAAATTGGACTGAGATCCTGGCTCATCCTGCAGCTGCACGCAGGTAACGACAGGGGCTCTAATGACACATCAAAGGCTTTGCTAAGCTCCTGGTAACCACGAGAACACAGCTGAAGAGGTTTGTTATCCCGTCAGCCCTGGCACAGGGATGTTTAGCCTGATTCACGCTTCTTGCCATTGTGTTGGTGCAGTTCAAAGGACTTCCCGTGACTTTAAAGAGGAAAAAACACACGGTGTCTGTCCTGGATGTTCCACTTTTGGTGCCATTGTGCCAGCAAAGTGAAGAGAAAACAGGAGGAGTTTGGTGTTTGGCTTCAAGACAGTTCTGCATAAGTTACTGCAAGTGCCTGGGACAGATGAGCCAAAGGATGTTACTGCTGGGCTGTGTTTCTGGCAGCTTGGCTATTTTTTATGTGCTCTTTAGGCTTTCCAAGGGCATTTCAGGGCTCCTGGGTGTGAATAGGCCAATGAAGCAAAGCCCAGTGGCTCGCTGGCCATCAGCTCCCTTGCGTGGGATGAGGGGCACAGATGAGAATTTCTGCCATAAACCCTTTTATCCAAATGCTGCAGAGGTAATTGTCTGGGAAGGGAGGGACATTCCTTGTTTGACATGGTGACATTTCGTTAGGCAAAGAACACGGTGCCAGGGAGTTCTTCCCCTGCCACAGGAGCTGGGGCAGCAGAAGGGAAATGTGGGCACTCCCCTGAACCAGACTCATCTCACTGGAATGATACAACTTTTTATTTTTAAAATCCAATTTCAGGGGTTTTTAAAACTCCTTCAGTTGTAGGTGGAGAAGTGGCAGATTAGGTTGCTTTCCCAGTGATTTGTTGATGGATTTATTGTTCTATTTGCTTGCTGGCTCAGCTAATAAAACAGGCTTTAGATTTAAAATGCAACTGCTGCATTCCCAAACTTACAGAGGGTCATCCATATAAAGTCGGCTCCTTCCCTTGACAATGCTTGTTCTTGTTGGCCATGGCCTGGAGAGGGCAGGAGGGTACGGCCAAGGCCAGTCCCTGCTGCTGTCCTGGTCTCCTCTGAGGCTGTTCCTGGCTGCTCAGAATGGCACAAAAGCACCAGACTCACAATCTGCAATCCTTGGGGTCATTCAGCCTTATTCAGAGTGGCTGACGATGACAGCCAATGCCTGCAAGCAGTGCAGTGGATGGAAAAGACTTTTCTGGGGTTTTTGGGGTGAGTTCAGGATGCATCAGAAGGAAGGTACTGGTCAGAGGTGAGGTCCTTTGGAAAAGCCAACTTTGGGAATTCCCAGCAAAGAGCCTTTTGAAAAAATAAAACAATTAGTGAAGCAGATGGAAAAATAGGGCAGTAAAAAGGAAAATTCTGGTGTGGGCTGCTGAGGGAGACAGGGGAAAGGCATCAACATTTCCTTGACACAAGTGACAGTGACAAAATGGGAAGCAAAAAAGTCCATTGCAGTTGGAAAAGACACAGAAAGAACTGAATGTTAAGATGTGTGAGAGTATGCTTGACAAGCTTGCCAGCCATGAGCTCCCCAAGTGAATTTTGAGCTGGCTGAAGAGAACATCACAAAAGAAAGAGAACCCACACTGAGCTGCCAGGTTTTCATACCTGCTTTTTGAAATCCATATTAGAAAAGAGAGGCATCAGAGCAAGTGAACAATTTGTTCATGATGGCCTTGCAGTGTCCAGGAGAAAATAATTACAACACTGTGCCTGTAGGCTTGTCAAAATCGCTGTCAGTCTTCTACGAGTCTTGACTGAAGTCAGAAGATCAGGTCTTCTTCTGTTTCATGCAAAACAGGTGCATTCAGAGCAGTGTGAAGAAGAGATCACCAAGTCAGAGGGAGTGATTTGTCTCCAAGAAGTTACTTTGGCCACACAGTAATTTCCTGGAGACAAACAACACAGCAATGGTTCTTGGCTTGGCTGAGAAAGCCAAGCTGGAGCCAAAACAAGCAGGACAGTCAGCATCCCCTTGGCCAGGTCATTGCAGGACACGGTGTTTGCACGGGCATGGATTCAGAAGGGACTGGCCCACTCCCTCATTTGTTCTCAGGTGCACAGAACTGCCAGATGTCCCCAAAGAATGGGAGACCTGGAGCGTCAACCCCTGCAGCACTCACCGCAGGGGCTCCAGAGAGCTTTGGCCACCCAGCTCTGCCCCACCCAAGTCCTGGCAGCTTCCAGCTCTTCTCCACCTCTTGATTGCACTCCTCTGCCTCTCTCTGGTGGGGCTGCCAGCTGTCCCAGCCCCTCTGGGAGCTGCAGGTGAGGCAGGAATGGGTCTGAAATCCCAGGGGTCATCTCCTCACCGGGCAGAGCAGAGCTCACAGGTGATGGAGAGGTTCCAGTGCAGCTGTGCAGGGTTTGCTGCCCTGGTCCTGGTGTGTGTGGGTGGCCCCTCTCACAGCACCAGCTGCCACATGCAGCCACTGTCACTGCAGCTGGGACATCCCCTATCACCTCCCAGCCATTTTGCTTTGATTCCCTTACAGGGCTTTTTACAACAATCTGTAAAGGGTTTGTTTTTGTCCAATGAATTTTGTTATGGCAAATTTAAAAAACAGTCCTCTTTTCTTTATTTTTTTTTTTATGGAGTCATTTAACACTTGTCTGCCTGAAAGAAATAACCCTTTTTTTTTTCTTTCTTTTTTAATTTTTATTCTTTGCTTTTAGCAAACAAAACCCAAAGCCTTTATTTTTTCAGAGTTTATTTTGCATTCAACTAAGCCTCAGTATTTTCTGTGAAGAATAACTTAGCTGAACATTTTTCGAGCTGAAGGAAAATATCTCAATAGAAGCTTCTTGACCTGAGTTTTGCATAAGCCACCTTCAGCCTCAGGTCTGTGTGCTTGCCCTTTGCATCCACATGTTGCTCCTATCGTGCTTTGTTTGCTGTTTTGCTGAGGCATCAGAAGTGAGTCCTTTTTTATTTCCACAAATGGTTCCTTCAGAGAAGCTTGTTTTAGACATCTCCTGGGAAGTTGTCTCTCGTGGCTCCCTCTCCCTGGCTACACACTTTGCAGTGCTCCAGGAAGGAACACGAGCTCCCTTTTTTAGAGCCCTTTATAATGGATCTTTTTATGCCTGGCCCCATATTCTGCCGCACGCTGCTTTTATGGCTGTGCCTCCCTCACAGAGCTGCCTCCTGACAAGGTATCCTGCGGGGATTTGGTGGATTTGGGAAGCACAGCTTGTCCTGCACGCCCCCAAGCAGCCCCAGGATGTGCAATTCCGCAGCTGCCTGCAGCATCCTCTGCAGTGCTGCCAGCCAGGGAGCAGCATGGGGAGGTGGGGTGAGGTGTCCCAATGGGCAGGGAGGGGTTGTGCCCAGGTGGCTTTGTGGGTCTGACTTAGAACAGTCTGCCAGACCAGCAGGAAGGACAGCCCTGTTCCCTGGAAGCCCCTGGAAGCCCTTCCCCTCTGCTTTAGCATGATCCATGAGGAATGCCCTGGCCCCAGGCATTAAAAAGCTCTGTTCACAGCACATAAGCAAACACAAGTCCTGGCCTGGGGCGGGTTTTCCAATTTCACTGACCGGGTAAAGATTAACTCAGTCAGTAGGGTTAAGTTCACACCATGGAAAAGGCTGCCAGATGTGTGTCCGGCTGTCCTCTCCACAGCTGGGAGCCTTCTACCCAAGACCCTGAGGCTGGTGAGCACATCAAGGTCACATTTGTCACTGCTGATGGCCGCAGGGCAAGGAGGGCCAGCTGTGTCCCTGAGCAGGCGCTGTGCTTTGTCTTGCAGGCTGACCATCCATGCCGAGTGCCCCATGCACCTGGAGGACTTCCCGATGGACGTGCACGCCTGCCCCCTGAAATTTGGGAGCTGTAAGTACCCCCAGCAGCCTCTGCAACGACATGGGGACAGAGCTGAAGGGCAGTCCTTTGTGTGGCTGGTGTCACACAGGATTTTAGTAACAGTGATATTCATTATTGCTGAGGATAATGTGAGCAGAATTTTTTATGGTGCCTCATACATGCAATTCCTGCCACCATCAGAATTGGGCAGCAAGCAAATCTGTGCTCAGGCTTACAGGATGGGTTAGGCACCTCTGGTTTTGCTGTAAATTAATTTAGAAAGTAGCCATGTGGGGATCGGTCTCTTCTCCCAGGTAACAAGGGACAGGACTAGAGGAAATGGCCTCAAGTTGTGCCAGGGGAGCTTTAGATTCGGTATTAGGAAAACTTTCTTCACTGGAAGGGTGATCAAGCATTGGAACAGGCAGCTCAGGGAAGTGGTGGAATCACCATCTCTCAAAGTGTTCAAAAATACGTGGTTTGGGCTCTTGGGAACATGGGTTAATGGTTGGGCTCAATCATCTTAGAGGTCTTCTCCAACATTAATGATTCTGTGATTATAAACCTGAGTTATGCTTTTCCTTCGTCACAAGGGGATGCTGGGCAGACACATTTGGGACAGCAGTGGTGGCTGCTGCTGGGTGTCCTGCCCTGCCAGTCTGGGGAGAGCCTAAAGCACTTGGCTCCTCTGGCTCCATGCTCCAGTGGAGCTGACAAACCCCTTGTCCCCCTTCAGTCTGTCAGGCAGGCTGCTCTCCAGGGAAAGGCTTGGAAACTCTGGGAATCTCAGTCCCAGCAGCCAGGGCTCCTGGTTCAGGGAAGTTTTGCAGGCTGCTGGGGAGTTCAGAGCTGCTCCCAGCTTCCCAGGCTTGCTTGGGCTCCCCATATAAGTTCCCTTATCCCTCCCCTTTGCAAGTTAAATTTCATTTGCTTTTGTTCCTAAAGTGAGTGGGAGCCAAACCCAAATATTTTCACCATAATGTGAAAATAAATATCCTGCTCTGGCTCTGCCTGGAGTCTTTTCCAGGCCCAACAAACTGAGCACCACTCTAAGTCAGTGTTAGGTGAGAGTCACCCACCTCCAGCTAAAGAATGAGCCCACACCAGTAACTCCCAGAAAAACCCCAACCTTCCCGAACTGACACTTCCTTCCTGTAGCCATTTGGGAGCTAACTGAGGACAAAGTTGAGAAGTTTGATTGGCAGCAGAAGAAATTGTGTTTATCATGTGCATCTGCTCCTCTGCCTCATGACAAACTGTACCCATGAAAGTGGATTATTCAAAACTACTAAAATAAAGCTATTTCTTAGGCAACACCTAATTAAATGTAGGACTCATTGCCACAAGACATCACTAAGGCCAGGAAAATAGGAAGCCTTAGAGAAGGATGAATTATTAATGTTAATTGACCTTGTGAGGAGGAATATAAAATCTCATACCTCAGGCCCAAACTCTGGGATTATTGCAAGACTTGCAGGAAGGCAGATTACTCCACATCTAATTGCTTATAATGTTTCTTGGTGAGGAAAAGAGATTAATGTGTGTATTTCTGCTGGAACACCCTTTGGGGTTCTTTTTTTACTGATTTGACCTCTGAATGATGAGAGTTTTGAGACAAGCAGCTCAGAAAGCTGCCCCTGGTTAACATTAATGTGACTTTTTCTAAAGCACCCATCCAGCATGTGAGCTCACCTCTCCTGTGTTGGAGTGGGATTAAACCAGTGTTTTCACTAAAAAGCAGTCGACAGCTGGAAGCTGCTCGTTTTCAAGAAGCTCAAAGTGGGTCAGGTTTGTAATTAGAAGGACAATGCCAGTGCCAGGCACATGCTGCTCAAAGGATGCTGAGTTTGCCTCACGGACCATTTTCTGCTGATCCCCACCACCCCAGTGGCTCATCAGTGGCCTTCTGTCCCTGGGCCAGCGTGGCAGCCCCCCAAGAGGGGAAGGCAGAGAATTAGCAGAGAATGAAGGGCATCAGGCATTGCAGAGAGCTTCAGCTGCCCACCTGCATCATCCCTGGGGCCAAGTGCGGGGAAGGGGTGGCTTTGCCTGTCCCCCTGCTCCCTGGAAGATGAATGTGCACTGCAGAGAGCTGGTTCTGAGCCATCGCAGGACATTTGGACAGCAGCTATGTGCGACTTTTGCTGGATTTACCAGCTCCTCTACATGTCCACGAGCTGTCCTTGTTTGGATTGGATTTTGCATTGCAAACGAGGCATTGAGCAGAACCAAAGCAGCTGCCTGGCATTAAACATGTTCCAAGCATCCATGCCATGCCTGTGTGACATCAGATACCCTTCTGTCCCAGACAACCAGATATACAGGATATATGCATTCAGGATGCATTATTCCTGAATTTTCAGGAATAATAGCAGTGAAACTGTGGGCAAGTTCCTTTTGTAGGCTGAAAGTGGCAGTGGATGCACTGTGAGTGTAGAGCAGGAGGTGTTGCCCACCAGGTGAAAGAGCAGTGGCAGAGCTGTCCAAAGCTCTGAAGGAGGATGGAGGGCTCCAGAAGCATGTTGAGAGCTGGAAGGAGGGGCTGGAAAAGCAGAGTGTTGCACATGGGGTGAGAGGTGTCAGGCTGCATCAGGAGTGCTGGGGCAGCACTCTGGCCTGCTGAGAAACACTGACTGATCATCAAAACCTCTCCCCCTGCTTTGCACAGCCCCTGCTTAACATTTAACAGGTCTGCCAAAACTCACAGTGCGGGGAGAACAGTGGGTGTTTTAAAAAGATCATAGAAATATGGTTTTCTCAGGACATAATCTTCCACAAGGCAGGAGCCAAGACATTTCTCCAGTAGATCTGACATATTGCCTGACCTGACTCCAGCCAAAGAATTCCTTCATGGCTTAACAGGAGAAGCTGGTGGTAGAAATGAACTAAAGACTTGGTTTAGTGAGCTTTGTTCATGCTTTAAAAACTGGTGCAGAGTTGGTATGGACAGGAGTTTTGGGCAATATTGGGAGTGGAGTTGTTATGGACAGGAATTTTGGGCATTAGGGGGAGAAGTAGCTCCTAGCAGAGGCTGGAGAGACTCAATTTTGGGTTACTAGAGGACTGGCAAAACCAAGAGCGTGTGGGCACTGTTGAGAGAGGGACTGGCTGTGAGGACAGCGCAGGGGCTTGGTCACAAACACAGGGAAAAAGCTTTTTTTTGATGGGAGAGGACACCACCTCCAAATCTGAAAGTCTTGGAGAGGCCTTCTTTTGAGTGAGGGCAAAGACTCCACTTTTTAACCTAAAATTTAGCCCCATTTGCATTCAGCCTTTGTGGCCAGCTGCTGCCAGCAGGACTTTCCCTGTCCCTGGCTGTCCTGCTGCCCCAGCATCCTGCTGGCCTGGATGCCTTCCTGCGCTGTCGCTGCTTGGAGCCAGCCCTTGCAGAGTCAGCACGTCACAGGGCCAGCCTGTCTCTCGATGACAGAGCTCTGCCCCTCTCCAGCTCCCTTCCAAAAACCCCAGCTCGCTCCTGCTCGTTTGATTTAACAGTTGTTGATCTGCCTTGGTCTCTGGCCATGCTTGGCTGTGCTCAGCCATGTGGCTCTGAGAGATGCACAGCGAAGATTAATTTGGCTACAGGCTAATTTTGGTATATTTTAGGTCAGGCAGAAGCACAGACCTCGTTCTTCTCCCTCCTCTGCAGATGCCTACACAAAGACGGAGGTGATCTACACCTGGACCCTGGGCAAGGATAAATCCGTGGAAGTAGCCAAGGGTGGATCTCGCCTGAACCAGTACGACCTGCTGGGCCATGTTGTTGGGACAGAGATGGTTCGATCCAGCACAGGTATTTGTGGGCTGAGCACATCCTGGGATGAGATGGACCCATGAGCTTGGAATGCCACAATTTGGAATAATTATAGAGGCGGTCCAGGACCACAGCGCTTCCTAAGCCAGGAGAATATGGCTGGTGACATCTTCAGCAGTCACCAAGAGGCAGTAAAGAGTTTACTTTTCAGTGGTTTCCGCTGAAAGAGCCTTATTGCCCACAGTCTTTAGGAGAACGGATCTCAAGCATCTAAAAATGATCTGCTGTGTGGAAAATTTGCCCCGCGCTGTCCAGCTGGTTTGTGGTGCTGTGGGTTCATTTGTCTTGGATTCCTTTCCAACCCCTCAGGAAAGCACTGCAGGCAGGGGAGGCAAAGGCAACATAATGTTCAGTGTGATTTTCACTGCATCTGCTTGCACAAATATTATCATAACTAATAGAAGATTATCCCAAACAAATGTTTCCTCTGATTAATGACCAATATTAATCATCTTTCTCTCCCATCTGCTGCTCCTCCCTTTCCCTCTGAATCCAGGTACTGATAGCTTCTGTTATCTCATGTGTGTCTCTCATATTTATTTTCTTTTTCTTTTATTTTTTCCCTCTGTATGCACCAGTAGTTCTCTCATTTGGGGATATTTCCTCTCTGGTGCACTTGATTTTAATAGTGTCTGTCTGTAACAACTCATTTCACCTCCCTTGGGGAAATGTGGGGAGCCCAGGGAACTAAATGTCATAATATCTGGCCCATCTTTCTACTTAAGTTGTAGTAAAATGTACAGATGAATAACCTGAAGTGGTAAGAAAGCTGCTAAAGGCTCCTGTGTGTAATGGTTTAGCAGAGCCACGCTCACAACGTAAAGGCACAGTAAGCCAACAAAATACCCAGAGCTTTGAGGGGAGGAATAGGACATTGAGGGAAAATAGGGACAGCTGCCTCTTCGGTTCACAGGTCAGACCTTTCACAGCGGAACTTGCCTTGATTTTTGAGATGGTTACAGTGAGGGAAGGTGGGATATTTTCAGGATTGTCAGAGAAAATAAAATCCTGTGTCCTGAAATCCTATTGAAGGACTGTTAGGGTCTCTCTAGGCTTAAGGGAGCTTACCCACAGCGTGTCTCCCTGGGTTGGAGGAGGAAAGGGATGGGAGCGGGGTCAGGAGAGACCCCCAGGGGCAAGACAGGGGAAGATTTCATTGTCTGGCTGTTGACATTGATTTGCCTTTGTCCCACCCCCGTTTTGTAGTGAATTAAAGAAGACCCAGAGGAGTGTTTTGAAAGGACAAATGTGATGTGAAAGCTCCCTGGGGCCTGCCGGGGCACACACCTGGCACGGCACAGCAGCTGTGAATGCAGAGGCAGTGCCAGCGGCGTGCTGCACCCCTGCACCCCTCCTTCCCATGAAATCCCACTGAAAAACTGGGAAGCTTGTCCAGGACGGATCTCTTGGGGTTCAGAGCTGCCAGCTGGCCCCAGGCTGGGCAGCTCCATGGCTCAGCACCCCTCCCTGGCTGTCTCTGCAGGCGAGTACGTCGTCATGACCACGCACTTCCACCTCAAGAGGAAGATCGGCTACTTTGTGATCCAGACCTACCTGCCCTGCATCATGACCGTCATCCTGTCCCAGGTGTCCTTCTGGCTCAACAGGGAGTCTGTCCCCGCCCGCACGGTTTTTGGTGAGTCTGGGGGCGCAGGGCATCCTCTCAGCCGGGGGACAGAGGGAAATGTGAAGGGAAATACGCTGAGCATCACAGCTGGTCCCCTCCAGGCCCTGACCAGCATTACTGAAGCTGCTGGCCATTCCCCAGGATAGCTTGCAGTGCCTTCCCAATGCCGCTGCTCCCCCTGAACCACTGCAAAAATACTCCTGGCCGTGTCTCTACTACAAGCCAAGCCATAAATATTAACAGTTATCAAGGTATTGATCATCTAATTATATGCATTTGGCTGTGTCTGCTTATCTGTGTTGGCTTTGGAGCTGAGCAGAGGAAAGGTACACGGGGAGGCATTTAAAGCCCTACCTTTGAAATTGCTAATGTGCCCCTGGTCACAGCTCCACATAACAAGTTCCTGGGCTGAGGCAGCATAACTGCATGGTGAATATAGTGTTATTATTTCCTTCAGCTGCTTTCAGCTCCTCTCTCCGAAGCAAAGTGCCAGGCTGGCATTGCACATATATTAATAGCTTTTACAAGCATTTAATAACAGAATTGCTTTGTGCAGTCCTGTCAAGACCTTTAGTTCAGGATCTCCACGGGCACGCTCCCAGAGCAGGTGTGATGCTGCAGGATTGTACATCCTGGAAATAACATTGCCCAGCAGATTCCACTTAACAGAGAGGATAATGGACAAAAGTCCCCAAGCAGAGAAGGGATATGTGGTATCATATGTGATTCCTTCCTGTGTTATCCTGAGAATTGCAGTGAAATAGGTTTCCTCAAGCAGCAGCTCAGATTGAGCAGGAAAGAGCTGACTGAAAAATTAAAACCTACCTGTGTGAAAAATGTCTTTGCTCCCAAATTGCCTTGCTTTCCTATTAAGAAAATAATGAGAACTCCAATTGTTTATTCCTTTTTTTTTTTGCCCCTCAGAAAGTATTGTCAACAATATTGAATTGAAACTATTAAATTACCAGGAGTGTGGCTTAAGGGAACTGAAAATTAGTCAATATTTTTATAATGGTTTTAATACATTTTTAATTGAAAAGCACATTATTGGGGAAAATGGATGGTAATGCTTGTTTGCTTTAATGAAAAAAGCTTTAAAAGACATTTTGCAACAGATCATTTTTTGAAGATAAATCACTGTAGAATTTATTCTGGCAGCTTGGGCCACTGACAGCAGGACTCAGGATCCCAGGTGTCCTTCCACTGGCATGGACAGGTCACAAGACACTATTTCCAAAACCCTGAGAGAGCTGTATTGGATGAGTGGCCAGTTTCTGATCCTTCTTGAGGTTCCCAACCACCTGGCTGTCCTTTTTGCTGCTATTTTATTATTTTTATTTTATTGCAAAAGCAACTAGAGGCTTCTCCATGGCACATTCTGCATGGGCTGGGTGTAGCATCACGCAACTTACCCTGCGAACAGATGAGGAATTCAGTGCAGGTGTGAGAGCTCTAGTCAGGGGAGTTTGGGGAAGGTTAATCTCATCCTAATGAAGATGGTTGCCATTTGTTATGCTCAGAACTGAACCGGAGTAAGGCTTTGAGCAACCTGAAGTTGGCTCTGATTTGAGCAGGGGTTGGACAAGCTGTGGATGCCCCAAACCTGGAAGTGTTCAAGGCCAGGCTGGAGGGAGCTTTGAGCATCAAGATGATCTCTAAGGTCCCTTCCAGCCCAAATTCTGTGATTTTATGATTCCATGCACCTGACCTCCTGCCAGCCTGGCCTGTTCTGTTATTCCATGAGTTGCACTAAGGACTTGTTCTGGGTAAGACTCCCGTAATTCCAGCGGGAATGTGCCTTAGAAGGTGGCTCCTAATTTTTCACAAAGGGAGTGGCACCTATTTTGAGAGAAATGGGTATGAATGCGCGACCTCACGCCGTCCTTGTGTCCTGCTGTGCCCCCACAGGTGTCACCACGGTGCTCACCATGACCACACTAAGCATCAGCGCCAGAAACTCGTTACCCAAAGTGGCGTATGCGACGGCCATGGACTGGTTCATAGCCGTCTGTTATGCCTTTGTGTTTTCTGCGCTGATCGAGTTTGCCACCGTTAACTACTTCACCAAGCGCAGCTGGGCCTGGGATGGCAAGAAGGTGCTGGAGGCCCAGGAGATGAAGGTCAGCCAAGGCTGGGGGGACGGGGTGGGGAAGAAACGCTGCAGGAGGGAGCTGTGCCAGGCACAGCAGTGGGTAGCGTGCAGCCCCATGGCATTCAGGAGGCTGGATGCTACTCACTGCGTTCCCAGCTCAGGTCCCGACTGCAGCGGTTCTTGAGGGGTGGGGAGGAACGGCCTGGGGCTGGGCAGTGTGCTTAGCTGGAGGGAAGCACCCGGGCGTGGCTGCTGGCTCTTCCCTCTGTCCTCTGCACGGCCGTTTGCCAGAGGCAACGTGGGCGCATCCGTGCTTTGGGCTTGCTCTGCTGGTGCTCTTGTGTCTTCTTTCTTCTCCCCCAACCCCGAACCCAACCCTCCCAAACCAATGAACCAATCCAACCCCATTCTTTGTTGCTAGCATGCCCAAAAAGCCCAAATATGCCCCGGGACACCCCCCAAGCCGTGTCCCCTGGCCAGCTCTGACACCGGTGCCATTGCCCGCAGCTGCTGCTCTGTGAGCTTGGGCAGGGGAGGTGGGTGGGAAGCCAGCAATCACAAACAGCAACTGGCAGCAAATTAGTGCCTGGCATCACCCACGTTTTCCCTCCCCGCTCGGGATCAGCCTCTCTGGCAGCTTCCTTCCTGACAGGCTCCACCACCCCTGCTCGTGCCCCCCTCCCTCTGAACTGATTTAATCTTGGCTGCGCAGAGAAATCGCTTACTGTAGCATGCTGCTCCTTGTTTATATTTATTGAATCAATTTGAAAATCAGCTTTGTCCTTGTTCTTGGTTCTGGAGCCTTTATATTTTTCTCCTTTGCATTTTAATGTGTTGTTGGAAATTGTTGTGGGGCTGTATGTTAAACACCTGACAGAATTGCTGCAACTTTTGGGAAGACGACAGCCGGTCATCTCTCTGGTGTGGAGGTCAAAGAAGGTGACCAGAGCCATCACTGGGTGTTGAATGCCTCTCTCTTGTCTTCCTTGGACTCTCTCTATCTGTTTGCTTTTGCAGCTGTGGTCTGAGCAGCAGACTTATGGCAGAAAGCGTCCAGAGGGGGTCAGGTCATGGTCTCCTACTTCCATCATGAACCATGATGCCAACCTGGCCTCTAGAGATGAGAGAAGCCTTTCCCGAGTCGTTGGCATGAGTGAAGAGTCAGGACAGGTCCTCAAAGCCACGGTGTCCCTTTCAGGGATGGGCAAACCAGCACAAAGTCAGGATTCACACAGCCTTGGGCAATTATGTGAACTGGGCGGAAAAAGCAGTAAAGGCTCAAAAGCTTCAGTTTATCTTAGAAACAGCGTGTTCCTCAATTTATTCACTGACCCAGCACTGCAAGACTAACAGTGCTGAAACAATAGAGTAAGAGCATGCAGAATGTTCCTGCACATGATAATCAAACAAGAAAACAAAGCGGGACCAGAGATGTTTCAGAGGGGATGCTCTCCGTGAGTTTGCTGCAGTTGGTATCAGCCTGGAGAATCAGGAAGGGCTCCAAATCTGCAGATGCTTTTTCAAGCTAACTCTGATCTTTACTGAAGAAATGAACCCACTCCCAGTCTCTACAGCTCAGAGAGCTCCCTGAAGAGTGATGGGCTTTCAGGGAGCTTAGGAATATGATGTGTCAACATATTTGCTTTTCATCTTTATTCCAATGAGTATTTCCAAGCAGTGAATTTGCTACGCAATGGAGGTGCCTCACTGGCTCGGTTTCAGCCTTTAATTAGCTCTTCTTGAAACAATTGACAAGCCAGGTGGTTGCAACCACAAAAGAAAGAAGAGGCAGAAGAATAACTATTGGCATTTTAAAGTGTTTGTATCAAGGGTAAAACTGCCAGTGACAAGCCCAGGCTGAGCCCTGGTCTCTGGAGATCCTTCTCCCCAGCCAAAAGCAATGTTCTTTATTGATGTGATGGCAAGGGTCCTCAGTCCAGTTTTGATTGCCTGGACATGGAAAAAATCAATGTAGGCAGCAGCAAGGCTTCCCATCCCATTTGGATGAAATCACTGCTGCGGAAAAGCTGCTGGTAGCTGACAGACACTCCCAGGGTGCTCATTCTCTCTTTCTCCCCTTCAGCCAAACCATTAGTTTAGATGGGAACACCTGGGGGTTTTTGAGGTAGAACCTAAAATTCTGGACTGCTCTGGGTGAATTGCTGGTCTCTGCATCAGAAAATCATGATGATGCTCTGGCTGTAGCCACAGTTGGTTCTAGCTGGGAGATACTGTGCACATTTCTATACAGTTCTCCAATGAAAAGTAGGCAGATACCACCATAGATGTCACTAAAAACGCCCTTTAGCCTGCACTCTGATAAGATTTGACTAATGTTTCTTGGACCCAAAGATTTTTCAAGCCTGTCCTGCCTGCCATCAGTAATTGCTAATTGTAGATGAAATGTTTATTTTCTTTTTGCATGGTGAAGTGGCTGCAACCAACCCAGAGGTGCAGATCAAACTGGAGAGAGGTATTTGGGTCCAATGTGGAAAACTTGTTAGGAAAGGTGATTTTTAAAAAAAACATCATCCAGCAGGAAGGTGGGAGATGGCAGAGAGGTATGAGATGAGTGAGAGGCCAAGGAGATTGAAAGATGAGTGGGTTCAGTAGCCAGCAAAGCTCCCTATCTCCAGCATCCTCAAAATATCTTGTTAAAAGGATCCACGTCAGGACAGAAGGGCTGTGTCTGAACAGAGAGATCCATCCACCATGCCAGCCATTGGGATGGCCACCTCGGGATCCAGCTATGGCATTTCTTGAGTGGCTGTGACAGTGAAGATCCGAAGAGAGAGCAAGCAGTGGTGACTTCGCTGCTGGGAAACTGCAAGGATGACATTTGCCAGTGAGTTTACCACAAAAAAAAAGTGCTGTCTATTACTTTGGATTTTTGGAAGACACTTAAACCCACTTCTGCCTGCAATGCCATGTCTGTGCCTAAAACCTGATCTAGTTTTGTATCTGTGCCTGTATGACTTTGCCCTGAAATTCTGGGTGTCAAGAAGCAACGAAACCACTACAAGTATCTGCAGTCAGACACATGAAAACAGAATATACTTTGGATGGAGCAGTAATCCTGGATCTTTATTTCTGTCTCAAGACAATAGTTCTTCAGTGCATGGTGAGGTTAGGCCCAAGATTTTTATGTACTTTTCATTAAGAAAAACATGCCTGTGGTGCCTTTTCTACTCACTGGGTAAAGCCTGGCATTTTGTCCAACTCATTCTTTGGCAATTCTCAAGGTTGCCCTTTGATCCAGCTCCCTTGGGAATCATTCTTCTTTCTCCTTTGTTTCTTTCCATTTGTGGCATCTTAGTTGCAACCCTAGAGGATCTGGAACCAACCTTGCCAGGCCATAATTTTCAACCACACTGAGATCTTTAGGACTCAGGGTAGTTCAGACCCTTCTCTTTTTTGTCTGCCTCACTGTGGTCAATATGTTTTTCCTGGGACTTCCCCTTGCTGGCCGTGCTCTGCAGCCCATGTGTCCTTAGTTCTTCTGCGCTTGCAGTCACCTGCAGCTCTCCATGATTTCCACGATGATCTCAGAGGTCTTTTCCAACCTAACTGATAACGCCACAAGAGATTTATGTCCTCAGCACCTTCACTACAGCCCATGAATCATTCCTCAGCAGCATTTCACCCTCTTTGTCTCGTCACACAGTGCTGTGTTGGGCTGATTATTGACTCCATCCAACCATCCTCTTTGTCTGGTGATCCAGGGAGCACAAGATCATTGGGCTCAGTCCCATATAATCTGAATTATCAAGGCTCTGCCACACTACAGGGGGAATTTGGCTGGTGTGAGGAAGGAGTGACACCTTTGCTGGAACAGCAACTGCACTTGCTGGGCTTTGAGTTATGGGATGGCAGAGACTGGAGCTGCATGGGGGTCATTAAAGTGACTTTTCTCTAGAGTGACAAGTGGCAAATACTTGGATTTCTCAAGTTCTGCAGATATTGGTTACCTTAAGGCTTGCCTGTGAGAGAAATAGTGCTTCCTCTCCAAATTTCTAGCCCAGGAGCAGGTACAGGGAATTAAATCTCAAGCAAACCGTAGGCAGAACTAGAATGCCCCATAATTTAGATGTTCAGTTGTCAGTTCCTCAGCAGAGAGGCTTGAAGACAAGAATATTCAGAAAAAATACTATTATTTTTCAGTTTTTTAAGAACTTGTCAGAGTGCACTATCCAGGGAACAGATTTATCTCCAGACCAGATTTCACAGCTTTTCCCTCAGGAGAGCAGCACAGGGACATCTTTGTGCAGCAATTCAGTCTCCCTGTGCCTCAACGGGGCCAGAAGTGCAGGAATTGCTTTGCAAAATAGATGTTTTAAATAGGACAAGTTTTCAAAGCAAGTGTGGGGATTCCTCCTGTTTATCCACTCTTTCCTTCTGCTTCAGGAGGATGTGGAATTCTTCAAGATAAAAGTGCAGGGTGAAGGCTGGGGGCTACTTTGCAGCTGACAGCAGCAAGCACGTTTTTTTTGTTTGATTGTCAAAATCTCGCCTTTATAAATGAAACATTTATAAAGCACAGCCCAGCAAACAGGCTGAACCATTTCTTCTGACATCTCAGGGGCAGAACACATCCAGAGCACAAGGGTGTCCTGGTGTAGGCAGTGTGGGTGTTCCAGTGCTCCCAGCTCTGACCGGGGCAGACTCCACAGGCAGCTGGGGAAAGGCCCTGACTGGAGGTTCCCAAGCCTCTGCTCCACCTCAAGAGCCTGATCTGAGGTCCAGGGAATCCCAAATTAATGCTTGGGGACTCTGGATCACACTAATAGGAGCAGTAGCTCGCTGTCACCACCCACAGCATCCAGATTTGCCTGACTTTACTCCATTTCAGCTGATTTCGTATGGATCCGCTTTCCAAACTCTGGCCAGGTTGAAAATGTCATGTCACTTGGATTCATCTAATTCCCCTAATGAATAACAAGGCTGATTAATACTAAGATAATCACAGTGCACTGCCAATTACGTTCTGCGAACAACAATCTCTTTTTCATTTCATTACTGATTATTAATTATTTTATTGCCTCCTGTAGCTGTGTTAATAAGTAATCATACTTAAGCACATTTAAGTGTTCTAATAGGTGAAACATCTTCAGCCCTTTACTTGCTTCTTGCCAGTTCTTTAGCAGGAAAGGTTTATCTGCTGTGCAGAATCAGACTCAGTTAATTGTTAAAGACCATAACACCCTCTCCATAAAATAATATGAATATGGTCCAGACAGTGGTTTAGTCTGATCTGGCGTCTGAAGGCACCTAGACCTCCTCCTAACAAGTTAATTTCTGTAATTGCTGGCATTATTACTAGGCTGCCTGGCTGTGGTGTTATTGGAGAGGGGTTTAAAAATTGCACAGAAGTCTGCTTTTACTGTCCCTCTGAAAATCACTGTGGAAAATTCATTTCCTAAGGTAACCAGGAATATCCATGGTGATTGTGTACACATTTAAAATGGAAGCGCAGCACTGACAGCTGAAGCCCTGGGATGATCTCTGCAGAGAGAGCAGAGGCTGGGCAGATCTGGCCCTCCCAGCTCCCAGTGCTGCCCAGTCCCAGGCTGGGCTGAGGAGGGGGACAGCTTCTGCTGGCCGTACTCTCTCCTCCTTGTCAGGAAAAATTAACCCACAAACACCAGAGGTTTATGTCCAAAGAGGAGACAGAGGAGTCCTGTAACTTTATTCATGAATAAAGGGAGAGCTCATGGGCATTTCCCATGGGGTCTCTTGGATTGCTAGAGGGCACAGCCTCTTTTTATCCTAATTTCCCAGCCGTAGATTCCCTCTCCCTTTTCCCAAAGGCTGAGGTACTCGAGAGGTACAGACTTTCCAAATCGCCTAATACAGAACCCCTTCTAATGTACATTCCCCCAGCTTTTGTTTTCTTTGTGTCTCTGTTCTTTTTCTCTAAGTCCAGGGATTTAACACGTCCTTGGGTGAGTGACAGTCTGTGTCAATTAATGGAATTCCTATGGAATTTATGGTTCTTCCCATTGCTTCTTTCCCCTATCAGTGTCTGGCCTTATCTACCAGCAGGCACCACAGTTTGTTTGTACAGACATCTCCCTCTTGATCTTTCATCCTGAAGGGTTTCTCTCTCAGGTCCATGCGTGGCCATGCCCAGCAGCCCTGGGAAATGTCTGGATGAGCCTTGTGCTTCAGTTGCTTTTGCATAGAAAAAAGTCATCCGAAGGCACACCTTGCTATGAGTTTAGAGAGCAGAGTCCCACCCCGAGGCATGGCTGCGTCTGTGCTGGCTCTGGGTGTAATAATAGGGGGACAGGACTGTGTGGGGTGCCTGGTGCCTGGGTATGAACAGATTGCATTCAGGGGCTTCCCCTTGGAGACGTGGATTGCTCTATACAGCACACTGCAGCCATCCCAGCTCCGTGACAGCAGCAGCACATCCCCAGGGTGGAGGAAACACCTACCATGACTCCCTAGGTCCATCTTCCTGTCTGTGAACCTGTCCATCTTCCATCCCCATGAACACCTGAACTGTCTGTGCCCAGCATTTCCCCCCATCCTTCAGTGCACCACAGCTGACACACAGGGGCTTCTCTTGTCACTCTCTGTGCCACTTGTCCTCACTGCAGCACGGATGCTGTTCCCCAGAGCCCTGTGCAAGGGATTCACTCACCTCCCGTGATTTTTAGTAACTCTCAGGCATGAAGGCAGGAGGAAAGGCTTCCCTCTGTCCTGTAGTGCTGTGTCGAGCATTCCTGAAACCCAGGGCTGGTGCAAATGCCTTCCATCTGTTGTGTACCTTACCTGGATAGGCTGTGAGGTGCTCTAAAGGGTTCCAGAAGCATTTCGAACATCACGATGTTAAATTGTAAGGTGTTCCTGTGAAGAACTCAGGGCACTGAGGAAATGTATGACATGGCATTGAAATATGGTGTAAAAATACTGCGATGCTGTTGCCCATAACCTTTAAAGCCATTGGCTTCCTGCCACCAAGAAAAAAAGGAAAAACCATCCTGTAATCCTATGTGCTGTGTCCTCCTCTCACCTGACCCAGGAAGCAGCCAGCCAAGCAGAAAATCCAGTTCTTCCCCAAGGATGACCACACGGGGTGTCATTCCTTTTTGCCATTCTTCTTTCACAAGGTACACTCCTCCCTTCTCCGTCTCCTGCTCCTCACACCTTCCTCCACCTTCTCACCCGGACAAGCAGGTAAACCTAGAGGACAAAACATTCTCCGTGCAATTCCCTGTCGCTTCATCTCTGTTATGTTTTGTTTTCTTGTCCCCCTTCCACCTCCCCTAGAAAAAAGAGCCGGTGGCACTGGCGAAGAAAACCAACAACACCTACAACATTGTTGGCACCACCTACGCTCTGAACATCGCCAAGGAGCCCGGGCTGCCCACCATCTCCAAGAGTGCTGCTGCCACTGCCACTGCCACCAGCGTGCCCCCGAAGATGCCCCGCCTGGAGGAGAAGCTCCCCGAGAGCAAGAAGACCTACAACAGCGTCAGCAAGGTAGACAAGATGTCCCGCATCGTCTTCCCAGTCCTCTTTGCCATTTTCAACTTGGTCTACTGGGCCACCTATGTGAACCGGGAGTCAGCTATCAAGGGAATGATCCCCAAACAATAAAACCGGTCACACAAACCTTCCATCAGTGAGCATCATCCCAGCAGGAATTCTCCAGGGCTTTCTTCTTTTCTCGTTTTGTTTAATTATTATTGTTCATTTGATATTATTACTATTAGGTCACTCTTTTATAATGTAAACAAAACTGTGATTTTAATTTAATCCCATATACTTCGGTTTCATTTACTTTGATGATGAAAGTTTAAAAAAAAAAAAGGGATCATAACAAGTTGTGCCTCTAACATCTTAAGTCTGTTGTCACCCATCTGACCAAGTCACCCTGTGCTGCCATCTCTCCTCTGCCACCTCCTGTGCCCCCATGGTTTTCATGCCTCTGCCTTTCCATGCTGTTCCCATGGGCTGCTGCTCTGGGGCTCCTCCTCTGTGATGGACTGCCCTAGCATGGGATGCTCCTGGACACGTGGGCTCCAGGCTGTGTCAGTCCCTCAGCCAGGCTCCTCTTCGGTGCCTGGTGCTTTGTTCTGCGTCCTACCCCTGGGCTGTGAATGGTCACCTGCGGGTGATGGTTTCCAGTCGCAAACCATCACTGCTGTGGGGCCGCTGCAGGGCTGGAGCAGGGTGGCAGCATCTTGTGGGTGTTCGTCTTCTTCCTCTCTGTCCTCAGCAAGCCCAGCTCGTTTCCTCTCCCCAGACAAGAAAGGTGGGACAGGTCCTGTCTGTGTGCACTTTTGGGGTGGTTCAGGTCAGCGGGCAGTGTGGCTCCTCACAGGGAAATAATGTTTCTCAGCGTCAGTCGGGAGGTCAGGACAGAAGCTTTACAAAGCCTTGGAGGAGATGGAAGCAGGAGATGCCTGCATTCAGCACCAGGACTGGAAACCACAGAGTTCACGTTCAGATGGGAGGTTCACCACTTTCTCTTGGCCCCATCCACTTACTCTTCTTAGCAGATCCTCTCTGTCCCAGCCCCTTCTTCCAGCTTCCCATCCATCTTCCTCTGAGCCCTCGGTGGTGTCTCACTGCTCACACGTGGATTTAGGCAGGGAAGCTCTCACCTCTCAGGTACACCACGCTGATGGGGAGGAGCAGAGCCGAGGCAAGTGCAGCTCATGGTACAGGATGCTCCCCGTGGGACCCCCCACGGGCCATTCTGCCACCTGTGGGGATGAGACAGGGGACAGGCGGTCCCCAAGACTGCCCCTGGCCCTGCTGAACTGGTGCACCCTCAGCACCACGGAAAAACAGCAGATAGGGCTCTTTGGAAGAGCAGGGTGACACTGCTGTCCTGTAGAGCCATGTGAGCCTGGGGCCATCCCACCCTGAGGTGACACCCAATCTAACACCTCCACACTCTTCCACGGAAAACCCTCCAGTGCTTTGGAGAGAGGCTTTTTGTCCCTTCCTGGCCAGGGATGGGACATCCAAGTGGTGCCATCCAAGCCATCTGTCCCTGGTGCCTGGATCCATGGGCACACTCTCTGCTACAAGGACATCTTCTGCCTGGAGATTCCTTGTCCCCACGGGTAGCACAGTCCTGCTGCCCCAGGGGGATGCACCTCCTCTTTCCTAGGCCTTCCTCTCACCCTCAGGCTGCCCCCAGAGCTGCCCCCAGCCCATTCTGGGCTCCTGCAGCCAGGCCATGGCCCCAGCACCCCCAGGGTGATGCCTTCAGCATTGCTTTGAGCCTCTGTGCCAGGTTTAGCCTTCCCCTGCCTGTGCAGGAGCAGGGCTGAGCTCAAGGCACAGGATTTTCCCCACCTGGAATATCCATGGGGGCGGCCGGACGGAGCGAGGAAGGCCAGGGCACTTTGTCCTGCAGTGTGGGTGGCACTGGTGCGTGTCCTGCCTGTCTCTTAACAATGTCACTGGCTCAACAGCAGTGCAGTCACTTCCCCTGCCCACATCTGAGCTTTGGAGGGAAGTTTGGAGATGTTCAGCCCAGTCCCGGTGTGTTGGGTCCATGAGAATATCCATGGCACTGGCAACGTTGGGAAAGGGACACCAGACCCACTGCAGGCTGATGCTAAGGAAACCAGCGCTGTCCACACCCTCTTTCACAGCATCTGCCCCCCAAATCATGACATTTCTACAGTGCCTTTCATCCCCACGGGCTCCCTGGTGGGTGGGAAGGCTCAGGAGCTCTCCCCTTCTGCCTGCAGCTTTGGGGTGGAGGAGCAGAGGGAGGGTGCGCCATCCCCAGCCCTTCTGCTGGGCAGGGGCACACCCTGGCTTCTCTGGCACCTGGTTCTGCCTGGCTCGAACCTCGTGCTGCTGCTGCAGCCACCCCAATACCACGTCCCAGCTGCCCCATCACCACCTCGACAAGCCCCGTGCCCCCGAGGCACCCCGTGCTCCCTCCACACTCCTGAGCACTGAGTTCCCTCCCCGCCACCCTTCTCCTCCAGTGGGAAGGGCTACAGCTGTTTGTTTTGGAAACATTTTCTTAAATGAGCTAGATGAAGAGTGTCTCATAAAACATTCATGCCACTATAATACTCAGGCCTAAGTGAATGGAATAGAATCCCTACAACAAGCAAAACAAACACAATAAAATGGTCACAAAGAGTATGTTGTGTTTGCTAATGGAATTACAGCAAGTTTAAATACTGGATCCAGTGACTTAGCTGGCTTAGCTGGCCCTGGTGCAGAGGTGGTCTCTGGGAATTGCCCAAAATCCCTTCTACCCTAAGTCGCTGTCTGTCGGTGCCTGCTTTGTAGAACTCTCTGTAAATTGTCAGGTCTTACCATCAGCGTCTCAGCAGCCCAGACAGCCCAGCGCTGCCCTTGCTGCCCCAGGGGGCTCAGTGCCATGGGGTGATGCTCAGGAGAGGGGCTGGCTCTCCCTGAAGTGCTGGACACAGCTCTGGGGAAGCACCTGAGCCTCCTCCTTCCCTTCCTGCCGCGGTCTGACCGCTCTCCCTGACCTGTCAGGGTGAATTCCTCTCCACAGTCCCTCCCAGGACACTGCCCACCGAGCTGGCTTGCCCGTGACACCCATCTGCTGGCTCATCTTTGCTCTTCCCGACTCCAAAAGCTCAGCCTGATAAAAGGCTGCCTTCCTGTGTCTGTGAGCGCGCCTCGAAAGCCAAGTCTATTCCGAACCAAAGCCTGGCAGGGGCTCCGAGCCTTTTTGCCAGTTGGAAGCAGAAATACCAGCATCCTTTGGTTAAAGACAACAAACCAAACAGGATTTCTAGTTTGGCTTCCAAGCAGGGAAGCATTTCGGGAAGATAGTTATAAATAAGTGGTTTAACATCTCCTGCCAGCAGACATCACAGTGAAGATAATGTTCTTTTTTTATAAAACTGTCAGTGACTCAAATTAGGACTTTTCCTTCCCAGTTAACACGAGGCTGTTGATGGGGGCTTCTTCTAAGTGCTTGCCAGGCCAGAGCTAATCTAGCATCAATTCCTGGAGTTTAGGGCTTGCTTGTGATAGCATATAAGGGCTCCATTTTTATAGCTGATCCTGTATAGAAATACATCTGTATATGACAATTGATAATCTAACCCACAGTTGTGCAGAAAGTGGACACTTCATTTCACTGTGAACCTCAACACTGCGGTATTTCTTTTCTTCTCGCAAGGCCCAAATTTCCCTGACTTGATGAGAATCTCCCAGGCAGGAATTGGAAGCCTTTGAGGGTGATAAAAATTGTCTATTGGTCTGCACTCCTGTTCTGCAGCTTGCACCACCTGGGAAACACAGTGCAGTCCAAGCCTGCAGTTGCATTCCTGCTGGAAATGTCACAGGGACATTTTGGCAGTGGTGGCTCACCCCTTCCCTCTTCTGAAACTGCACATTGGCAGCAGAGAGCTCAGCCTGGGGAGGCAGGGATGGCTCACCTGGGGTCCCTCAGCAGGCAGGGACAGCAGGGACTCCAGGCCTTCTTCCCCAAATTGTGTCCCTCCCTTCGTCCCACCCAATCAGACACCTCTGTGGATTTTGCAGCCTAGAGAGAAACATTTCCCTGACTCCCACTGAGGTTGTGGAGAGCTCAACCAGGGCAAAGGACACATTGATGGAAATATAAATGCTCTATTAATATTAAAGTAGGAAGAAAAAACATCCAAGCAACTCACCAGTCCTCTCTCCATATCAAGCTAAACTACTTCTGAAGGTAGTTTTGGCAAGAGGCCACAGCACAGATGAGATTGATGGCTTCAGGTATAAATATTTACTGTTTGACCTTGTTATTGTTCCATTAGCCAAAGGTTTTTACATATATATATATATATACACATGCGTGTGTGTATATTTATGCTCACAAACTCTTTATGTCTAAAAGTGAAACCTCTTTGTCTTTGAAAGACAGAATAGCCACTTTCAATTATTTCACTTCCCTCTCATTCTCTTTGCTAAATCTTCTAGAATGAGGTGAAGCCTCTCCTCTGGGCTTTGGGAGGCACAGGGAACAAAGGCAGCAAGGGAGAAGAGCCTCTCCCTGTTCTGGGGGCTCAAGGATCAAGGTCCTTTTTCAGGAAAGCTCTGTCCCCAGTGTCACAAGTGTTCCAGCACAGCCCTTGTCCTGCCCCGGACATTGGGATGGCTTTTTAGCAGCTGAGTGCTACAAGCAATTGGTTGTCACCCTACAGCACAATCAGGGAATGTGCAGTGCGAGGTCTCCACGTTCAATCTGCTTCAGGAGGGAGCAAAAACCCAGGTGGGATCCACTCCAGCTCTCCCTGGCCAGAGAAAGCCCACAGGCAGGGGCTGTGCTTCACCTTGGCCTCTCTGCCAAGCACAGGGGAGCGCTGGCACTTGGCCCCTGCAGGCTGCTGGTCCAGGTGGGATGTGAGGATATTTGTGCTAACTGTCCTGGTCTGTCCTGTCTCAGCTGCTGCTGCTGTCCTGATCCAGCACAAGCAGGGCCCCACACAGGTACAGGGTGGGCTGTGAGCAGTGGGGCTGTGGTGAGCAGCCCCTGACAGAGGTACTCAGCATCAGCTCCCTCCGTGTCACCCCTGCCTCTGCCCCAACTCAGAGCGTTCAGGCAGTGATCCTGCCCTTGTAACTCCTCTGTTCCCTCCTCTGCTGTGGCCAGAGGTGCCTCGTGGTGTCCCAGCAGGGAGCACGAAGGATGTCACCACCCGTAAGCTGGTTCTTGTGCTGGTTCTGTGCCCGCCTCCCACCACGGGAATCTGTGCTGCTTTGCACACTCCTGGGCCTGGGCTGGTCCCACCATTGTGCTGCCATCCTTCACCACGAGTGGGGCGAGGCTGGTTTTTGCTCACAAAGCTCTAGGACAAGACATGCCCCGGCTATTCCATCCTGTTCCCCACTGTCCCATTCCCCACCAGTGCAGATCTCCTGTACAAAACTTTACCAGTGGGGTGAGGCTGGTTTTTGTTCACAAAGCTCTAGGACAAAACACGCCCTGGCTATTCCATCCCTTTCCCCCGTGTCCCGTTCCCCACCAGTGCAGATCTCCTGTACAAATCTTTACCAGTCCCATCTGCCGAGAGAGGGAAGCCTGCACCCAGGTTCGCTGCGTGAGCCAGGATGCTCCCACAGTTTTTGAAAACTCTTGGCTCTTCTCAGAGCTGCTCGAAGGCCCTGTCAGCTTGACAAGACCATTGGCTCGTGTTGCACTCTGTTTCCCCTGCAAAGTCTGTCAGGAGCTCCTGTCTTTCTGCAAGGCAAATCCAACAGCAGCCGTGCATCGCATGGTTTGAGTTTTGCAGCCACAGAGCAGGGGCAGAGCTGGGACACCTGAGCCACTGCCACTCTGCCTTTGCCAGGCTGCATTTAGAGTGGAAGGGTTCGTCTGCTGGCTCCAGGGAGTTCCTCAGCCCACAAGGGGCAGTCAGGTGGCCTCGAGCATCCCTTCCCCAACCGGATTGTCACTGTCAGTGACCTGGGGATAGCTGCAGGCAAGTGTCCTACCTGGAGATGAGGGCACCAGCTGCTCCTTTAGGGACAGAGAGTGGCACTAGCACCATGCTAGGGCAGCCCATCCTGACAAAGAGCACAGCCAGCAAACCACCAGAGAACACCAACATTGTCACTGCCTCAGGTCCAGTCTGTGCCCCAGTTCGTCCTCGGCTTTGTTTTCCATCTTGTGAGACTCTCTTTACATCACTATGAGAAAGGATCTAGCTGGCAGCAGTTTAATGCATGACAATCCTGTTATTACAGCTGTAAATAAATAACAACTAGGAAAAAAATGCATTTTTTAAATTTTTTGTTGACTTTATTTTCACTATTGACTAGCTGGTAGCCACTTTCTTAAGGGATTTCTCATGGAAACTGTGACCTTTCTTCTCTCTATTTCTCTCTTTCTTTCTGAGATTATTTTCTGTGTTTCAAATGCTTTTTGGTGCAATGTTCAATGCCTGTTTGTATTTTTGAATTGTATTTTTCAACCTTTGCTGGAAAAAAAAAAAGGCCCATTCTAACTGGCAGGATTTTGAGTCCTGCCATTTTTTTCAGCTTTTAGCTTTTTCAATAAGTTAAAGCAACAGAAAAATGCCTCAAAAAATTACAGTGAAGTTCTGAAGAGAGATTAGAAAACATCAGAAACAAGAAGTACATGAGTAAGATCAGCGAGCTGAGTGGAGGAGGAGGACTCTTGTGACACCTACTAACCTCCTGATCTAGCACACAAGGTGGGACTAGACCTCTTCACTGAATTAAATCACTCTGCTTTTCCACTCTACCCACTCTCTCGAACTCCGATCAAAACAAATAAAAATTCATATTTTAAAAACATAATCTGGTGGGTTTTTTTTTTTTTTTTTTTTGTCATGGGCTATTTTCCATGGTCTGTTTCTCAAAGCCAAATGATGTTGACAAATAAAGGGATGGGGATTCCAGGGAGCCAGACCTCAGGGCTTTGGACTTCCTGCACATTTGGCACAGTTGCCCAGAGAAGCTGTGGCTGTCCCATCCCTGGGAGTGTCCAGGGCCAGGTTGGATGGAGCTCTGAGCAGCCTGGGACAGTGGAAGGTCCCTGCCCATGGCTAGGGGTGGAATGGGATGAGCTTTAAAGTCCCTTCTAAGCCAAATATTGTCCAGACTCCTTTCCTGCAGGGAGTTTTGGTCATGGCTACCCTGTGGATATTAGATTTCCACGGGCTGTGTTGAATAGCACACAGCTGGCCATGCCACGTCCCTCAGTGTGGCCTGTGTTCCATGTGTGGCCTCCTGAAAGGGATGTTCGAGGTGGAGGGGCTTCATTTGGAGCCATGAGGTTTTATATTTAGCAGCTAATGGAAAGAAGGATTTTTCTCCCTGTGTAGAAAAATCTGAAATTAAGTAAATCTCTTCAAGTGCAAAAGCAGAGGACAAATCACCTGCAAGAAATGCTGAAGTTCATCCTATTGCATTAAACTTCAAACTTTAAATGTTTCCCTGGATGCTTTTCTCCATTTTTGGCTACCTTTTAGTTTGAAATATGGATGATTTACCCAAATCCAACATATTCAGTGAGGACTTCCTCCTCCCCCCAGCTACCACTGGGAAATAGCAGGAGAAGAAAATAACTCCAGTGACAGCATTAGTTGTTTTCCATGCCTGAAGAAGGAACGAAACGCCCTCCGCCTTCCCCGGTTCCCTGAGCACCATCTGTATGCTGCACCAGGGACTCGCTGGCGGGACAATATCTCCAAACATATTGCAACCTTGGACAAAAAAAAAGTTACGCATTCGAATTTGCTGCATTCAGCTGAATCCTCCTCCTCCCTCCGAGATTCGGATGACAGAAGAGGCTGGGGAGAGCTGGGGCTCGCAGCTGCTGTGGCAGATGGAGAGTTACCATGGGCCTGAGCAGTATAGGCTGCATACTTATGCCTTCCCGAGGAAGGAGCAGAGCTTGTGGCCTCTGCAAGAGCAGCCCAGCGCTGTTTGAAACCATAAAAACGTGAACCTGAAGTTTTCACCCATTTCCCCACCATCCCACTGCCCCCCCAGCCTGAGTCCTTCCCTAATCAAGACTGCACAGGGCTGGCCCCAGCCTGAAAAGATCTTCCTGACTCAGAAGACAAAAATAAACAGCGATGTGAAATGCTTCCTTGCATTATCACTTCTCTATTTGAACCTAGAACAAGGACCCTGAAGAGGAACAGAGT
Source organism: Origma solitaria (assembly GCA_013397895.1). NCBI lineage: Eukaryota > Metazoa > Chordata > Aves > Passeriformes > Acanthizidae > Origma > Origma solitaria. Next base: position 167,154 of record VZRL01005614.1, on the reverse strand, counting down.
GTAATTGCAGTGTCCACAGAAAAGAAATAGTAATGAAAACAGACAGAGCCGGGAGAATTGGCAGAGAAGAGGCAGAGCTGAACAAGTATTTATTACCCCAGCACTTAGTGCTCAGGCTGACAGGTGTCTCAGGAATGCAATAGCTGGGTTTTATTATTAGGTGCTCATAACACAGAAGTGCTCGGGGTGAGGGGAGGGCAGAGCTGCTGACGTGAGGCTCCAGGAGCTGGGGAGCACATCATTCCTCCCTTGCAGCACGCTCTGGTGTGGCCAGGGGAGATGGCTCAGGAAAGGATCCCCCCGAGGCACAGTGGTTTCCTTCTGCCTTCAAGGAGCTGCTGTTTCAGAAAGCTCTTCTGCAAACCAGCTCCTCGTGAGATGGAGTGAGTGCCCCTGAGCCAGCCCTGAGCCTGCCCTCGCACATTCGGGGTGCAATGAGCAAAATCGCAGCACCAGGGCAGGGTTCCTGCTGCAGAAGGAGCTCTCTTCTCTGCTCCTTGCCCCTCTAGGCCAGGTGGCTCCAGCACTGCATGGCTCTCATTTGCAGGGCTCTTCCCAGAGCCGTGGCGGTGAGCAAACAGTCCTTTATTCTGCAATTCTCCCTGACCCAACACATCCATCAGCAGCTTGTCAGCGGGAAAACGTGCCTGGAGACTGTGTGGTCTGTGTTCTCTCTGTGGCACAGAGACACCCCTCGCCTGGCAGGACTGTGAATTCCCGGGATTCCTTCTCCTTTGCCCTTCCCTGCTGCACGGGGGATCCCAGCCTGGCTGCATCCATCACTGCCTCTGGAGGTGGGAACAGCGCCTGTGCCTTTCCTCCTGCCCCCACCGCCTTCCCTTTTCACACTGGGGATGGGTGAGGTGTGAGCCACAGCCAGAGCAGGAGCGGGGCTGCTTCCCAGCACAGGTATGCTCAGCTCCTTGCGCTGGAGGATGCTCCATGAGCTTCGCAGGGATGAGGATGTCCTCTCCTCCTCCAGCCCTAAGCCAGCAGCAGGCCCTGAGCTGTGCAGGGGCTGGGGGTGGGTGTCAGCCCCAGGGAATGCCCCCATGGGCAGCAGGAGCTGCTCCAGCCCTGCTCTGACCCCAGGGAAAGGAGACTCAGGTGTGGGAAGCCTTGGGTGTCCTCCTCGGACAGCTGTGCAGCCTTATCAGCAAACCTGGTGTGTGCCCCGAGTGCTGCTGTGCTCCCTGCTCCAGGGGGAGAGCCCAGGTGGGATTCAGGCCTCCCCCACACCTCACCCCAGGCTGTTCTGCCGTGGGGATTTGGCTGACACAGCCGCAGGGCACTCAGGTGGGACAGGGGACTCGGCCAGCCTGGGGACAGCAGGGACACTGAGCCAACAGGGCTGTGCCACCCCCATCACCACCACATTTGGCAGGCAGAGAGAAAATCTCTCCGCAAAACAGCGCCAGGGGATTTTCTTCTGAAGGGAAGAGGTGCAGGAGCTGGCTGGGCATTAGGAGCTTTGTAAAAGCACTTTGGGATGCCCCATAAATAGCAGTGGAGGCAGTGGCAGCAGTGGTTCCAGAGAGGCAAGACTGCGGCAGGAACAGTCCAAGGACGTGAGGGAGGACAGGCTGGGAGGAAAAAGCAGTATTTTGTTTATTACACAGATAGCACAGCTGGGGAAAAGAAGCCAAGCTTTCCGGTCTATAAACTCTCCTTGGGATGTAGTGCTGTAAACTTCAGGCTTAGAGCTGAGAAGAAGTGGCCTGGGATGACTCTGTTCATGAAGCAATCAGAAGGCAAAGCCTCCCAGCTCCCAGGAAAGTTGCTGGAAAGGGGAAAGGTGCTCCTTGGGCTTTTGTGAAGAGCAGGAGACAAAGTAGTATTGCTGAGCTTATTCAGAAAAGAAAGAAAAAGCAGGCAGTGATCTGGATTTAAAAAAAAAAAGATATAGAAATCAGTATAATATAGACAGAAAACTCCTCTAAAGTTAATTGTGTGTTAAAAACACAATTTTCTCAGCATATGCAGGTTGAACACTTGCCCAAGAAGCCTGGGAGCCGTAAGTCTATGGTCTGACCCAGCTCAGCTATACATCAGCCCAGACCTGTGCTGGAAATGACCATAACTCACCAGCATCCAAGAGAAGCTGCTTAGGCTCCTCTTACCGTTTCTCTTTGCTATAGTGAATTTTTCAATATCTATGGCAGACTGTAATCCCCAGTTTGACTGTAAAACTAGCCCTTGTCTTCTTACTGCCTTATTACACCCAGCATAAATCAGGAGGGGTGGTGAGACAGGATTGATAAGGAGGATTTATTATGCTTGAATAACCATCTATAACAACCCATTGCTGAGTGATTCCCCCTCCCTCCTCTGGAGAACAGCCGCTGCCAGAATGCAGTCCTTGTCAGGTGTGAACACTCAATCAGCTGGGAATTTTGGGAATTTCAGAACTCACAGCCTCACTGGGAGGAGAGGGTTGGCTTCACCTCGCCGTGGTTATCACAGAATCACAGAATGGGCTGGGCTGGAAGGAACCTTAAGGATCATCTCGTTCCAACCCCCCACCACAGGAGCAGGTTGCTCAGAGGTCCTTGAACACTCCCAGGGATGGCAGGGATATAAAAGGAAGCATCTCCAAGGAACTTTCCCTGTGAGGTTTGCGTCCCAGAGATGCAGAGGTTGATTTAGAGGTGAAGAAGCCCTGAGGTGGGGTCTGTCATCACAGATGTCCTGGGTAAGGAGCAGAGATGTGCAGAGTTCCCGAGTCAGGGTAAGGATGCTCCAGGAATAGGGAGGAAGGAGCCCCAGGTGCATCATGCTCTGGCCATGGGGAGCTCAGGGTGGCCAGAAGTTGCATTTCATCCACAGCAGCCACTCCTCTCCCTTTTGCGGTGCCGTGCAGGCAGTGCAATCCAAACCAGCTTCCTGGGAACACCAGTGGGATGAGCAGGGTGGAAAATTCAGGGTGGAAATCAAGTCCAGTTGTAGCAGGGCAGGTCTCCTTGAAAGGGTACAGAGAAGAGGTCAACATGTTTGGTGGTTTTTACAGAGTTATAGCTGGGGAGTTGGATGACATTTTCCTTCCCTTGCTAAGTTTAGAGAGTAATTGTTATGCTGCTCATTTGGGCTTTTTGCAGCCCTGCTGTCTGGGGACCTCATTTGCGTAATTTTTTTGGGTCCTGGCTAATAATGACGTCACGCAAAACCAATTCATTCTGCTGGACTGAGAGTGGGCTTCGTTGTCATGGTAACTTTTGATTTGGAGGCTTGCAGGAAGGAGACAGGTAAGTGCTCGAAATTGCCATATTTCAGCATGGTTTCAAATGCCTTAGACGGCTGAGGCCCATTTTCCATAAATGAAATTTCAAGCCTTGTTGAAGTACTTTGTAAACAAAATTCATTTATTGCCTGAAGAAAATGGAGGGGAATTTAGCTGCAGAAAATACTTTTAGAAAAAAATTAAGGTTTCATGAAGCACTCTACAAAATAATGGGAGTTAAACACAACCAGAATGTGCTAATGCTGCTTTGTTCCCCAAAACCAAGCCCTGGAGAGAAGTGATCCTTTCCCTGTGAGGAGACAAAGTCCAGTGGCTCTCAGGGCTGGTCCAGCAAGGAAACTTCTGTGCTGGGGTGGTGATGAAGAGGGACAGAAGCAGGTCTGACGGGAGCAATTTCTAATTAGTTTCAAATGTATCCCCCACAAGTGTGCTGTGTTCCACCTAGTCTGAATCAATGAGCCTCTCTGTTCCCAAAATTTGGGTCAACGTGTACTATATTAGTCAAAATACTCTGGAAGCCAAGATACTCATTCAGAGCTGGATATCAACATGCTTATTTGGAGCTGTGATTATGAGTGCTTGTGGCTTCTCTGGAAATCAAACAGGGATGATGATTCCCTCTGGATACAAGTTAGTCTGAACTGGGGTTGTGGGGGGATATTTCCAGCCCTGGGCTTCTGAAGAAAGATTCCCAGCTTGGAGAGGCTGTGTAAAATCTGCAAAAGCTGTGCAGAGCTGATTTCCTTTCCAAGGGAACATCAGCCTGAACCCAAAGGCATCCCACAAAAGGCAACACTCGGCATTTGGCATCTGGATCCAGCCAAAGCTCTGGTGTTGGAGCCTTTGATTCTGTAGCCCCCTGAGTGCTGTCCAAGGGGACATCCAAGGGCTGCGAGTGCAGCTGCTAGGCCAGACCACAGTGGGAAAGGAGATCTGGGTTGTAGCCTTTATCCCAACCCTCTTCAGCACAACTTTTGTATTCCCTTGAAAGTGCTGTGTCTTTTCCTAGGTTTGGAATAGGGCAGCCATTTGGGGGAACTTCCCTCCAAAGCTAAAACAATCCCCTGGCACTTAAACCCTCGCATAGAAAATGTCATTTTCTTCAAGGCAGGTGGTAAAGGAAGTTGTTTCAGCTCAGCTGCAAATGGTGGTTTGAGAAGGCAGGGAAATAATGAGAGGAAATTAAGTGTTCAAAGTGAGTTCAGATGGGGCTTGGAGCAACCTGGTGTGGTGGAAGGCGGTCCCGATGGAAGGAGATGTTCTTTAAGGTCCCTTCCAACACAAGCCATTCTGTGACTGTGACTTTATGAAAGGCAGGTGAGGCTGCAGAGATCCTCAGCCAGGTGTGGCTTGTTGACCCCACAGGTCCCGGGCGGAGCAGAGGCACCTCGTGGGGACTCTTTAGGGTGCGGCTCAGAGAGAGGGACCCCTGGGACCTGGAGGGGATTGCTGCTGGTGCTGCAGGGATGGGCAGAGCTGGAACTGCCCCGTGCTGGCTCAGGATCCTGCTCAAACTCCAGGGATGTTCAAAGCTGTTCCTGGGAATTGTACCAGCCCTGGCAAGGTGAGAGAGATTCCCCCACAGGGTGGAGTGTGGTGGTGAGGAGAGAGCTCTTGGGGGCTCTAACCCCAGGGGAGAGCAGCAAACTCTGTGTCCTGGCCCTGGTGTATGGAGGAAGTGCCTGAAAAAGAAACATTCTGGAAACAGTGAGAAAGGAAGGGTTTTGAATGACTCCAACTCTTCTCCATGTGATTTTTTTTCCAAGCCTTCAGAGCAGTTGTTGCTTCTTGTGGTGGCAGAAGCTATTCAGGGAATTTGAACTGGATTTTTGCACCACTTTAGCTGCCTGGAAATTGCATTTATTTAAAGGAAATAACTAATTTGCTGGAAGCATATTGACCCGCTCTGTGAAGGAGAGCAGGCAGGTAGTGCTAAAATGAAGCCAGTGTCAGTGCAGGTGTTTGTTGGGCTCCCATTCTGCAGGCACAGCAGAGCTGCCATGCTGGGAGAGCCCAAACCTTCTCTAAAGAGTGTCTGATTTCTGATAGCACTCGAACAGCAGCTGCTTCCTGTGATCCTGGGCTCTCTCTCACTGTCATCATCTCCCGGGGATCTGTGCCTCAGGGGCTTGTCTGCAGGAGCCCCGTCCTTACGTTTAATTACGTTATCCTTTTCTCGGGGAGGCTGAGGGGGCCCCTGGCTGCTCTCCGCAGCTCCCCGAGGAGGGCGAGCAGAGAGGGAGGGGTTGAGCTCTTCTCCTTGCTACCCAGCCATGGGATGGGGTGGAGTGGTCCAAAGCTGCTCCAGGGGAGGTTCACACTGGACATTAGGAAGCATTTTTTTACAGAGAGAGTGGTCAAACAGTGGAACAGCCTCCCTGAAGAGCTGCTGGGTGCCCCGAGCCTGTCAGTGTTTGAGAGGTGTTGGGACAACACCCTTGATAACTTTTTTCACTTTGGTCAGCCTTGAAGTGATCGTGCAGTTGGACTAAATGTTCATTGTTGGTCCCTTTGCACTGAAAATGTTTGATTATAATAACTCTTGGGGGATTCTTCTGTGATTTGGCCCAGCTGCTCCTTGAACTCAGCTGTGACCACAGAAAGGAGTTTCTTGTTTTAATTGTGGAATAAAACCCCCACTTAAGTTAGGTTTGGGGGCTATGGTTTTCCCTTCCATTTGATGTCTCCTTGCATTAGAAGAGAAGTTAAACCCTTGGTCTCTGTCCATCCTGTGCCTGCCTCACACAGGTATACACTTGAATTTTATGCCCCGTTTTATAGAATCACAGAATGGTTTGGGTTGCAAGGTACCTGAAAGATCCTCTCACTTCAATCCCCATGGGCAGGGACAGCTTCCCCTAGAGCAGGTGGTACCCCAACTTCAGCATCTCAGTGCTGGGGGCTCTGCAGAGCAGCATCCCAGCCAAAATCCCCCAGGAGGAGCTGAGGGTGGGAGTGAGGAGCTGAGCCCTCCGAGCAGAGCTGAGCTCTCCCCTTGCTCTGACAGGCTGCAGAGTCACAACCTGTGACACTCGAGGGCTTCCTCGCCTCCTGGAAGGAGCTGTGGGAGACCAGAGCCGCCTTTGGGAAGTTCTGTGTTTTGTAGGATCCTGCTGAGAGGGAATTGTCACCCGACAGAACAGGGCCCATGTAACTGGGGGACAGAGGAGAGCTCTGTGGGGCGGTGGCAGTGCCTGGGGGTGCTGTCCCTCAGCCCCCCTGCCCTGCTGGGGCTGCTGATGCTGTCACAGCTCTGACAAAGCTCTTCCCTCCTCTCTTTGCGCTTGCTGTGCTCAGCAGAGGCTCTCCAAGCTCAGGCTGAAGGACTTCCATTGTCCTGCTCCTGACTGCTGCCTGCCAGTCATGCCCAGCTCCCATGCAGGGGTTCTAAAGATGTAGATAAACATTTCTCGAGAGCAGAGTTCACTCTATTAGTGATCAGCACAGCTTTTCAGGGACAAAACATGGATTTAGAGCTTAATCCCTGACTCCTGCTGTGTTGCAAGCTCTCTCTAAAACCTTTGTGGACACCAAGGCCATTTTGGAGTTTCAAAGTTAAACAATCCCTCTCTCCCCTGCGTGTGAACACCAGAAGGATTAGAGAATCAAGATCTCAGTTGTGAATAAATTTTGGTTCTCAGGTCTCTCCCTGCCTTGAACCTGCTTGTGTGGCATGGCTCCAAATCTTCCTAGCTTATTTCCTGTGCTCAAGGCTAGAGCTGGTCAGGGAAGATCAAAACAATCACAACCCTCCTGACGCATGAATGTGTTGTAAACAAAAGGGACAGTGAATTTTAGCATAAATAAATATTAATTTGAGGGGGGTTTTAAGCTTTTAATTTATTTGCCATCTGTGATTCTTCTGATTAAAAAATCATTCCATCATCTGATCCAAGACAGCAAAGGTCTGGCTGGGGCTTGGCTGGCTCACTCTGTGGCACAGAGATCACTTTGGAGGCAGATGAACCCCATGGTTGATTTGTGCCTGACGGGCTGAAAATGGCTCATCTAAAGTATCAGGCAAAGAGCTAAAATTTTGCCAGGGAGAATTCAACAAACACAGCTGGGCCCTAGTGCAGGGTTCACGACCCCTTTAAAAGAAGGGTTCAGATCAGCAAAGCCCTTGCTTGGAACTGCACTTCCCTGGCCTTGCCTGAAGTTCTCAAAATATCCTCCAAACACAATAATTTGATGTTGGAGAGAGAGAGAGAGGAAAACACAGAAGGTAAGCAGTAAAGTAAACGTGCAAGGAAGGAAAAATCAGAGGACAAAAGGCTTTGCTTTGCCAGCAGTCAGACCATTCAGGCAGCCACAATAGCTGTTCCCTCCTCATCCTGGCCACCCCAGCCCTGTGCATGCGTGGCTATTATCTCGCCTGGACCAGACTGGTGTTGACAAACAAAAACCCACATAGCTTGATTTTCCGTGTGTGCCCGGGCAGAGGGAAGCTGTCACCTGCCCCTCGGTGCCTGCTTTTTTTCCCCTGTCCTTGCCCTGCTTTATTCCTGTTAAACAATGACCTGAATGGTGGCAAGAAGATAAATGAAGTGTTAGAAAAACTATTAGAACAATCAGGAAACGAGGCACAGTGCAAGGGGAGAGCTGGGGGGTCGCTCCTTCGAGGGCTCTGAGTTTTGGGGAGGTTTGGCTGGCGGTGCAGCAGGTCCTCAGCAGAGAAATGCAGAAGGGCAGGAGTGGCGGTGGCTGCTGCCATCAGCTGTCCTGTCACTGGCTGCCCAGATAAGGGAACCTGACAGCAAAGGCTTTTTTGGCTTCGCTTCTCCATCCTGAGCTGCCGTGGGAAGCAATTCCCAGCCCTGCCAAGGGAGAGGGGGAGCGAGAGCCTGGGAAGGCAAAGAGACAGCAGGACAAGAGCAACGCACCAGGGGTGGCTTGCTGAGATGTGGAGGGCTCTGCAAAGGGAGGAACTGTCCATCCACCTGCCCCTTTCCCCAGCATCTCCTCTGGGAAGATGGGAAAAGAGGCACAGCAAGAACCTGGATTTACCTGCTGTGGCCTCTCCTAAAATGTGCTGTTCCTCTGCAGATCTCCTGCCCTATGTGCTTGGGAAAGAAATTTCTAAGGAGGAAAATGGCTGATGAGAGCAGTGCAGGGTTCCTTGGTGCTAAGGGCACATGCTGGAGATAAGGATTTTTCCTTCCATTACACGGCTGGGGAGCTGAGCACTGAGAAATCCCCCGCAGGCTCCAATCAAGACAGTTCAGAGCTGCAAACAGCCCTAGACCGTGAGATTTCTCAGTGGAAAATGCTGCTCCTTGTGATGGGATGAGGGTCTGAAAAATCTCAGGGGCACCTGGATGGCAAGAAATAGCAGCGTGGCGAGGGGAGCAGAAAAACTCACAGAGTGAAGTCACTGTCATTAATTTAATGTTTATTAGATGTGCTGGGAGGCTGAGTGGTCTATAAGTTTCCCTTCTGTGCTTCTGCTCCCAGAGCACTCTGTTTATTCTTTAGCCCGGGTTTGGAGAAAAGCTTTTTCTTCCCCAAAACCAGACCGGGTGTCAATGTAAAATGAGATCATTACTTTCTTGCTGGCAGAGTGGTGTGAAACAATGGTGACACAAAAAAATAGTAATCTCTATAAAACCAAGGCCTGGTCTCGCTTGGCAGGTGTTATTTATTTTTTCTAGCAGAGGGAACACGAAAACTGTAGCTGGAATCTCCAGTTGGCTTCCCAAGATACTACTGCGACATTTTAATGATCTAATTCCCCTCAAAGGTGGCATTTTCTCTTGCTCCCCTGACCTATCACTGTACATTCGCTGTGAAACAAACTATCTGCTATCAGCCCTGACATCTCAGGCTCAGAGGAAAAAGAAATAACTCTCGGTGAGGCCAGTGCAGTGAATGGACTCTTCCCCCTGTTGATTCTTAGGAAGCTGTAGCTGGCCACTGTCACCACAGGCTCTTTGGGACAGCGTCAGTGCCACCCACCTCGGCAGAGCTGTGACTCGGGTGTGGCTCTGGGATGCTCCTGGCGCATCCGTACCGTGCTCCTGCAAGCCTGGAGTTGTTCATTTTGTGAGACCCATTTTTCCTTTGTCTCACTCGCTTGGAACGTTGTTTGAAATGCTGCTTGTGATGGGCACGGCTTGGACGAGGTGACCTGCAGAGGATGTGGCGTCCAGGGTGCCCTGCCCCACCGCCAGGCTCTCCTTTCCGCTCTCTGGAAAAGAATTGGTTCACGCTGGTGTGAAATGCGTGCAATGAATAACACAACTACAGCAAAATAGTTTATGTAAAGCACTAATGTGGGAGAAGTTTCATAAGAGGTTTCATACCTCAAAAAGGCCTTTTGTCAAAAATAGAAGCTTTTTCTGTAAGGGGGAAAAAAAAAAATCAAGTTTCTTGCACAGTCTTCCTGTCTTGCTATCGCTGTTCCTAGCTGCCATGGAGACCTCCTTTTCTCCCAGAGTGCAAGATGCTGCTCCAGTCCTTTTGTGAGCTGGACAGAGAGCAGGGGCAGCCCTGTGGGGAGTGACTGCGCTGGGGACACTATGGCACAGCCTGCTGGGGGCTGAGCTCTTTGCCTGAGTTGCTCCAGGATGGCACGAGCAGGAGCTGCTGAGGGAGCCCTGTCAGGTGGGGAACAGAGCCCAGGGATGGGTGAGCTGGGAGGGAGCAGCGAGGGGAAACTGGCTGGAAAACAGCTGGGAAATATCCTTCTCTGCTGTGCTGGGACAGAGCAGAGCTCTCGTTGAAACACGGACAGTGCAGGTGAAACACTGACACCCAGCACCGACAGCTCATTCCCTTCCTCTGCAGAGCAAACAGGGACACAAAAACACCCCAGAGCGGCAAGAAACTGCTGCTGCCGCTTCAGAGGGGCACAGCAGCTACGGGGACAGGAATCCAGGCAGAGAAACCAGGCCATGGAAGTCAATGCAAATGACTTTGATCACAGAGTTTCAAGCCCATTTGCTCTGTAGGAAGCATGGCTGTCAGCAGGGATAGGCAGTGAGAGGGGTGGGATCTCACAGCTTGTGAGATGAAATGAAGAATGTGGCAGATGCTTTTTTTTTTCCCCTCCCCTAGCTCCAGAGGGCCCTTAGCATCACTTTAATGGCCCAGAGTGGGCTGGTTCCTAGCTCTAGCTCCGTGCCCCTGCTGCTCTGCGGAGCTAAGTGGCAGCAGGGTGGGTATGGCTTCTGCAGGGCCATGGGGCCAGGCAGTGATGGACCCCAGATGGGACTGGAAATGGGAATGGAGCGCCTGGTTTTGGGACATGGACAGGTTTGGAGCACAGGAAACCCCAAGAACGCCCTGGGAGGTGGCTGGGGAAGCAGCAGAGCCCCTCCAGGAGGCACAGGCAGCAGCGTGGGAAGGGAGAGTGGTACCTGCACAGGGCTCTGTGCCCGCCCTGGGGAGCGCTCCGGCGAGGAAAAGCTCCAGTTATGTCAGTCATCATTTCTAGGCATTTTTAAAAAGAAATCCCTCTGGGGCACAGGCTGTGTTTTCATTCAGAGCTGCACATGATGGGATGTGTGCCTTTGCTCCAGTTTCTGAGTGCCACTGTTGTTGTAGGTTAATTATCATTAGTAATTAATCATCACCACTCACAGAAAGGCTTTTCCCTGCTGGTCAGGAGTCACACAGAGCGTTAACATATATTTTTCCCCCTGCAAACACAGTTCCAGCTTGATTCAGGGGCTCTCCTGGCCCTTGGAGCTGCCTTGGAGCCTCATAACCCCTTGGAAAGTGGCTGGGGGGAGCCTGGGTTGTTGTCCTGCCTAATTTAAATATGGGTAGCTAAGACATCTCCATGAGAAGAGTTGCACAGACTCTCCTAGGCTAAGCCTTGTTGGCTTTTTCCTTCTTTTAATAAGTTTCTGATGCAGTGAAGCAGCTGAAAAAAAAAAATCTGATGATGCATCCAGTGGTAACACATCAGTTTTCAAAGACATAGCTGAAAAAACCCAAGCAAGTGTAGCTCCTGCTTTTGCCATAATTGAAAAGTAAAAGCAAAATAAAGAAGGGAGATGGCATCAGGATGCTCCTGCTAGGGAAGGAGAGACCCCAGGAGACCCAGTGCCCTGATTGTCACGCAGCCATGAGTTGTCTCCCCTGGCAGAGGGACATCAGGAGTGCTGCCACTTCCAGCGTTGGCCTCTCCACAGCACTCTGGGGTTGATTTATTTTTTCCCTCACAGATCCAGCCGCCAAGATCCTAAAACGGGTCAGGCATATGGGATCATGGCATGAGCAAATTCGGCTGGCTCAAGCTCAAATTTATAAGGAACTCAGTTGCCTCTATATATATATGTATATATATATATATTNTTTTTTTTTTTTTTTTGACCCCCTCCAAATCCAACCAAATCCCAAACATAAATTATGGCAACCAGGCGCTTCCTGGTGCCTGCAGCTGCTCAGCAAAATTGACTTTTCCATCAGTGCTGCCGCTCGGAGCGCAAACCTGGCAGCTGAGCACCGGACCCAGTTGGAGCCCTGCTTTTCCATTCAACAAAAGTTCAGCCAACTCGGAGCATTTCAGACTCAGCGAATTATTTTCTGACAAAACCGTGGGTTTATTGGGAAATTTCCGGCTGGCTCTAATTGGGACAGCTGTTAAGGCGGCAGTTTTCACAAGAACTAAGAGTCGCTTTCAGATGAGCACAGCTCTTAAAACGGCTGCTGCTTTGATAGCTGCTCGTTGCCTTTCTTGTCTGATTATTGAGCTTAGTATCTCCCTGCAAGCTTAAAAAAAAAAAAAAAATCCACTTTGCCTGTCTCATCTTTCTCTTCTCTTCACCCAATATTATCTCCTGCCCCTCCTCCTTCTTCAAGGAGACTCTGTCAGTTTGAATTTGACCCTAAATCTGAGCTTTGCAAAAATTAACGTGTACAGCATTTCAGATTAAGAGAATTTCTCCCTCTCTCTCTCTCTCTCTCTCTTTATTTTTTAGTCCCTGCCCCCAGGGTTCACAAAGAGTGTTGAGAAGTCAAAGTAAACATTTGCCTTGTTGCTCTAACGTGGGAGATCCTGCCAAGAAAATTAACAGGGCCTATCTCCACAAAGGGAGAAAACTCATCTCACTCTGATGGGGGTACTGAGAGACTCGCTGGCTTTCTGTAATGACTTTGTTTTTAATTTAATTGTTTTTCTTTCCTAATCCCACATACATTTTTGCCATTTAGCAAGGAAGTTGAATAAAGCCATATGAAGGTTCCTAAACAGCTAATTCAGTCCCAGAGTCTATGAGCTGGAAATTTCATCTCCTTAGGGAGCTGTAAGGGCTTGACGAAAACCCTTGATAAAATGAGATTGAATCTTGCTCTGATCTGCTGGGAATTCCCACCAAACCCACCTTGCTCCCCACATGGCAATGGGAAGACCTGGAGCCCCAGAAACCCCGGGCATGTCCTGCAATACACACTGCAGATAGGAAAATTGCTTTGGAGCAAAGTGAGGAATGGATTAAATTTGGTTCATATTGAATGATTTTTTTTATTTTTTTTTTAATATGGCTTTCCAGTGAAATGGGAAAAATGAAAAAAAATCATCTTGTCATTTCAGTATGTTGTTCAAACCAAAATAGTGGTTCTTTTTCTACTCTTTTATTTAAAGAAAGTCAGGTTTTAAGTGAACAATGGTGTGCTGAAGTGAAAAAACTTGAAACATTTAATTTAGAACATGGATCCATGAAACATTTTGGTGTTCTTAAGCAAAACATTTTATTTCAAAACAGGTTCAGGAAAAAAGTGCTTTGAATGCAGCTGTTTTTGCTTGGACCGGGGTTTTGTTTGTTTTTCTTCTCATTTAAACTAATTGCCAAATTCTGCCTATATTTGCCAATTAATTCGGTGCCTCGGGACTCTGTTGTGCACCAGATTTGAGGTTCATTTGAAACGAAAAATCTTTGCTCGCAAATCATGTGCATACAAGGAGCTAATGAAGGTCCCCTGACTTATGGGTGCTGATGTGCAGAGCTTTTTTGGCTGTGCTGGGAATGGCCTGGCATTCCCCGTGGGCAGTTTTGCTCCTGTCCATCACCTGCCTGATGGAAAAATATTCAGTGCCATCCCTCCGGGCTCTGCGCTGGTGCCTCTGCTGCCTCATGGTCCCTTCTGACTAGAAAAGTGCCCAGGGCCAATGGAATTCTCAGAGTGCCTCCAGCTGTGCCACCCCTGGGTGGCACAGGGAAGGAATTTAAACCAAGAGGAGCCAAGTTTCTATTTAGAGCCCGAGGTTGCTCCTCCATCAGATTACGCCAGTTTTAAGTAGGTCAGGCGGGAGACCCAAGATATCCGAGTCCCCTTCAAAGGCGTCCGTCCGTCACTTATTATTCCAGGCATTTCCCTTTCACTCTGCCTTCCCTTTGTCGCTGCTGCTGGGCTGTGCTGGCTCTTCCTGTCCTTCCCAACACTTGCTCCTTTCATTCCTTTCCCACTCCTCCTCCCTGCTGGCTCTGGCACAGCCCTGGGGACAGCGGTGGCCTCAGCTGTGTCACTGAGCCAAGGGGCTCTCGAGGACACTGCTGTGGGGCGCTCCTCACAGCACCCCATCCCCCCCCAGCTGGGATTTAACCTGAACACACATGGGGTTAGGTAAAAGCCAGCAATGATTGCAGTGAAAACACCCAAAATGCGATAAACCTCCCTGTTTAACCCTTTTCTAGGATTATAATTTCCTGCCCCGATCAGCCTGGGAGCACATGCCTGCTGTCCCTGGCACCCAGGCACCCGTGCCAGCCACTTTCCCCTATAATCAATCCTAATAATGAAGGTTCTGGGCACATCAGGGCTCTTCCCGCACGTCCCTGGGCTGCCACACGAACAAATGCACACGGGGAGAAGGGCTCGTGGGGCGCGGGCACAGGGCTCTGGGATGCAGCAGGCTGTCACCTTCATTACCCACGGAGGCTGAAATCTCCCCTCCTTCAGCACGGGCAGGTCTGACAGGGGCGAGGGGATCGCGGTGGAGCAGACCCTGAGGCTGCTCCTGCAGCAAACACTTCAGAATGCATTAAAAGCTGTGTTTTCCCAGCTGACTGGGGTTATTTGAGTGCTCATAATTACAGATTTTGCAGGGTGGTGGTGGCAGGGACCTGGCGCCTGGGAGAAAGAGGGGCTTGGCTGCTGATGGGCAGGGCAGCAGTGCCCTGTGTCACCCATCCCAGCCTCCCAGTGGGTCCAGCATGGGCTGGACTGGGGCTAGGGATGGTCCAGACCCTCCTGTCGGTCACACTGACATATTCACCAGCCAAAATCACCATCAAGTCATCCTCACTTGGGTTTTTTTGAGCCACATTCTTCGCTCACTCCCAGTCTATTACCTTTTTCAACTCTCTATGGAATTTTTTTTTTTTTTTTAAACTCAAGGCCTCCTTCAAGCTGATCACAAGGGAACGCTGAGTGCTTGTTTTTTAATATTCTGACAGGTGCTATTTTGCTATTTGCTTGTGATGATTCAGGACATTTGCATGTCTTTGTCCTTAATTAAAAAGCACTTCACCCTTGCTGCAGGGGTATGGAAGATTTCTCTTGATCGATTCATTTTGGGGGACTTTTAATCAACATATCCACTCTGTAGATGCGGGTGCCTTTCTGAGAGGGGGGTGAAGCAGTGTGGAGAGTTGCGTGGGTGTAATTACGGCTTACTTT